>JARQOC010000003.1:588339398-588902042 GCA_033576535.1 Allobates femoralis | reverse complement strand
GGGAACCAATATAGTATATGCGTCACTCATATCAGAAGACAAAATACTAAAAAATCAGTAGTGTTCTATACAAAATAAAACATTGGATTGCTCTAATATCTTTGCATTAAACGATTCTACGATGAAATGACTGTACCTTATTATCTATGGTCTCCATCAGTTTCAGTGTAGATGCAAAAGATACAGATAATATATGATCTTGAATATTTCACAATGACCGTTTCATGGCGATAATTCACTCCACAGTGTTAAGGGCTTGTACAAAAACCTGTGCCACATTAAAATAGTCAGATCCTCCTATTATTATAGGCTGGTGCTTGTAGAATTAGACTTGTGGTTTTATTCTTTCCTGTGTGCCTTCATAGGAAATATCGGTATTGAATAAAATCACAATTTCCTATTTTGGTGTTTTTCTGGATTAGCTTTAACGAATGTTTATGAAGAGTTGTGAATATTATACTTTACGACTTTTTAGCTCCCAAACCAAGTTTGTGTATCCTTTGTAATGCTCAGATGTGGCAAATTCATTGTGATAGATTGGCGGTGTGAATTGTACTCTGAAAATCTACACTGAAGCAGAATACAAAGAATCAAAAACATGTGGATGGACTGATTTACATCTGTCTGTATATGTATGGACAGTCCCTTAAATAGATTATTTCCAGTATGGCTAGGTTTAGATTTATAGGGGTTGTCCGGGCTTTTTCTATAATTTACATGTATGTCTAGGCTGCAGAATGTTGACAGTTTTTTATTTATACCAACAAAAGGTAGAAAAAAACGCACTCACCAATCATCGATGCGTGTTAGGATGTTTTTAATTTATCCTCAAATGATAATCTCCTGCTAATAAAATAGTTATTTTGGCAAAACTACACTAAGCAGCACAATAAGTGACACATCACTGGAATCAGGCTTTTTCTCCTTAGCTGTTCTCAGATTAGGTGGCAAAAAGATGGTGACAGAATCATTTTAAATTGGCAGAAAATCCCCTAACACAGTTTATAAATCTATATACCGGTATGTGTTTTAGTAATGGGATATTTCACAGTGTATAACCAGCTCCCGCTATATAATACACAGTGATACATACTTGTACAAAATGTTTTCTTCACTCTATAATGATATCTATTTTTATTACAAACCACATCTTCCTTTATTTTGGACTCCAGACATCCGATATATATATATTTTTCTTTTCTTACTTTCAGTTATATGTTACGTACACTGTGTTTCTTAACATTTTTATTAAGGGGATCCAGCTGTATGGAGACTTACTGGAAATGCTCCATTGAAACAAATATACAAATTAGCTCCACCCAGAGGAGGAAACAACTTCCCCAATGCCACCTATTGGAGATAATTAACCTAAAAATCAAAGTCCATCACTTTAACAAGCCCTGCAACATGCTGGATGGACTAAAAGCCTGTAGATATTTGTAGCTAGATGTTTTAGCGTAGGTTCACATTGCATTTTTAGTGTGCGTTTAATGAATCCGATAAACGGTTTCTTTGTAACACACCACAAAATGTGTCTTTTTTCCATTTTTGTTGAACATTGTTATGCGTTTTGTTATTTTTTTATTCCTTTTTTAAGTTTCCTTTTGGATGTGGTTTATCATTGTCAATAAAGTTTCTTTCTTAAAGATGTCACTGTTGTATGTGTGTGTGTACTGACGCCATTTTGCAAGCATTGAGTGTACGGTCAGCAAGATGAGTGAGTCTTTGCTATAAAAATATATTAGAATCTGAGAGTCCTCAGTGGTTGATACCTTTTAATGGCTAACTGAAAAGATGGTAAACATAGCAAGCTTTTGAGACACTATGGCCCCTTCATCAGGCTTATGTTTACCATGTTTTCAGTTAGCCATTAAAAGGTATCAACCACTGAGGACTCTCAGATTCTAATAAATATTTTTCTAGCTACTGGCTAACACGGTACAAACATTTTTTTATGTATGTGTCTTTACTAGTAATGGTACCTTTACACGCTGCTACAGAAGGTTGGAAACAACCGGGTGTCTCACGTGCACAAGCACGTTCCAACGGTTGCAAACGGTACCCGATACTATGCCGCTACTAAGTGCTCTACCGAAGGTTTAATCTATCTCTGGAGGCACCGCCGGGTGCCCAAGATACCTTCTGCAAGCACCTTCCCTCATTTACACGCCGCTACAGAAGGTAATATGGGAGGACCTGGGGCAGCAGGGACAACACATAGGTTTCCCAGAGTTGTGGATTACGAGATGCTCGTACGATGATTGGACAATGCAATAGCATCATGATTGGCCAGCCAGCGCTTATAGCAAATGTGTAGTGTGACTGGTCAGCTCCTTAAATATGCCGCCCTATGCAGCGACAGCAATCTAACGCAGGAGCTTCCACCAATGATCGCTGAAGGGGGTGGTTTCCCGGAGGCTGTGTCACACCCCAGGGAGTTAATTAGGTGACAAAAAAACTTCCTGTACCTTCATTTAGACGCTGCTACCATTGGGTTGAAACCAACCTGTTTTAGAGCACTGCTCTGAAACAGGTGTCGACAGTGACGGGTGTGCAACAACCTTGTTTACACCCGCTACCTCGGGTTGTTTTGACGGTGCAAGATACATTTGTCTCCGACACCCGGTTGTTTCCAACCTTCTGTAGCGGCGTGTAAAGGTACCATAAGATATCGCTTAATGGCATCACCACATAAGCTGAGTAGACATGCTCTCCGAAGGAGATATTGGGTTCATGAGGTCAATTTTGTCTGTGCACAATATATTGGGCTTTCAAAGCCTTTATTTTCAACTGCATGATTTTCCTTTAAAATTTCAATGTTATTTTGGCATGTCTGTTTTGACATTTGATGTTCTTCTGTCGCTTATCCAGGAAGACATTTGTCGTCTGGACACAACATGTCGCATACGTATTTCTCCACAATACTGATTACTTGTGACCTTGAGGTAATTTTTCCCTTCCTGTATTTTTGTTTTGAAAATTTTTGTTGGATGCAGGTATGGAACATGCTAATAATTATTTGATACTATTATCCATGTTTAATACGTTATGCAACTATATAGTCAGACGTTGTAAGTTGTATAACTGCGCTAGTGTGTATGTGAAAGGACATCCAGAGGTCATACACCTTGCCCCTTCCACAGGAAAAAACTATATTTCAACAATATGGTGTCATATTGATTTCAAATAAGGAAAGGGACAGGTGGCTTACCATATTATGTCATTCAATTAACACGGAAGTGTGTTCTGGACCCCATTGTACATTTTGCTGGGTATACGATACATGTGTATGAAGTAATATTGATACACATTCATACATTCTATCAAGTAGGCATACGCCAAAGGTGATCCTTCATTGTCTATATTTATTTCACTAAATTAATTTAAATAAATCTGTATTGTTTTTGCTATGACCCATCTTCTATCTTTACATCATGGGATTTTTTTGCATCAAGGGAACATAGGACCACATGAACAGCTATCATTCACATCACTTTTTTTTTTTGTTAACAATACATTTTTTATTCAAATAAATCTTTTAACAACATATATAACTTGATTACACAGTTATATCAATATAACAGTCATGTCCAAATAATCACCACCAGTGTAAACGAATTCCAAACTGGATATTATACAAACAAGAAAAAGGGGAAGGAACAAGAGCGCAATAGTGCCTATACACAACACTTAATATGTAGGTGGTTATAAAGGGAACCACTCACTATTTCAGTTGTGAAACCCACAACTGGTAGCAGACATGTATTGTTATATCCTGATGGCTGCTTTCTGGACTCTCACGACCATAGCACGTGAATCACAGAATCATACGGGAAAAAACGGTGTTCTCCAGTCCGCGCTGGAATAAATTGAAACTAGATAGTATAGGAGAGGGAAGGGAAATAAGGGACCACACAGAAGGGAATCTGCAGCCAGGATTGGATACATAAGGTAAATTAATGGATAGTGTGTGTGTGTGTGTGTGGGGAGGGGGTGGAGTAAGCTTTAGGAGCTTTGTTTTAAATTCTGTATATGAGAAGACCAGAATCTAGTGCCATCCTTGGCTTGTCTCCCAGGAGACAAACTCAACCTGTTCATGTGCTATCAGAAAGGGAAGGACGGACATTATTTTGACTGCAAGGATTTAGAGAATATTTTTAGGTCACAGTTTATTAAGGAGATATGCCTAAAATTACCAGCATGTTTCTGGGGGTTTTCAGGTTTAGGAATGGCTGTGATTACTGCCTCAAAGTTTTCATGGCTTATTGAAGAGCTACATTTCCAAAAATTAAAGGTTTTTAGGAGGTAAGGAGCTAAAGTTTTGGCAAAACAATGATAGTAGGTGTTAGAAAAAACATCTGGGCCCAGAGTAGACGACTTTTTAGTAGAACGATTATTTGTTCTATTTCCATGATAGATATGGGAGTATTTAGATGACTTAGCCAGCCGCTGATACTTTGGGGAGTGAGATTTTTTCTAGGAATTACCAATTTCTTGTGGATTAGGCTGAACTGTATGGGGATCCTTTTTTTAGATTGTACAGTGAATAATAAAATTGCCTAAATTCTTTAGCTATGCCAATCAGATTTAGTCCTTTACTCCGATCAGGTTTATTCAAGTATGCAATCTTATTTCTTATCTCCCTTTTTTTGATTCTCCTAGCTAAAATCTTCCCTGCTCTATCTGCCATTGCATAATATTTTGTTTTGGACTTTTTAAGTGCTTTTTCATATAGGAATAAAAGTAGAGCACGCAGCCTCATTCTATGTTCCGTTATTTTTTGGGCAACTGTGGGGTGGGGTTTTTCGTGTTAATTTGTTCCAGATTGTTAATTTAAGTTGATAGGTCTGACACTGCCGCCTCTCTTCTTTTCTTTTCTACTGCTGCCATCTTAATAAAAATGCCTCTCATGCATGCCTTGTTGGCTGACCATACTACTTCGTCTGAGGTGGAGTTATTATCATTTATGTCAAACAACTCTTTTAATTTTGTCTCTATTAATTCAATGTTTTGTTTGTTGGTCAGTAAAGAATCATTTAAATCGCCACCTATTAGCTTTGACCAAAGAGTCCCTATCAGATATGGTGAGTGAGACAGGAGCAGGGTCAGACCACGAGCACCTATCGTTGCCTCAAGCGCACAACCTAGAATTCTATCATCCACAAAAATATAGTCTAAAATATAGTAGTCTATCCTACTATATAGAATTAAATCTAAAGGAGAAATGACAGTAATCTCTCTCAGATCTGTGGAGATATCTCCAGATAGCATGCAAGTTCTATTCTGAAACCTGTGATTTCATCTCTCCCCTATGTCTGTTTGAGAAATCTAACACGGCAGACATGGGGAGGTTGAAATCTCCACAGACAATTTTAAACACACCTGAACTCTCTTAATTGTTTGTCTGATAAATGAAAACTGGCGCATATTTGGACCATACTAGTGTACCTAGTGATGTTTAAAGAACAATCAAGGAAAATAAAACACCCCTCCAGATCACTAGTAGTGTCATACAATTTAAAGGATAGGGAGTCTCTTATAAATATAGCCACTCAACTCTTTTAGTCTTGTTGTTTGCAAAAAACTGATGGGAATATCGAGGGATCTTTAGCTGAGCATGGTCCTGCACCATCAAGTGCGTTTCTGGAACACAAATTACATCAGAAGTTTCTTTGCAGATATTCTCACAGAAGATGGATCTTTTACCTGGTGAGGTCAAACATTGGCATTTATAGATATAACCTTAATATGCATTGTTAATACTATAGAGTTATACTATATACTTCTTATGTGAAACCATTGCTCCAAAATGAGTAACAAACATAGGGAGGACAGACAGGGTAAGGACGGACAGGGATACAAATTTGCTTGTATAAACAAATGAAAGATTATTAAATCTAAATTTTTGCTTCATCATAAGAGAAAGTCCCCTTACAGTTCCAAAATTAAACAAAAAATAAAGAAAAAGGAAAAAAGTGAAAAAAAATAGTTTGAAAGAGAGTGAAAAAAGACACACTGTGGGCAACTTTACATGGTTTCAACATTGCTATAGAGGTACCAGACAAAGAGTAGAAAGCAGGAACAGAGAACGGTTCTGCAGTAATCAATCATGCCATAAACCAGTCTGGGTCCAGTTTTTTCTTTTTCTGTGCCTGAGGAGCTCTTTTGTCATTCAGATATATAGGCTGAATCTTCCAATTTAGCAATAAATCTCTCGCATTTTCTGGGGATGTGCAGATAAATTTTGTGGGGAACCCCCAGTGGTACTTTATTCCTTGTTCTCTGAGGGCTTTAGTATACGGCATATACTCTCACCTCTGAGCTAAGATACTTGCCAACAAGTCCGGTAACACCTTCAGGTGAGCCAAGGTATCAGTAAATTTTGGCCTTTTCCTTAAGCCAGCCATAAAAGTCTCCTTTATTGTACAGAAATGAATGCGGGCAATAACATCTTGTGGTAAAACTGGGTTGAGGCCTTTTAGTTTTGGAATCCTGTATATTCTATCCACAATTAAGTCCTTGCTGTCTGCTGAAGGAATCACTGTGTGTAGGAAGCTTTGCAGAAGACTTGGAAAGTCTTTGTCTGGAGTAGATTCATCAATCCCTTTAAAGCGAGTATTATTATTTCTGATCTGTCTTCAAAATCCAGATTTTGTTGTGGATTTGAGAAACCTCCTTTTCTAAAGCCTCATTAGCATGTATTAGTTCATTATGAGATTTCGTAAGTTCTTCCAGCTTCTGCCCAGATGATCTATTCTAGTTCCCAGGTCCTTTAGTTCTCCCCTGAACTCTGCCTTAAACTCAGCTTTCAAATCAGCTTGGAGTTCTTGCCTCAGGGACTTAAGGAAAGCCTCCAATGTTTTCTGTGTAAGGGGAATATCTGTCTGAGCTTCCTCTTCCTCCCCCCATCCTGAGATTGCCACATGTGAAGAGCAGGAAGAAAGAACTGGGGAATGAGAAGCTGTAGCCATGTTGGGGGCTGTGTTCAGTACCTGATCTCTGGAGAAATATGCAGTCACTTTCCTTGGAGAACTCCTTCTTGCTGACTTGCCACAGCACCATTGGAACTACTGTGTCCTCAGGTCAACAAGAACTTGTTTAGGGCTTCCCAGAGCGTTTTTTCACCTTGTTGTGCCGAGTTAAAGCCGATCTCTGCTGGAGCTCCTGCTCTAAGCAGCATGTGCCAATCAAGGTCTCGGCCAAAGTGCTTCCTTTCTTTGCAAGTCTATAATTTGTCTTTGTGTTTCTCTACTTTCATGGTTAAACTGGTCTTCAAGGCGTTGTAGTCCACTATAAAGGCATCTGCTTTGTCCCTTTTACCAGAACCGAGGGATTCAATATGATCAAAATACCACAACTTTTTATGTTTTACTACTTTTACTGAAAAAAATCCGCAAAAAAAACCCCAAAGACAAAAAATCTAAATTTTTGGCAACTATTTTTCGAGACCATAACTTTTCTATGTTTCTATAGGCAGAGTTTAATGAGGGCTTTATTTTTGTGGGACAAGCTGCAGTTTTCAATGGTACCAACTTTGAGTAGAAAACAATATATAGAGTGATCTAGAATCCATGGGTTTGAAGCTGCAGTTCACATACTGCGCATTTTTGCGCGCTTTTTGTGCACTTTTTAAAAATGCGCAATGTGTGTCTGCGCCTGCCGGCAAAGCGAATGTGAAATTCCCTTTGCTGTTCAGACACTGCGTTAAATATACGCAGCGCTTTTAACAGGAGAAAGGGTGGGCGTAAAAAGAATGATCATTCTTTACGCACCTGCACCCTCGCTTTCTCCCACAGGGCCCATTATTCCGGCTGGAATTACGCATCGCCATTAAAACAATGCGCAATTCCAGCGGTAATACGCCGGTGCTGACGTTACACAGGGGAGAAACAATCCTGTACCTCCTCCCCTGTGTGACATCTGTCACAGCCCATTTGGGTTTCACAGTATATTAATATACACTGTGAAACCCAAATTAAAGTAAGCCAAATATGTGAAAAATACTAAAAATGATATACTTAAAATGATTGCAATCACAAATTCTTTGGTATTATTATCTTCATTTAATTTGTCTTCAATGAAAAAAACACAAAAAGAATTGTCCTAAAGCTAAATTCGATATAATTTAACACCAAACATAAAAAAGGGGGTGGACAAAAGTATTGGCACTGTTAGAAAAATCATGTGATGCTTCTCTAATTTGTGTAATTAACAGCACCTGTAACTTACCATTGGCACCTAACAGGTGTTGGCAATAACTAAATCACACTTGCAGCCAGTTGACATGGATTAAAGTTGACTCAACCTCTGTCCTGTGTCCTTGTGTGTACCACATTGAGCATGGAGAAAAGAAAGAAGACCAAAGAACTATCTGAGGACTCGAGAAACCAAATTGTGAGGAAGCATGAGCAATCTCAAGGCTACAAGTCCATCTCCAGAGACCTGAATGTTCTTGTGTCCTCCGTGCGCAGTGTCATCAAGACGTTTAAAGCCCATGGCACTGTGGCTAACCTCCCTAGATGTGGACGGAAAAGAAAAATTGACAAGAGATTTCAACGCAAGATTGTGCGGATGGTGGATAAAGAACTTCGACTAACATCCAAACAAGTTCAAACTGCCCTGCAGTCCGAGGGTACAACAGTGTCGACCTGTACTATCCGTCGCCGTCTGAATGAAAAGGGAAAGTATGGTAGGAGACCCAGGAAGACCCCACTTCTTACCACGAGACATAAAAAAGCCAGGCTGGAGTTTGCCAAAACTTACCTGAGAAAGCCTAAAACGTTTTGGAAGAATGTTCTCTCTTTTTTGGCAAAGGCATCAACATAGAGTTTACAGGAAAAAAAAAGAGGCATTCAAAGAAAAGAACACGATCCCTACAGTCAAACATGGCGGAGGTTCCATGATGTTTTGGGGTTGCTTTGCTGCCTCTGGCACTGGACTGCTTGACCGTGTGCATGGCATTATGAAGTCTGAAGACTACCAACAAATTTTGCAGCATAATGTAGGGCCCAGTGTGAGAAAGCTGTGTCTCTCTCAGAGGTCATGGGTCTTCCAGCAGGACAATGACCCAAAACACACTTCAAAAAGCACTAGAAAATGGTTTGAGAGAAAGCACTGGAGACTTCTAAGGTGGCCAGCAATGAGTCCAGACCTGAATCCCATAGAAAACCTGTGAAGAGATCTAAAAATGGCAGTTTGGAGAAGGCACCCTTCACATATCAGGGACCTGGAGCAGTTTGCCAAAGAAGAATGGTCTAAAATTCCAGCAGAGCATTGTAAGAAACTCATTGATGGTTACGGAAGCGGTTGATCGCAGTTATTTTGGCTAAAGGTTGTGCAACCAAGTATTAGGCTGAGGGTGCCAATACTTTTGTCTGGCCCATTTTTGGAGTTCTGTGTGAAATGATCAATGTTTTGCTTTTTGCTTCATTCTCTTTTGTGTTTTTTCATTGAAGACAAATTAAATGAAGATAAAAATACCAAAGAATTTGTGATTGCAATCATTTTCAGGAAGAAACTGAGTATTATCTGACAGAATTGCAGGGGTGTCAATACTTTTGGCCAACACTGTATATACATTTCACTTTTTGTATTGAATTACTGAAATAAATTACCGTATATACTCGCGTATAAGCGAGTTTTTTCAGCCAAAATTGGGCTGAAAAGTCCCCCTCGGCTTATACGCGAGTCATACGGCCCCCCTCAAAGTTTGGCGCCCCACTCAGTTTCTGGGCCCCCCGCATGCAGCGCTGCACATATACATTACGTGTCTAGCAGCTGTTACCCTCCGGTGGCAGTTCGCGGCTCCGCTCGGGCTCCATTTCCTCTCTGTCTCTGTTGTCATGTGACGGCGCGATGACGTCATCGCGCGGTCACAAGCAGGAAGACAGCGAGGAAGATGGAGCCCGGAGCCGGAGTGCCGCGATTGCCACCGGAGGGTAACAGCTGCTAGACACGTAATGTATATGTGCAGCGCTGCATGCGGGGGGGCCCAGAAACTGAGGTGGGGCGCCAAATTATGAGGGGGGCCCTGCTGGGGCCCTGTATACTACCACTGGGGCTATATACTACACTGGGGCTATATACTACCACTGGGGCTGTATATATACTTCCACTGGGGCTATATACTACCACTGGGCTGTATATACTACTGGGGCTATATATACCATGGGGCTATATACTACCCCTGGGCTATATACTACACTGGGGCGTATTATAACTACACTGGGGCTATATACTACCACTGGGGCTGTATACTACTACTGGGGCTATATACTACCATTGGGGCTATATATTACCACTGGGGCTGTATGTATTACTACCACTGGGGCTATATACTACACTGGGCTGTATACTATACTGGGGCTATATACTACCACTGGGGCTATATACTACCACTGGGGCTGTATGTTACTACACTGGGGCTAGTATATACCTGGGGCTGTATACTACCACTGGGGCTATATACTACCACTGGGCTGTATACTACCACTGGGGCTGTATATATACTACCACTGGGGCTATATACTACCACTGGGGCTGTATACTACTACTGGGGCTATATACTACCACTGTGGCTATATACTACCACTGGGGCTATATACTACCACTGGGGCTGTATATATACTACCACTGGGGCTATATACTACCACTGGGGCTGTATATACTACTGGGCTGCGTGTACTACCACTGGGCGCTGCTGTATACTACCACTGGGCTGCTGCTGTATACTACACTGGGGCTGCTGCTGTATACTACCACTGGGCTGCTGTATTACCTCTGGGGCTGCTGTATACTACCACTGGGGCTCTGCTGTATATACCATGGGGCTGCTGCTGTAACACTGCTGGGGCCTGTATATACCACTGGGGAGGCTGCTGTATACCACATGCTGGGGGCTGTATACTGTGCTGGGGTCCACCTCGCTTATACACGAGTCAATAAATTTTCCCAGGTTTTGGGGGCAAAGTAGGGGGTCGGCTTATACACGGGTGGCTTATACACGAGTATATACGGTAACTTTTTGATGATATTCTAATTCATTGAGATGCATCTGTATGTAGTAGAGATAGGTCCAATTAAATGGGGTCTTTCAGTACATTTGTCACATAAAAACAGTACTTGAATAACCTTGGGAATATAATGAGGCTAGGTTTTAGTCATGGCATTTATTACTGTGGTAGTAGCCGCTACCGTAGTACCACAGTAAAACTGAGTCATACAAAATTGTAATGTCAGCCATATAGGAAATGCCTCTTCCTATCCAGACAACCTGACAGGATACGGAATCTGAACTGTGGGCACCCAGTCATGAGACCACATCCTCTAATCCTAGTCAGTCATTATGTCCTAGTTTACGTATGTGAATAATGTTGCATATTTGTACTTCTCAGAATTTACATTTAATCTGATGTTCTTCAATCAGCCCAAGTATTCTACATTGATGAATATTGGGTAGGTTCCCATGTCAAATGTGTGGGACCTGTATAATATGCAGGGAACTTGGAAAAGGGTTCAGTCCTTATCGACAGACCAAAGTTTGGACACCTTTAGATTATACACTAGTGCATCTCAATGAATTAGAATATTGTCTGGGGCCACAAGGGACTGTGTACTCGGATCTCGGGCGTACTGGTACGAGGATGTCACGGGTGGTTGGTGCCTGAGTCCGTACCCTTGAGCAGACAATGAAAAGGTGAAAAATAATAAAATAAAGTTCGTCGTGACGCCACCTGTAGGTCCGGTGATGGCACTGGTGCTGCTGGAACCTCCGGGATGATGGGTGGCAGGAAGGTGTTGTGGCTCTCTACAGGAAAAGCGTAGTCCCTGGGGTGTTGGAAGTAGCAATAGTGGAATAGGGCAGTGTAGTCACTGTGGAGCAAAGCAGGTAGATCACAGTTCTCTGAGAAGAAGCACATACACATTGCTCACTCTGAACGGGTACTTTACTCCGGTAATATGCAGGCTTACAGGGTAAACAGTTCTTTCAGCTAGCTGGACTGGGTGGTTCTGGCAGTGAGCAGTGTCCCTCTGAAGCTCCACTGGTGTTCCTTCTCTATCACTTCCTCTTTCCTTACTCTGTACTGCCCTGCACGGATCCCACTTCTTGAATCAGGCTCGTCAGGTGATATGGGAACCTTTATCTCTCCAAAGGGAACCCAACCCTGTTTAGTGCTTCTGGTGGAGACTGTGCTTTTTGTAGGGCAGTTGGATCATGCTCCTAAGAAGACATCAACCACGCTTGTAATTTGTAGCTCAGGAATGTACCTCTGATTCACGTCGGAGCCATTACCCTGCTTTGGACTGGGCTGGGGTATTTGGTTACCCTCTATCTCTGCCCCTTTCTCTTTTGGGTCACCAGGTTGAGGTGTCCTCCCTCTTAGCTTCTCCTCTGCTGTTCTGTAACTCTGCAGCTCTGCACTGCACTTGTGCTTTCTTCACTGCAATGCGTTCTTCTGCTCACTGTTCCTCTTTCCCCACTCACTTTATAGCCTAGCTTCTCCACCCACCGGGACCAGTTACCCTAGTAACGGGCGTCTGATTGGTCCCCTATCACTAGGTGTGTGTGTGTGTGAGTGGTGCTGGAGCTTCAGGCTTCTACCACTCCTTACCAGAACAAAGCATACAGCACCTTCTGTTAAGGGTGCAGTTCCCTTTTGTAGCGCGCTGACTAGTGGGGCGCTACAATATCATCAAAAATCTATGTAATATTGCCATGTTTCAGGCAATATTGACTAATAAATCTACTATCTAATTGTCTAATCGTGTCTGTCTGTTGCCAAATCGCGCAAAAGCGCTCATTGGTCGCCGCCAGTCTCGGCAACCAATGAGCACAGCGTATGCAAAACAGCCAGCGCGCATTCAAAACTGGCGCCAAGCTGAAACCTGGCAAAATCGACGCATAGGCGTCGCTATCGCCAGGATACACGCGTCCGGCCGCGGCTATCACAGAGGTCCGCGGTGGCCCCCTGCACTGGTACCCGCCACTCCGTCCTCACCCCCCATTCTCACCTCTTCCCGCCTCCCCCCTCACCTCCCTCTGTTCTCACCTGTCGCCTCCAGCTACAGAGTCACACTCTGTGAAGCAGTCATGTGACAGGGCGAGCTGATGGTGACGTCACATAGCCTGCCCTGTCACATGACCGCTGCACAGACTTCAGCACCCGGCATCGCTCAAGCCAGCCACGGGTGAGAACAGAGGGGTGTGAGGGGGGATCCTGCCCCCCGCCTCCATCCTGCCCCCCTGCCGCTCCATCCTGCCTCGCTTGCTCCATCCTGCCCTCTCGCTTCCATCCTGCCCACCCGCCACCATCCTGCCCCGCCGGCTCCATCCTGCTCCCCCAGCTCCATCCTGCCCTACTCACTCCATCCTGCCCCGCTCGCTCCATCCTGCCCCCCGTCTCCATCCTGCCCCCGTCTCTCATCCTGTTTCCCCGCACCATCCTGCCCCGCCAGATCATTCTGCTCCCCCAGCTCCATCCTGTCCCGCTCGCTCCATCCATCCCCACTCGCTCCATCCAACCCCCTCACTCCATCCTGCCCCACTCGCTCCATCCTGCCCCGCTCCATTCTGCCCCCACTGTTTAGTTGCGCCTGGCCACTGAACACCGACACCACTGCACACAGACACCGCCACACAATATTGACACCGCTGCAGACACCGCTGCACAACGCAGACACCGCTGCACACTGCAGACACGACTGCACACCGCAGACACCGCTTCACACTGACACCGCTTCACACCGACACCACTTCACACTGACACAGCTTCACACCGGCACCACCGCACACCGGCACGGCTGGCTCCATCCTGCCCCGCTGGCTCCATCCTGCCCCGCTCGCTCCATCCTGTTCTGCTCCATTCTGTCCCGCTGATTAGTCTCGCCCGGTGACTGAACACCGACACCGCCGCACACCGACACCACTGCACAACACTGATACTGCTGTACACCCACACTGCTGTACACCGACACTGCCGCACACCGACATTGCCGCACAACACTGATAGTGCTGTACAGCTGATTCTACTGCACACCGACACCACCACACACCGACACCGTCGCACACCGACACCGATGCAAATCGACACCGCCGCACAACACTAATACTTCTGTACACGACACTGCTGTACACTAACACTGCTGTACACCGACACCGCCACACACCAACACCACCACACACCGACACCGCTGCACAACACTGATAGCGTCGCACACCAACACCGCCGCACACCGACACCGCTGCACACCAACACTACCACACAACACTGATACTGCTGCACACCAACACTGCTGCACACCGACACTGCTGCATACAGACATCGCTGTACACTGACACTGCTGTAGGTATCTACTATATAATTGCCTAATCGTGTCTGTCTGTCCAGAAAATCACGCACCAGCGCTCATTGGTCGCCGCCAGCCATGGCAACCAATGAGCTAAGTATATGCAAAACAGCCGCACACATTCAAAACTCGTGCCAAGCTGAAAAATGGTGACGGTGATGCATCGGCGTCGCTATCGCCAGGATACATGCGTCCAGTCGCGGCTATCGTGGGGAGATCTGACGGTAGCTGCGGCTCATCTACTGCCGCACAGAGGTCCGCGGCGAGCCATCCGGGAGATGACCGGTGTCAGCTTGCAGCGGTAGTACCCTGACTGCCATATTAGAACACCCACATTTTGAGTATTCCTATATGGCGGCCGGAATTCAAATCCCCCACCAAGCCACGCTACTTCTCTGATTGGCCGCCGCAGCCGGCGGCAACCAATCAGTGAAGCGGCGCGGCTTGGCGGGAAATATGAATCCCGCCCCGCTGCTTGGTTGCCGCTCTCAGCGTGATCAATCAGCGGCGCGGGATTGTAAAACCCCTGCCAAGCCGTGCTCCGCTTCACTGATTGGTCACCGCTGCTGGCAGCGACTAATCAGCGAAGCGTGTTTTAAAACACGCGCCAAGTGCGCTGATTAGCCGTCGCGGCTGGTGGCGACCAATCAGCGAAGCGGAGCACGGCTTGGTATATTGGCGCGCAATTTGAACTGCCGCTCATAGTGTGACGCAGTTCACTCCTGTTTACAAGGCCAGTCAGTCATAGAGTGACGCAGTTCACTCCTGTTTACAAGCTCTGTCAGTCATAGTGTGACGCAGTTCACTCCTGTTTACAAGGCCAGTCAGTCATAGAGTGACGCAGTTCACTCCTGTTTACAAGGTCTGTCAGTCATAGTGTGACGCAGTTCACTCCTGTTTACAAGGTATTCTAGAATACCCGATGCGTTAGAATCGGGCCACCATCTAGTCAATATTATATTCACCCTTTGATGTCTCGTGGAATGTGGCAGTGCAGTTTTTAACCCTTCATCCACCCTACTTTAATTTTCTGAGATAATGAACTTTGGGTCTTCATAATCATCAACATTTACAGAAAAACCACTTGAAATAGATTACCGTACTCTGTTTGTAATGACAATATATTATATGTGTTTTTATGTATTCAATCACTGAAATAAATTAACTTTTGATGATATTCTAATTCACTGACGTACATCTGTATATAATTAAAATGTAAAGAATATCGTAGACATTGTATTATATTACAATATGAGCAAAGAGCAAGCTGTTCTACTCATGGTCCCTATTTTGTTTGCAAAGTTGCATCTTCAAGAGCGTTGTCATCATTTACATCAACTGCTTCCCATCCTCTTCCTCCTTTTCTTTTTTTGTGTCACTTAGCCATATTTGTGCAGGTGAACATATGTCCAGTAGTTTGTGTTTTTGTGGAAGTGCAAGTTCCAGATTTTCACGTTCAGCACAATTGCTGAAGCAAAATGTGGGTTGTGTTGACTTTTGTAAATGGTGGAGTGTGCTAGGCCTAGACAGTGAATACTTAGCCAACAATATAACAAAGCCATCCCTTCTTTACACTCCTGCAAGGCAGAGACCAAGGGCCACTTCTCGAAAATGACGTTGAGTTGCAAGGTGCACTTCACTGTCAACAGGAGCAATTACGGAAAGAGACTTTACATTTGTTTCATGGCATATTGAGTCAATATTTTAAAGATGCACTATCACAAGCGGGCCAGGTCTTTATTAGTGACACCTTCATTAGTGGCACTTATGCCTCTCCTCCTTATCCTCCTAACTAGACATCTCCCCAACCCTTTCAGCAACAAGGCAGACACTTCTATCAAAAGTCACTGAATCTCTCTTTGTCAACTCCAACTGGGTACCTAAGTAAGTGACAATGTCAGCAACATGATGGCTGCCATGTGTTTGGGCAAAGCTATACATGCTTGCTGCACAACATAAGTTCTCAATACTCAAAAGAAGAACACGTTTTTCAAACAAAAATTCATGGACTTTCATGGCTACAATTGTACTTACCACCATTGTTGCTTTTAGTAAGTATAATAAGCTTTCGAGGATTGACTTGGGTGAAATCCTCTGATAGAATTCTGACAAGATGAGCACCTGTATAGAGCTAGGCACTATATGTATTTTTTATTATTTCTTTTTCCTTCTTTTTTTTTTTTCAAATAAAATTCATGGCAAATAATCAGAATTTTCTTTACTATCATCTTCATTTAAAAAATAAAGGATTTTGTGTTCATACATACGCATGAGTAAACTCCACCAATAGGACACAGCACAGGTCTGGGCCTTTACCCAGGGCGGGGAACATAAAAGGCTGCTTTTCATCACTAACTCACATAGTTTGACAAAGTCTAGACCCCACAGTACAGAGGTCCCCAACTCCAGGCGTCGAGGGCCGCCAACAGTGGAGAATTTCAGGATTTCCTTAGTATTGCACAGTGTTAATGTGATTAAATGCACAGGTAATGATTCAAACCCCTGTGCAATACTAAGGAGATCCTGAAAACATGTACTTTTGGCGGCCCTCGAGGCCTGGAGTTGGGGACCCCTGCCATAGTAGATACAAACTTTAGTGGAGCTGTTTGACATCTGGTGATTCTCCAGTACTGGCCCTCCCATGTACATAGTTTATAAAGTGAAGCATGAAACCAGGTTTGGTATGGAGCAAAGGCCTAGGCAGGTAAATTCTTAGTAGGTCTCTGTGCAGAAAGTTATTCAGGTATTGTCCTGTCGTAACAGGCAATGGTAGAAAGAAGTCCTAGAAATAATAATAAGGCCCCAACAAAGCCCTGATCTTAACATAATCAAGTCTGCCTGGGATTACAAGAAAAGACGGAAGGATTTGCAAAAGTCTACATCCACACATAGGAGCTCCAAGGATCCACCTCACCTGGAGTTCAGTCATGGCCAAAAGTTTTGAGAATGATACAAATATTAATTTTAACAAAGTCTACTGCTTCAGTTTTTCTAATGGCAATTTGCATATACTCCAGAATGTCATAAAGAGTGATCAGCTTAACAGCAATTACTTGCAAAGTCAATATTTGCTTAGAAAATGAACTTTAACCCCCCAAAAAAACATTTCAACATCATTGCAGTCCTGCCTTAAAAGGAGCAGCTAACATCGTTTGAGTGATTGTTCCATTAACACAGGTGTGGGTGTTGATGAGGACAGGGCTGGTGATCAATCAGTCATGATTAAGTAAGAATGACACCACTGAACACTTTAAAAGGAGGCTGGTGCTTAGTATCATTGTTTCTCTTCAGTTAACCATGGTTATCTCTAAAGAAACACGTGCAGCCATCATTGCACTGCACAAAAATGGCCTAACAGGGAAGAGTATCGCAGCTAGAAAGATTGCACCTCAGTCAACAATCTATCGCATCATCAAGAACTTCAAGGAGAGAGCTTCCATTGTTGTCAAAAAGGCTCCAGGGCGCCCAAGAAAGACCAGCAAGCGCCAGGACTGTATCTTAAAACTGTTTCAGCTGCGGGATCGGACTACCAGCAGTGCCGAGCTTGCTCAGGAATGGCAGCAGGCTGGTGTGAGTGCTTCTGCACGCACTGTGAGGCGGAGACTCTTTGAGCAAGGCCTGGTTTCAAGGTGTTCCCTGAGGAAGGAGCTCGGATAGAGGCTCTGAAACGCGTAGGATGAAATAAAGAAAAAAATCTGCCCAGTTAACTCTTCGTTTCCTGGTGATTCCTGTTTGGCAGCGCGGGCATTTCGGCATTTGTTCCTATTACAGCATTCTGGTTTCAAGGAGGGCAGCAAAGAAGCCACTTCTCTCCAGAAAAAACTTCAGGGACTGACTGATTCTGCAAAAGGTACAGGGAGTGGACTGCTGAGGACTGGGGTAAAGTCACTTTCTCTGATGAATCCCCTTTTCGATTGTTTGGGACATCTGGAAAACAGCTTATTCAGAGAAGAAGAGGTGAGCGCTACCACCAGTCTTGTCTCATGCCAACTGTAAAGCATCCTGAAACCATTCATGTGTGGGGTTGCTTCTCAGCCACGGGAATCGGCTCACTCACAGTCTTGCCTAAAAACACAGCCATGAATAAAGAATGGTACCAGAATGTCCTCCAAGAGCAACTTCTCCCAACCGTCCAAGAGCAGTTTGGCGCCCAACAATGCCTTTTCCAGCATGATGGAGCACCTTGCCATAAAGCAAAGATAATAACTAAATGGCTCAGGGAACAAAACATAGAGATTTTGGGTCCATGGCCTGGAAATTCCCCAGATCTTAATCCTATTGAGAACTTGTGGTCAATCATCAAGAGACGGGTGGACAAACAAAAACCAACAAATTCTGGCAAAATGCAATCATTGATTATGCAAGAATGGACGGCTATCAGTCAGGATTTGGTCCAGAAGTTGATTGAGAGCATGCCAGGGAGAATTGCAGAGGTCCTGAAGAAGAAGGGTCAACACTGCAAATATTGACTTGCTGCATTAACTCATTCTAACTGTCAATATAACCTTTTGGTACTCATAATATGATTGCAAATATATTTCTGTATGTGATGCTTTTTGTATTAGTATTAGTTGTTGAACCCTGAACCATCAGATGGGTGAAAACAATCCTTTTTCACATATTTTACTATTGTTACAACTGAATTACTTGAGCACTGAATTTAGGTATTATATAGGTATTGTATATAAGTATTTTATGGTTGCCACTATTTTGCTGGAATTATTTGAGCACTGTATGCATTATTTGGTTTGTAATACTGTGGCACCATACATTGGTATTATTTGGGCATTCTATGTTGGTATTTATATTGTTGGTATTATATGGACACTGTACATCAGTATTATTTGGTTTGTAATATTTCAACGCTGTACATTGGTATTATTAGGTTGGCATTAGGCAATACTCCAATTAGCAGTTTTCCATTATTGACCTCCCCATGTACATTTAGCCATACTGGCTCTACACTGTTGCAGCACCCACTAATGTCATGATTAAGCAAAGGTCTTAAGTTAGATTTAACAAATATACACATCTCTACACTTTATTGTATTTCCTGTCCTTTCTGATGTAAGACACCTAAAAAGCAAAAAAAAAAAAAAAAAAGGAGAAAAATTAGACACTTGGCTTTTTAAATTGGATATAACCCAGTTTACTTGAAAAACTCAATAAAAACATTTGAACACAATAGAGTTCCGCTTACCTTAGGGCCACTTCACACACACCAACTTATCTGTCCAACTTCTGACCAACTTGCTGGTTGCAGTGAAATCATGGACGCATTGTTCCATTTTGTGACTGTGTACAATGGAGCAATGTCTCCATGATTTCACTGCAACCAGCAAGTTGGTCAGAAGTTGGACAGATAAGTTGGTGTGTGTAACGTGGCCCTTAACGTTTCTAATTCATGTTTGGTGTTGCACCTACACTGACAGGATTGGGTGCCGCAGTTTTTTGTAAATTATAATATGAGTTCACCCCCTATATAGTGCACCTTTCCCCACCCTAGTTGGCCCATGTCACTATGGCTCTCTGGTGTCTGTTTTTCTACCTTGCCTATAAGGGAAGAGGTTCATTTTTTCCAGATGGAGGCAGAGAATGAAAATTAAGAACATCTTTCCTTGCCCTTATTGCCTTATGTTCTCTATTGTTCTCTGGTATCATTTGCCCAGAGCAGGATTTTACCAAGGCATAGGCAGAAAATGGAGGTTCAAGAGACACACATCGACGTGGTAACTGAGCGGTTTATTGATATGGCCATATTTAAAAAGATAAGTGTCTCATTTACTCCTTTTTTTTGCTTAGCTGAAATATTACTATATAAATCATAATAGAGTGCCGCTTACCTTAATGTTTCTACTTTTGCATTTTTTCATTGCTCCACCCTAGAAGTAGCATGAGACAGTGTCTACAACCACGGACGTTTCTCCGTAGTGCAGCTTATTCAGGATGGCACATCAATGCAGCTATTGCAAGAATGTTACTTGAGTCTAAAAAAGGGTAAATGCCAGTGGCACCCATCTCTAAAAATAGAAGAACTTTATTTCAGCTGAGTATTAAAAACAGACACTTTCAATTAGAGTCCATGGCAGTGGGGAAAAATACAAGATGCAAAATGCTGATGATATAATACTTTACAGTCAATGGCCGTTTCACACTCCGACACTTCTATAGGCCTGCATACACTGTGTTGGCAAAGTGTGAGCATACAGGTGTGCAAATCATTATTGTTTGCTCTCAGCGGAAGAAACAAAATAATAATCTTGTAGTTGTGATACCTTTTAATGGCTAACAAAAATAAAATAATTGATGTTACAAGGCGAGCTTTCGACACTTCACATGTCTCCATCAGGCATGGTATGACAAATTAGAAGAAACAAAATATATACACCCACAACCAGAGAGCAGATGTAAGGTATAATAAGTGGGCATTTAAATAAATGTTTATTTAAATGTCAATTTATTATACCTTTTATCAGCTCTGGTTGTGTTATATATTGTGTTTTTCTAATATTTGTCATTCCATACTGATGAAGAGACATGAGAAGTGTCGAAAGCTCGCCTTGTAACATCAATTATTTTATTTTTGTTAGCCATTAAAAGGTATCACAACTACAAGATTATTATTTTATTTCTCCCACTGAAAGCATTCAATATTTTTCAACTGGCTAACACGGTACCAAACCTTTTTTTTTTCTTCTAATTATTGTGAAACCTACTGCCAGAAAAAAAAAAGAATAAGTGCATTTCAAAACTTAAAGGCTAAAAGCAATACATATCAAAATAGAAGAATGAACACATAAGACATAAAAAAATGCACAGGGTGATGATCATAAAAATACTGTCATGTATTTCTATCATTCAGGCGAAGAGGGCCCATGGCATCTATATTAATGATCCATCTCGCCTCCCTGCGCAGAAGCTCTTTATCGATCACATTCTCTGCTGAGGGGGTTTCACTTCTTCCAAACCTAAAATATGTAAAACCTTGACATTAGAACTATGAACTTCCCTTACATGTTGAATTAATTTAGGAGATCCTTTCCTTGTAACGCTAGAGTGACAATGTTCATGAATTATCACTTCAGTGAGGAAGAAGACATAAGACCTATTGAAGGTAGCAATCTAGAAGTCAGAATTGTCTCTTTAACAAGCCTGTTAATATGATTTAGGATTTGTGCCAGATCAGAGCCCAATCTGCAGACTCTGCGTTTCAACCTTGTCTTAGCCTTTCATACAGCCAGATCAGAATCCCATACACTGCACTGCTTAGGGGCAATAATGACGAAATGCAACGTCTGCAGGTTGGAGCTCTAATCTGGCACACATCCTAAATCATTTAAAAGGCTTGTTAAACAGTCTTTTATGACTTTTAGAATTGCTACCTTCACTAGGTGGCACTAGAGTTCGTCTACTTTTTCCGTGAATTGAAAATATGCATATTTCCCACAGGAGCATTGCGCCTATAAGTCTAATCATGCTGGCAGGCAGATTGATCTCCAAAAGGACAATAGATACCCCAGACCAATGTTCACAAAAACGCACAAACATTTCCAATAATTTTACCAACATAGAAAACTGCACAGACAAAAAATTTATACAAGACAAATTTAGTTCTGCAGGTAAAAAGTATCTCTAATCTCATGAGTAATATGACCTAATCCCACGGGGTTTGACATGCTCAATTATGTGCAAAAAGAACAGGCATTACATCTAAAATTCCCTGACGAAATCCCTTAACTAAGTCAATTATTAATATTACCGGTAGATTTCATGATTTTGATTTTCACTAATACATCTCTAAAGGTACCATTACACGACGCAATATCGCCTGCAGTATCGCATCAAAGTCACGTGGTGTGGTCAATTGCAATCGATATTCTGAGTGCGTCGTGTTGTGTAACAGGGCAATGCGACTGCAATTTATCGCTGGAGCAATCGCCTGATTAATGTGTAGACAATTAAATCAGGCGAAATTGCATAAGCGATGTAGTAGGATCACTCAGTGTGACACCGGCAATTGCGATGTTGCAAGGAATTTTCCCTATTCATTGCACTGAAAAATATCGTTCGCTGGATTGCTCATCAACGTTACCTGCGATATCTCCCCGTGTGACAACTACAAGGCAATCTTGGAAAGTGCCAAAAAAGTGCGCACTCCCATGAAATAGCAAGTGATATCGAATCGATATTGCGACGTGTAACTGTACCTTTAGGCTACGGCCTCTATGGTACAAAATTAAAGGACCCTGTACTGCCCTATCATGAAGGACAGATATGCAAGGTTTTCTTGAACTTCCACCTTAATTTTTTGATCCAGTTTAGGGTACCTTTACACGCCGCAACTGCGGCGAGGAATCTTGCTGGCGATATGTCGCCCTGGCACCATCACCGTCAAATTGCCTCCCAGTTGCGGCGTGTAATGGGGGAATTTGGCGGAGATGAAAAACCTGTCGCCTGGTTCCGATTTCACAGCACTGCTCCAGAATCAGAGGCAATCATGAATGCAAGATGCCCTGTTTTTGGCGAGTGAACTGGCGATACTGATGGAATCTGCGTCGCCTATTGATTTCATGTAGGCGTGCCACAGTGTGCTGGAGTCCGCGCCCCGTCAGCGATGATTGGTGATTTCCCCTAGTTTTTTCACACTTCCAACTACACACTCAGGGAATACTTGGATGGAATTAAAGGGCTTTTATAAGTGCGGACATCTGAGATGTAAAGCCTGCAATTATGTACATAGAACTGAATCTTTTGAATCCTGTGTTAATGGCAGAAGATTTCCCATTGTGAACTACATGAACTGCACTAACAGCTATGTAGTGTATCTAATTGAGTGCATATATATATATATTTGTTGCTCTGCTATGTTATCTTCAATCAGGTGTCAATGATTAATTATGTCACATGTGTGCTAGGATTAAGGAGGTATATATGGGTTTTCCCTCCAGACATCTTTGAACCACGACTAAGACAGTTCTCTGTCGAAACGCGTCGATGTTAGCACATACTGCCTGTATTAGATGGATGGCGTTTACCTTTGAATAAATCGTCATAATTGCAAGTTTATGAGTGCTGGATTTTTCTACATTATCACTTCACAGAGCGCCATATTTGAAGAGCTGTCCGTTCATCAACACACACATCTACAATGGCGTCATGTATTAGCCAGCCTTCCAGAGCAAGCTGACCAATTGTAACGCTGTTGCATTGTCCAATGAGCACGTATGAGGTGCGGTGTAAACCACTGTGGCACGCCTATCTCCTCGCAGCGCAGACCATGTACGCCCACATTGCCTTTGGGATTGCGGCGTGTGAAGCGGCGAGGGAATTCCACCGGAATGGTTCGCTGTTGGTGAGGCGATTTCCGGGGCGACACTTCGCCTTTGGTTGAGGTCAAAATTGCGGCATGTAAAAGCGCCATTGGCGATCTGAGGCGACCATGAAAAACGTGCATGCGCACATTAGATCGCCTCATATCGCCATGCAAAATTGCAGGCTGTAAAGGTACCCTTACTGCTATCAAAACAGAAAATGAATCTGTCCATTCTGTTTTCCCTTTCAACCGAAGGTTTAGGGGCTAAAACAGTGGGTTTGGACACTTCTCTGAGTGCACTGTTCAGTAAGTGAGAAGGATGTCCCCTCCTTTTAAAACGTGAAACCAAACATATCCAAGCAAAGACCTAAGAAGTCAATAAAAATAACCTTTTATTATGATATAAGATAAAAACCTACAGTATTTAAGGCCACTAAAACCTCAACAAAAAATGAAAAAAAAAAATATATAAAGATAGTACCAGAGAGAGAGGGAGAGTCGCCGGTGAGCTGGAGCACAGCAGGCATATCAAGAGGGTGACAACCTTTGTTTTCTAGCTAGTACAGAGCAGTAAGGGTACTGACATCAGAGTAGTACTATATTTGTATCATATTTTTGTGTTTTTTTTTAATTCAAAAGTTTTTTTGCACATATTAATGGTTTTATAGTAGCCTAATATAAGTTTTATCTTATATTGTAATAAAATGTTTTTTTTTACTTGTTAGGTCTTTGGATATGTTAGCTAATGATTATGGACCATTCTATTAATTATTTTGTTAAATGTGAAAACAAATCTTTTGCCTTTAACCTAAAACCACCTTTATCACTGTCAATCTTTTTTTGCCCAAAAAGTCATTAATCGATGTACTGAGTAAAAAATGTTTGGGTATCCTTTACGGAAACCAATTTTTGACTTGCAGATTATTATTCCCTACAGATTTTTCCAAATTTGTCAACTCTTTGAGTTGATGCAATGACACGAACATGTCATTTATATTGATGTATGCTGATAAAAATGCTGGATTTTTTCGATGTTGATATTTCAATTGCTGGCAGCCACGTTACCTCAGATGCTGTTAGGAATAAAAACTGCATCTATTCTTAATCTTTGAAAAAAACACTGTCCTTTAAGATAGGGCAGTACAGGCTTCTTTAATTTCATACCGTAGAGGCCATAGCCTAATAGATGTATTAATGAAAAAGAAAATCACGAAGTCTGCTAGTAATGTGAATAATTGGCTTAATAACAGGATTTCGGCAGGGAATTTTAGATGTAATGCTTGTTTATTTTGTGCATAATTAAGCACATCAAACCCCATGAGATTTTGCCTGCAGAACTAAGTTTGGCATCTATACAATTTTTTGTCTGTGCAGATTTTTTTATGTTGGTAAAGCTATTGGAAATGTTTGTGTGCTTTTGTGAACATTTTCACTCAAGAGTTACCAGGAATTTAATTTAATTCAACATGTAAGGGAAGTTCATTGTTCTAATGTAAAGGTTTTAATTTTTTTAAGTCTAAAAGAAGTGAAAACCCTCAGCAGAGGGGAGGTGATTGACATAAATAGCTTCTGCGCAGGGAGGCAAGATGGATCATTAATACAGATGCCATGGGCCCTCTTGGCTTGAATGATAAAAATTACATGGCAGTGTTTTTATCATCATCCCCCTGTGCATTTTGCTATGTCTTGAAGTGTTCATTCTTGTATTTTGATATGCATTGCTTTAAGTCTGTATTATGTTTTGAAGTGCACTTACTCTGTTTTTTTTCTGGGAGTATGTTTTCACAATACTGATTTGCACACCTGTTGTGGATGTTTATCTGCTCACACTTTGCTAATTCAGTGAGTGCAGGCCAATGGACGCGCAGGAGCGCGAAATGGTCATCACCTGTAAAGTCTCATGTCATCAGCATTTTGCACCTTGTAATTGGAAGTGTCTATTTTTAATACTCACCTGAAATAAAGTTCCTCTATTTTTGGACATGAGTGCCACTGGAATTTTTTCCTTTTGCATGCATCAGCTCTTCTGACTGGGAGTTTCAAGGCTGAGCACTGCTTTATGATCTTCACCTGCGACTGGACTCGTGGGCTGTAGTGAGTGGACTATGTGCTAGTAGTGACAGCAACCGATTCTGTTTTCTTTCTTTGACTAGGTTATATGTGTCTGTCAGCACAGTATCCAGAGCATGGAGTAGATACTAAGGAGACAGGCCAGTACACCAGGAGACATGGTGGGGCCATAGGAGGGCAACAACTTAGCAGCAGGACCGCTACCTCCTCCTTTGTGAAGGGAGGAACAGGAGGAGCTGTTTCAGCCCACTAATATCCATGTGTCTGCTCAAACTATCAGAAAACAACTCCATGAGAGTGGTATGAGGGTCCAATGTCTACAAGTTAGTTAGCTACAGTCCATCATCATGAAGAACAATTGGCATTTGCCAGAGAACACCTGCACTGACTGCCATTAGGCACCAGGATGAGATCCTTAGACCCATTGTGAGACCATATGCAGGTGCAGTGGGCCCTTGGTTCCTTCTAATGCATGACAATGCTAGGACTCATGGCTAAAGTCTGCCAACAGTTCCTTCATGATGAAGGCATTGATGCTATGGACTGGCCTGCCTGTTCACCAGACCTGAATCCAATCGAGCGCATCTGGGACATCATGTCTAGTTCCATCCATCAATGCCACCTTGCACCACAAACTGTCCAGCAGTTGATTGATGCTTTAATTCAGGTCTTGGAGAAGATCCCTCAGGAGAATATCCGTTGCCTTATCAGGAGCATGCCCAGGTATTGTAGGGAGGTCATAGAGGCACGTGGGGCCACACACAGTACTGGGCCTCATTTCCTTGATTTGAGTCAATTCCACTGAGGTTGGATCAACCTGTAATTTGATTTTCCAATTAGATTTTTAATATCATTCCAAATCCAGACCTCCATGGGATATTAATTTTCATTTACATTGATCATTTTTATGTTTTATTGTTCTCAATGCTATCCACTATGTAATGAATGAAGATTTACAACTGGAATATTTCATTTACTGAGATCTAGGATGAAGTATTGGAGTGTTCCCTTTATTTCTTTGAACAGTGTATTTATTACTGTCTGTAGCCAGGTGATATAGAACTAGAGAGGAGCGATGTTCGATTTGAAATGTTTGGCAATCTCAAATTCGAGCTGTTTTGGGCGGTGTTCGAGTCATTCGACAAATGTGAACAATTAGCTTCAAATTTGGCAGTTCGAGGTTATGTTCAATAACAGTTCGTTCACTAAAGGGACCCTGTAAAGTGGTCTGGGGGCAGAGAAAAAGGCTGAAATGGGGGCATGATTGTTTAAAATCCGGCGGTAAAAAGCCACCGGCTTTTAACAATCATTCAGCCCGATCCTCTACCCCCGCAGCCTCCCATCCCGATCCTCTGCTCCCCCCGCTGCCTCCCATCCCGATCCTGAGATAGGACCGGGTGAGGAGCGCAGCACCAGGGAGCGAAAGACCAGGACGGAGAAGCCGGCGGCGGTGAGAAGACTTCACCGCCGGCTTTCCTGATCTGATCTGCGCTCCCCATTCCCTGATGCTTCCTCCCCGCTCCCTGATGCTTTCTCCCCGCTCCCTGGTGCTGCTCTCCCCACCCGGTCCTAACTTAGAAACAGGTGGGGAGGCGGCAGGGGGAGCGATGAGGGGGCATCAGGGAGCGGGGAGCGCAGCACAGAGCAGGAAAGCCGGCGGTGAAGTTTTCTCACCGCTGGCTTTCCCACCGGTTATTTCAAATGATCAGCTGATGCAGATCAGCTGTTCATTTGAAGTAGCCGCAGTGCTGTCAGGGTTCATGTGAGTTCATGCAGCATGAACTCACATGAACTTTCCCACAGCCACCCAGCGCACAGCTCAGCTACATCTCTGGTAGAGGTTCTCTACCAGAGATGTAGCTGAGCTAAAGAAGAAAACTGGATTGGACTACGTCGGATGGAAGATAATTTTTTAATAAAGATGGTGTCTAAGTGTTGTTTTTTTTTTTTTTCTAATAAATATTTTTTTCTCTGTGTTGTGTTTTTTTTTTAAAAAAAACTTTACTAGAAATTCATGGCAGTAATGTCTACTATTGGTGTGACCCCATTAATTTTGGGTTTAGGGCCATCTGATAATACAAAGCTGGCCCTAACCCCTTTATTACCCAGTCAGCCACTGCATCAGGGCCCTGGATGAGCTGGATACAGCGCCAAAAGATGGTGCTTTTATGATCGCGCCATTTTCTGCAGTGGCTGCGGGCTGCAATTCGCAGCGGGGGGGCCCAGAAAGCTTGGGCCTCCCTGTGCTGCGGATTCCAGGCCCCAGCTGCCTAGTTGTACCTGGCTGGACATAGAGATAGCCCCACACATTTTTTTTTTCATGAAATTCATGAAATAATTATTTAAATAGGGCTTCCCTATATTTCTGTTTCCAGGCAGGTATAAATAGGCAGCTGGGGGCTGGGGGCAGCCCGTTCCTGCCTGCTGTAATTGGCTGGGGTACAAAAATCGAAATTTTTTACGAAAAATCCATAACACAATCCAAAAAAAAGGGACTGCATCTTTATTAACTCCTCGACCATCTACTCTATCACAGAGATGATGGTCGAGGGGTTAATAAAGATGCAGTGCCTTTTTTTAAATTGTTTTATGAATTTTTCAGAAACATTTTGACGTGGGCTTTGCCGTCTTTTTGTATGCCAGCCAGGTACAGCAGGCAGCAACGGGCTGCCACCAATCCCCTATTTGTACCTGCGGGAAACAGAAATATAGGGAAGCCCTTTTTTTTATTATTTCATGAATTTCATGAAATAATAAAAAAAAAATGACTGGGGCTTTGCACTATTTTAATGTCCAGCCAGGTACAACTAGGCAGCTGGGGGCTGGAATCCACAGTGCAGGAAGGCTCAAGCTTTCTGGGCCCCCCCCGCTGTGAATTGCAGCCCGCAGCCACCCCAGAAAATGGCGCATTCATAGAAGCGCCATCTTCCGGCGCTGTATCCAGCTCATCCAGGACCCTGGTGCAGTGGCTCACTGGGTAATAAAGGGGTTAGGGCCAGCTTTGTGTTATCAGCTGGCCCTAAGCCTGAAATTCATGGGGTCACGCCAATAGTAGACATGACCGCCATGAATTTCTAGTAAATTGTTTAAAAAAAACACAACACAGAGAACATTTTTTTTTATTAGAAATAAAACAAAAAATACACTTAGAGACTCCATCTTTATTAAAAATTCCTCTTCTGTCCGACGTAGTCCAAAAATGCAATGTCAGCACTGCTACATTGCTCTTCGACAAATCAAATTGAATTCGAACATTATGGTGGCTCATCTCTATATAGATCCCATCCTCTGTATCTATCCCCCTATACCACTTCTCCATTATGCCTCAAAACTGCTGGAACAACATGTCTATCTTGAACTGTCCTCCCATCCCTCTTCCTGCTCCCTCTTTGACAAGTTACAATCTGGCTTCTAACCGCATCACTCAACCGAAACTACATTTACTAAAGTCAGCAATGATCTACTACAGTGATGGCGAACTCCAGGCCTCGAGTGCCACCAACAGTGCAGGTTTTCAGGATTTCCTTAGTATTGCACAGAGGTTGGAATCATCACCAGTGCAGGTGATTATATTATCACCTGTGCAATATAAGGAAATCCTGAAAACCTGCACTGTTGGTGGCACTCGAGGCCTGGAGTTCGCCATCACCGATCTACTAATTGCCAAGAGCAAGCGACACTACTTTATCCTCCTACTCTTGGATCTGTCTTCCGCTTTGGACTCCATGGACCATTACCCCTTGCGACAGATTCTCTCATCTCATGGTATCGCAGACCTGGCTCTATCCTGGATCTCTTCATATCTAACAGACCAGACATTCAGTATCTTCCTCTCCCATACCTTTTCCTCACCTTGCCCCTGTTGCGCCCAGGCGCGAGGTCTGGGTGGATCACTGGTGGCGATGCCTGAGCCCGTGACCCTGGGGGGACAACTAATAAGGGGGTAAATTAAAGGTGATGAGGTAAAATTTATTTCGTGACGCCACCTGTAGTACGTGGTGAGAGGTCACCAGTGCCGCCACAGTCCTCCGGAGGGCGTTGGTATTGCGGATAGGTGGCCTCCGGGGCAGCGTTAAGTAGAAGTAGAGAGGTTCAATGTCGGTAGCACAGAGACACAGAGACAAGTTCACTCTCTCTCAGGTACTTTACTGGAGACAAGCATCTACTGATACAGCGTTCACAGTTCGGTACAGATGTATAACAGGTAACCTTCTGGGTGGCTGTAAGTGGATGCAAAGCGGTATGGAGGTACCCGTGGTATACCTTAGTTGATGAACCCATGTCCTGTGTTCCCTGCCTGGGATAAGTCCTTTCCCTGTTCCCTCAAGGTAATCCTGGGGCTCCTCGCCTTCCCTTCTGCCTCTCCAACTTCAACCCCGACCTCTATGGAATCACAGGTGGACCGCTCCATAACGGCAGGGTGATGTGGTCGGTAAACAAACCGCAGCAGCCAGTTAATGACTTCAGAGCTGGACTCTGGCTGTTTCCTCGCATCCGGCTTTCCATGGTGGACTGGGGAAGCTCCCCGGAGTATGGTCACTCCACACTGGGGTTCCCCCTTTCTCTCTCGGGCCAAGACTCACGCGTCAGGCGCCCTCTCTCAATTTCCCCTCAGGACCCCCTTTCATTTTTCCTCAGGTGCAGTCTGCAACTTTCCTGTTCTGTCCTCCCGACTCTCCTAACCTCCCCCCGGGTAACCTTACCCTGGATTGAGTGTGGGAGTGCTGGAATTAGGTCCCTCCCACCTGCCTCAGCATCTACTTACAGTTGGGGAAAATTACACTGCTTTTATGGGTGTAATACCCTGGTGTGACTCCTCACCAGCTGGGGCGCCACACCCCCTATGACCATATAATAAATACATGCTCTAAACACTTCTGCTTTGGACCTTGATGAAGGCACAAGAGAGGTGCTGAAACACGGTAGTCCAGAAGGTGACTACATAAAATTATACTGTCGGTGTGTGGTTTCTGGATTTTAACTACAGATGACAATAAATGTTACGTTTTAACCACCAACCAGGACTAGCTGGGGATCTTCTTTCGATGATACATAGGACCATTGTTGCTCTTCCTTTATCTCCGTGAATATACTATTATTATTATTATTATTATTATTATTATTTATTTATATAGCGCCATTAGGTTCCATGGCGCTTTACATGAGGTTGAGGGAGACAAGAACAAGTACACTAAATCTAGGCGATCAGGACGTACAGGTACAGGAGGGGCAGGGACCCTGTCCACGAGGGCTCACAGTCTATGAGGGGTGGGTTAGGATACAGTAGGATGGGGGAATACGAAAGGGAGTGGCGAATATCTGGATTCCACCTTGTGGTGGGTCGGCTTTTTATACGGTATATATACTTTAATTGTTTTTAAGTGCTATGGGTTATCAATAAAGTTACACTTATCATATTTGAGTGTGCTCTATACTCATATCTTTCCTTCTCTCATTGTTTATTCTTCAATTTCTCTGCATTGGGAGCACCTATTATTGTTATTATTAGATTATTTTATGCACCTTATCCTTGCATATAAAATGAAAGCAGTTCCACGCACACATCTGTAGTGGATGGTGAGATATGGAGCCTGCAAGTCAAAAGTTTACAATATTATTACCCTTTTGCATGTCATTGTTTGTATATATTTATTTCTATATACAGTGGGGAAAAAGGTATTTAGTTAGCCACCAATTGTGCAAGTTCTCCCACTTAAAAGATGAGAGAGGCCACTAATTGACATGATAGGTAGACCTCAACTAAGAGACAAAATGAGAAAACAAATCCTGAAAATCACATTGTCTGATTTGGAAAGAAATGTTTTTCAAATTTTGGTGGAAAATAACTATTTTGTCATCTACAAACAAGCAACATTTCTGGCTCTCACAGACATATAACTTTTTTTTTAAGAGGCTCCTCTGTCCTCCACTCATAACCTGTAGTACTGGCACCTGTTTGAACTTGTCTACTTATATAATCGGGAGTTTGGGATTTGGGCACTGTAGCCGAATCCCCAAATCCTTTGCGGCACTGCGAGCGATGACCGTAGCGTCATCGCGAGCCGCAGCCACACTACTACCTCACCCCGCCCCCATCCTGCCAACCCTCTGCCCCGCCGCTCGCTATCACTATCTGAAGAGTTCTGCCAGACCCCCGGGGCTAAGTCACGCAACCAAGATGCCGGATCCCGCCCCACACCACAGCAGTGGAGCAGCTATGCCGCTCAGCGCCGATAACACTTCTCTGCACCCTCACCTGTCTCACGCTGCCCTGCGCCCCAGCCTCAATGCATACGAGCCTTTCACATCCACTGCGGCGCCAGTGTCGGCGGGAGCCACCGGAGACCACCCTCTGGGAGAGCCGCCCACTGCCTTGCTGCAGGCGCATAGGCCTGGAGGTGAGGCAGCGGTGTGGACGGGGCACTGGAGCGGAGGAGTTCTGGCACACCCCCGGGGCAAAGTCACCCAACCAAGATGGCGGATCCTGCCCCACACCACTGCAGCGGAGCAGCTATGGCGGTGAGCGGAGATAACACTTCTCTGCACCCTCACCTGTCTCACACTGCCCTGCGCCCCAGCCTCAATGCATATGAGCCTTTGACAGCCACTGCGGCCCCAGTGTCGGCGGGAGCCGCCGGAGACCACCCTCTGGGAGAGCCGCCCAGTGCCTTGGTGCTGGCGCAGAGGGCTGGAGGTGAATGAGTGGTGTGGACGGCGCACTGGAGCGCTCTTACAACGCCCTCACCTGCAATACAGAAGGGGGTGCAGTGGAGAACAGTACACATGCCAATGTGGCCCACCTTCTAATATCCACACACTCACCTGATTCATGAAGTATAGCAGCATCTCTCCTCACCCCTCCTCCAGCCTGACCTCTCTTCACCCCTCCTCCAGCCTGACCTCTCCTCACCCCTCCTCCAGCCTGACCTCTCCTCACCCCTCCTCCACCCTGACCTCTCCTCACCCCTCCTCCAGCCTGACCTCTCCTCACCCCTCCTCCAGCCTGACCTCTCCTCACCCCCCCCTCCAGCCTATCCTCTCCTCACCCCTCCTTCAGCCCGACCTCTCCTCACCCCTCCTCCAGCCCGACCTCTCCTCACCCCTCCTCCAGCCTGACCTCTCCTCACCCCTCCTCCAGCCTGACCTCTCCTCACCCCTCCTCCAGCCCGACCTCTCCTCACCCCTCCTCCAGCCCGACCTCTCCTCACCCCTCCTCCAGCCCGACCTCTCCTCACCCCTCCTCCAGCCCGACCTCTCCTCACCCCTCCTCCAGCCTCACCTCTCCTCACCCCTCCTCCAGCCTCACCTCTCCTCACCCCTCCTCCAGCCTGACCTCTCCTCACCCTTCCTCCAGCCTGACCTCTCCTCACCCCCTATCCACCCTGACCTCTCCTCACCCCTCCAGCCGCACCTCTCCTCACCCCTCCAGTCGCACTTCTCCTTACCCCTCCAACCGCACCTCTCCTCACACCTCCAGCCTCTGCTCTCCTCATCCCTCCAGCCTCCCGCCACATCATACTCTGCTACCCACACAGCGGCCTGTATACTCTGCTACCCAAACAGCCGCCTGTATACTCTGCTGCCAACACACCCGCCTGTATACTCTGCTGCCCACACAGCCGCCTGTATACTCTGCTACCCACACAGCCACCTGTATACTCTGCTACCCACAGAGCCGCCTCTATACTCTGCTACCCACACAGCCGCCTCTATACTCTGCTACCCACACAGCCGCCTCTATACTCGGCTACCCACAGAGCCGCCTCTATACTTTGCTACTTACAGAGCCGCCTCTATACTCTGCTACCCACAGAGCCGCCTCTATACTCTGCTACCCACAGAGCCGCCTCTATACTCTGCTGCCCACAGAGCCGCCTCTATACTCTGCTACCCACAGAGCCGCCTCTATACTCTGCTACCCACAGAGCCGCCTCTATACTCTGCTACCCACAGAGCCGCCTCTATACTCTGCTACTCACAGAGCCGCCTCTATACTCTGCTACCCACAGAGCCGCCTCTATACTCTGCTACCCACAGAGCCGCCTCTATACTCTGCTACCCACAGAGCCGCCTGTATCCTCTGCTACCCACAGAGCCGCCTGTATCCTCTGCTACCCACAGACCCGCCTCTATACTCTGCTACCCACACAGCCGCCTATATACTCTGCTACCCACTGAGCCACCTCTATACTCTGCTATCCACAGAGCCACCTCTATTCTCTGCTACCCACAGAGCCGCCTCTATACTCTGCTACCCACAGACCCACCTGTATACTCTGCTACCCACAGACCCACCTGTGTAATCTGCTACCCGCAGAGCCTTCTGTATACTCTGCTACCCACAGACACGCCTGTGTAGTCTGCTACCCACAGAGCCTTCTGTATACTCTGCTACCACAAAGCCACCTGTATAATCTGCTACCCAAAAAACCGCCTGTATACTCTGCTACCCACACAGCCGCCTGTATACTCTGCTACCCACAGAGCCGCCTGTATACTCTGCTACCCACAGAGCCGCCTCTATACTCTGCTACCCACAGAGCCGCCTGTATACTCTGCTACCCACAGAGCCGCCTCTATACTCTGCTACCCACAGAGCTGCCTCTATTCTCTGCTACCCACAGACCCGCCTCTATACTCTGCTACCCACAGAGCCGCCTCTATACTCTGCTACCCACAGACCCGCCTGTATACTCTGCTACCCACAGACCGCCTGTATAATCTGCTACCCACAGAGCCTTCTGTATACTCTGCTACCCACAAAGCCGCCTGTATAATCTGCTACCCACAAAGCCGCCTGTATACTCTGCTACCCACACAGCCGCCTGTATACTCTGCTACCCACAAGCCGCCTGTATACTCTGCTACCCACAGAGCCGCCTGTATACTCTGCTACCTACAGAGCCGCCTGTATACTCTGCTACCCACAGAGCCGCCTGTATACTCTGCTACCCACAGAGCCGCCTCTATACTCTGCTACCCACAGAGCCGCCTCTATACTCTGCTACCCACAGAGCCGCCTCTATACTCTGCTACCCACAGAGCCGCCTCTATACTCTGCTACCCACAGACCCGCCTGTATACACACAATTCATTTCACCGTGCTCCCGATGCAATTGCATCGGGCCTTTTTACTAGTTATCAATATAAAAGACACCTGTCCGCAACCTTAAACAGTCAAACTCCAAACTTCACTATGGTAAAGACCAAAGAGCTGTCCAAGCACACCAGAAACAAAACTGTAGTCCTGCATCAGGCTGAGAATCTGCAATAGGCAAGCAGCTTGGTGTGAAGAAATCAAGGAGCAATAATTAGAAAATGGAAGACATACAAGACCATTGATATTCTTCCTTGATCTGGGGCTCCATGCAAGATTTCACCCCATGCGGTCAAAATGATCTCAAGAACAGTGAGCAAAAATCCAAGGACCACACTGGGGACCTAGTGAATGACCTGCAGAGAGCTGGGACAAACAAAAACACAGGCTTCCACCAGTAAAACATTACACCACCAGGGACTAAGATCCTGCAGTGCCAAACGTGTGCCCGTGCTTAAGCCATTAGATGTCCTTGTTTGTCTGAAGTTTAATAGAGAGCATTTGGATGATCCAGAAGAGTATTGGGAAAATGTCATATAATCAGATGAAACCAAAGTAGAACTTTTTGGTAGAAATACGACTTGCCGTGTTTGGAGGACAAAGAATGCTGATATTCATCCGATGAACACCATACCTACTGTGAAGCATGGGAGTGGCAACATCATGCTTTGGCGCTGTTTCCCTGACGAGGGACCAGATTGACTGATCTGTGTACTTGAAAGAATGAATGGGGCCATGTATCGTGAGATTTTGAGTGCAAACCTCCTTCTATAAGCAAGGGCATTGAAGATGAAATGTGGCTGGGTCTTTCAGCATGATAATGATCCCAAGCACACTGCCAGGGCAATGAAGGAGTAGCTTTGTAAGAAGCATTTCAAGGTCCTGGAGTGGCTTAGCCAGTCTCCAGATTTCAACTCTATAGAAAACCTTTAAAGGGAGTTGAAAGTTCATGTGCCGAGCGACAGCCCCAAAACATCACTGCTCTATAGGAGATCTGCATGGAGGAATGGGCCAACATTACAGCAACAGGGTGTGCCAACCTTGTGAAGACTTACAGAAAACGTTTCACCCCTGTCATTGCCAACAAAGGGTACAAAACAAAGTATTAAGATTAACTTTTGTTATTGACTGAATGAGGTAATGAGTGGAGGACAGAGGAGCCTCTTAAAGAAGTTATATGTCTATGAGAGCCAGAAATCTTGCTTGTTTGTAGGTGACAAAATAGTTATTTTCCACCAAAATTTGAAAAAAAAATTCTTTCCAAATCAAACAATGTGATTTTCAGGATTTGTTTTCTTATTTTGTCTCTCATAGTTGAGGTCTACTTATAATGTCAATTAGAGGCCTCTCTCATCTTATTAAGTGGAAGAACTTGCACAATTGGTGGCTGACTAAATACTTTTCTCCCCACTGTATAATGGGGAAAATAAGCATTTGATACACTGACGATTTTGAAAGTTGAAGTGAATCCAGTGTTCGTCTGGCCTGCTGGGGAACCGAGTACACCCCGCCCCCTTGCCCCACCCCTCACTACCCTTTGCTGAACAGAGCAAGCCTGAGTGGGTCCCCCCAGAGCTAGCGATACTAATCATATTGGTGTACACTGCGCACCGATATGATTAGTCTCTGAGACAGGGGACAGGGTGGCAGATGTCCCCCAAGCTGTTGTTTCTGTTCAGCCTCTGGCACCGAGAACTCAACTATGGCACTTCTATGTGTGGCACCCTGGCACCTGTCGGGCACCACAGAAATCCTTAGGGCATGAATGGAGTATTAACAGCAAAGCAAAACCCACAAACACAACAACACTTAGAACACCTGGTTTCACCCCGAGCCTCTAGGGGGAGCTCCACTGGTGACTTTTAACCAGTTCCCCCTATAAATAGAGTCTTGGAGGGAGAAACTTCAGAGTGTGGTAGACGCTACAAGAGCTGCCAGCCTGTGTGAAACCTCCACCCTATGAGGAACACACTAGGCCCAACCAGCCTGTTAGCAAGTGGAGGTCCCTGCAATTGGGACAAGAGGAAGAAGGAGATCACCTCTCAGGAACACAGAGTTATTCCGACTCTCTCCGTTATGCCCCGGTTACTGGAACCGAAGCTGTGAGAGCCACCAAGCCATCACAGAGAACCAGCATACTTCACAGGGAGTCTAGCCCCTGTTCACCTGTCGCACCTACCAACGAGAGCCCAGGGAAGAAGGTAGAATTATCATCACCCTTTTACAGTGCCCTCAGTGCTGACAACCAGGTGAAATCAATTCTATTGAACACACTGCCTGGTCCGGATGGATTCCACATACACCCGACCTTAGCACCAGAACTAGAGAAAGGAAGCCTAACACTGCTTGCTGTGAACCTCCAGAAGTGCCAACTTCACTATCCCGGTCCGAGTGTACCTGATCACCAACCAGTAAAGGTACCTAAAAGAGACTTTGTGTGGTTGTACATTACTCCTGGATTCAGCGCGCAGCATCACGCAGCTGCCTCACAACATCTTGCGCAGCTCCCGGCTCCGGGGATTCCCGCTCATCCTGTGGGGAGCGTTCCATCTCGCTGTATAACATCCCCCGGAGATCCGAACAGCGCTGGTAAAGATACCAGAACACCCGCAGGTGGCGTCACGAGACAAATCACCCCTACCGTTCCGCCATTCCCCTATTGATCTGGACCACCGGGCCTACACCACCGCAGGCGCGGTTCCGTGACTGGAGGAGAAACAACGCCCGCTACGTGTACCCCCCCCGGCTACGGTGAGTCAGAATTTGGCGTCACGAACAGGATACGAGCAGGCCCGTTATCACGGGTATTGTGTGCTGTTTATTGACTGTAAATATCGAACTGTACATTTGGTCCGCCATTGCTGCGCGAAAAGGCGGGAAAAGAAGGGGCGTGACTGTGCATAGGGCGCGAAGATTGGCCCCGCCCCCACGCTCTGACGACTTCCCCTGTACGCAGCAGGAACCGGAAACTCCTGTGGTGCCTCACTCCTCACCGCGAGGCCGACACTTCCGTTTGAAACCGAGGGAAAGGCTACGCTTAACTAAGGGGGAGCAACCATGAGTAACCCGGCTCCCGATCACGCGGTGCCCCCGCTAGACCAAGCGGCACCCCAAAATATACCTCTTGATGGACAGCAACCAGTCGGCGGTATGCCGCCGCAACCCGCTCCGATTATGCCGATGTCTCTACCCTTCGTTCCTAGTGCGACCTGGTTACCCAAGTACAGCGGTGTACCCAGTACCTTGGAGAACTTCCAGAGGAAGATATGCCAAGCGCTGGACATGTACCCGATGACCGGTAAGCAAAGAGCTTCAGTTGTTATGGGACAGTTAACCGGTGCAGCCGAACTGAAGAGCCGCAGCTGGCCTGTAAAAACTCAGGAATCTATGGAACAGATATTCGCTAGATTAACCCGGGTCTTTGAGCGCCATACCGAAGCTGAACTAAGACTGTCATTCTATCGTTGTAACCAAGGGGCACAAGAAAGTGTCCTTGATTATTCACTGCGCTTGCAAGAAGCATACAGACTGTTAAAACAAGTTGATCCTGATGGTGTCCGTGATGAGAACAAAGCGTTAATTGGACAATTTATTGTGGGCCTTAAACTATCTGAGGATAGAAAGCAAGCAAGCTGGTGGTCCATACAAAATCCAGGCGCAGAGTTTGACACCTTGAGAGACTTAACAGTTTGGGGACAACGACTCGCTGAAGTACCTGATCCCGCTTCACAGCAGCAGCAGTACACTGACACCCCTTCCGTGCCGGCAGCAGCATCTCCAATCCCTGCGATTCAGTCCAGTGCACAGACTGTAACACCTGACCGGTTTGATCAACTGTGTGCTAATGTCGAACAGCTGATGAAGGACGTGGCCAAGCTACAAGCTGGGAGAAGACCCAAGACAGATGCAAGGCCATCGGACAAGATTCAACTCGCCGACAGCCCGGATGACGTCCCGTGGATGAGGAGAAAGACACAGCCGTCGCGAGGAAAACCTGCAGACCGCCGCAGTCCTGACAGACGCCGCAACAGTCAGCAGAACGACTTAGGAGGACGCAATCTGCAATCCCGTCCTTTAAACGAGCGACCCCTGGGCGAGAAGGGCCAACCCCAGGAGTAGACTGTCCAGGCCCTACGTCCAGCTGGGAACACAAGTATGTGGGAGACTGTCCATACTTACCAATCGTCATCGATGGCATCGCTATCTCCGCCTTGATAGACACTGGATCCCAGGTGACATCCATCCCCAGTACCCTTTACAAGCAGTTCTGGCCAGATGTTAAGCTAGAACCCCCTAATCCCGAGATGAACCTTGAAGCCACTAATGGTATACCGGTTACCATAGAGGGACAGTGGGAAGCTACAGTAAAGGTGGGGAGGGTGCAGTTGAAAAAGCAGGGTATCTTAGTGGTCCAGGATAAGCCTAACCACAAGGATCCATTTGTCATATTGGGTACCAATGTCATGATCAAATGCCTCGATGAAGTGTTGTTTTTACTCCAACAGAGTGCTGAAGCCGGTAAACCCAGAGAAAAGAGGGCTATCCAAAAGCAGATCAGAGCTCTGGTGTATCAACAACAGGTAACATTGTCAAATGGTGAAATTGGCAGAGTAAGGGTCACAGATCCCATTCCAATTGTGGTACCACCCAGAAGTGAAATGATGATCTGGTGTCGAGCAGCCATAGGCCTCAGAGGGCAGGACTACCAAGCAGTAGTAGAACCTGTAATGTCTGATAGTAGTCCTACGCTCTTGACAGCCAGAGGGTTAGTCGACGTAAGAAAGGGGAGAGTCCCCGTACGCATATTAAATTATGGTGATGACGAAGTCAAACTGCCAAGATATGCAACTGTCGCAAAATTGTACCAAGTAAAAGATGATGCTGTGATTGATGTAAAATCCTCAAACCAAATAGTCACTGATGAACCCCCTCACTCCAAAGATCAGTTAGAGAAATGGTGTCAAGACCTCAGTGTAGGAACTGACAATACACCCTCTCACCAGAAAAATGGAGTATACCGGGTAGTTCGGGAGTATGAGCAAGTGTTCAGCAAACACCCACTTGACTTTGGGAGGGTTAAAGGGGTACAACATCATATCCCCACAAACAACCATGCACCTATCAAGGAAAGGTACAGGCCTATACCACCCACTCACTACCAAAAAGCAAAAGAGATGCTTCAGGACATGAAAAATGCAGGAGTCATTAGGGATAGCTGTAGTCCCTGGGCCGCACCACTAGTCCTGGTTAAAAAGAAAGATGGTAGTATGAGGATGTGCGTAGACTATAGGCAAATCAACAAAGTCACACACAAGGATGCATACCCGTTACCACGCATAGAAGAGTCACTAGCTGCACTCAAATCTGCCAACTACTTCTCCACATTAGATCTTACTAGTGGGTACTGGCAGGTTGCCGTTGCAGAGGAGGATCGTGAGAAGACAGCCTTCACCACTCCTATGGGCTTATGCGAATTCAACAGTATGCCATTCGGGTTGTGCAATGCCCCAGGAACATTTCAGAGACTGATGGAGTGTTGTTTGGGCCACAAGAACTTTGAGACTGTCTTGTTATACCTTGATGATGTCATTGTCTACTCTCAGACCAATGAAGATCACCTCCAACACCTGAGTGAAGTGTTCGAGTCACTGTCCAAGTACGGGATGAAACTGAAACCGTCCAAGTGCCACCTGCTGAAACCCAAGGTCCAATACCTAGGACATGTGGTCAGCGCCGAAGGCGTAGCACCGGATCCGGATAAGGTCACCGTCATCAAGGACTGGCCAGCACCAATCAATCACAAAGAGGTACGTCAATTTCTAGGACTGGTCGGGTACTACCGACGCTTCATCAAAGGCTATACCAAGATAGCCGCCCCCATGCAAGATCTCTTAGTAGGTCAATCCAAAAACGGCAAGATCAGGGGACCCCCGTTCCACTGGGGCCCAGAGCAGGACAAGTCCTTCCAAACGTTAAAAGATGCTTTAACTGGAGAAGAAATCCTGGCCTACCCTGACTACAATCTACCGTTTTTACTGTACACCGATGCAAGCAATGAAGGTTTAGGAGCAGTCCTATCTCAACGTCAGCAGGGCAAAGAAAAGGTGATAGCCTACGCCAGCAGAAAGCTCCGTCCCACCGAGAGGAACCCGGAGAATTACAGCTCCTTCAAGCTGGAGTTCCTGGCCCTGGTCTGGGCGATCACAGAGCGTTTCAAACATTACCTGGCCTCCGCCCCGTTCACAGTTTTCACAGACAACAACCCTATAACGCATTTAGAGACTGCAAAGCTGGGAGCCCTAGAACAGCGTTGGGTAGCAAGACTCGCTAACTACGACTTCACTGTAAAGTACCGGGTAGGTCACAAGAACGGCAATGCTGATGCCCTGTCCCGAATGCCTCATCTTCCTGAAGAGGGAGAAGACATAGATGACCTAGAAGAGATTGAACTACCTGCTTTCCACCGTTCAGGTACAGCAACATGTCATCAGAGAAACCAGACCCGTGTAGAGAGGACCGTGAACCCGTTACCTCACCATGACTGGAAAGAGGCTCAAGCCAATGACCCAGATGTCAGCCTGGTAAGGGATCTGATCACTCAAGAACACGCCAACATAGACCCTGATGCCTCATCAAACGCTAAACGCCTGTGGAAGGAGAAAGGAAGGTTGTTTGTCTACCAAGGTAAACTATGCAGAAGATACCTCAATCCACGAACCCATGAACTCATCTGGCAGATTGTAGGTCCCAAGACTGAAGTCCAAATGATCCTTGAAGCATACCTTGACGAAGACGGACACTTTGGATGGAAGAAGCTGGAGAGACTCCTGAAGGATCGGTTCTACTGGGTCGGTATGAGAGGCTCCATTGACAAATGGTGTAAAAACTGTGGACCATGTCACCTTCGAAGGAAAGACCATCTAACTCAGAAAGCTCCGTTGCAGCCGATTGTTACCACCAAACCTCTTGAAATAGTTGCTCTCGACCACGTGAAGCTTACCCCAAGTCAAACCGGGTACACCTACGCTCTCACCATCGTCGATCACTACTCAAGATTCCTGGTAGTCGTTCCAGTTAAGGATTTAACTGCTGAGGTAGCAGCAAAAGCGTTCCAGAGTTACTTCTGTCGCCCCCATGGGTCTCCAGACCAAGTCTTAACTGACCAAGGACCAGCCTTCGAATCAGCTCTGTTCCAAGAATTCTTAGGGCTATATGGGTGTAAGAAAATCCGCACAACACCTTATCATCCTCAGACGAACGGTTTATGTGAGAAGATGAACCACATAGTCATTGACATGCTCAAGACCTTACCGGTTGAAGAGAGAAATCAATGGCCAGAAAAACTTCCAGATCTCGTGGACATCTACAACCACATACCTGTCAGTTCGACAAATTACACACCTGCTTACTTGATGAGAGCAAGACCAGGTAAACTGCCTATTGATTTACAGATGGGAACCATTGAACCCACAGAAGATTCTTCTGATGAAGACTGGGTCAGCCAACGCCAAGAACAGTACAGGAAGGTACAAGAAAGCGTGGAAAGAAACCTAGAAATCAGTAGAACCAAACAAGAAAAAGACTTTAACAAGCACGCCTCAGCTGAACCGCTAGCTATAGGTGATGTAGTGCTGAAAAGAAAGCGAAAAACTAACAAATTGGATAACAGTTGGGAATCTGTACCCTACACCGTTATGCCGTCACACTATGACAACTCAAAAACTTGTGTTATTAGTAAAGACAATGGGAATACTATTGCAACTGTCTCAAGGGATCATTTGAAGAAATGTCCGCCACAGTTAATCCCACAAGCAACCAGTTACCCTACTGTAACTAAAGATGAAGAAACAAAAGAAAACCTAGTCCTTACAGACATTGGATACTTACCAGCTGATTGGCCACAAATAGGTGAAGCATTCCTCATACCAGTTATGCATTTCTACCAACCTGTAGAAGATCAGCAACCAAATCCAATTCCACAAGTCCAACAAGAAGAAGTCCAAGTGCAAGAATTGCAGCCTGTTATATTGGAACCTGAGATTCCTGTAATCGGTCAACCTGCTAGTCCCACAGTAAGAGAAGCCATTCCTATTCAACTACCTACAGAGGTTAGTCCAGTTGATAGACTCCGCACTTACTATGGTCTTACACGCAGCAGAAGTAGAGAACCAATAACCTCTTCGTACACTACACCAACAGCTTTGGAAACACCCACACTACGCAGATCCACACGTAGTACATTAGGTCAACCCCCACACAAACTTGGAGAATGGGTTTAAAATGTAGTGGAAAAATGTAACCTGTAAGTGTTGTAAATAGTAACCAGTTTTCAAAACCTGTAAAAAGTAGTGTACAGAAGGGTGGAGGAACTGGGCTCTGTCCCAAGTATACTAAGTTGGGGACAGAAAGCGCCTGGTAAGGTATAGAAGGTTAGTACCGGCCTCCCAAGCAGAGACACCCGTAGGGAATGTATAAAGTTTACCGTGTATCCCTGGACTTTACCTTTTTCCCCTTTTCATAAACTTTGGACAATAGTCACAGGACTTGTGTGACCACTAACTTTACCTTTTCCAGCCTGCGGCAGATGGACTAGTGCCGTACGGACTGCTTTTCACATTTTTCACTCCTTTTCAGTGATTTTTTTGTGTTTTCTTTAAGACTCTGTAAATTGAATGTTTATAAAATGCTTAGTGTTAAGTTGTAAAAAAGAACTTTTTGCTCAGCCGGGAGAACTGAGTTTAACAAAGGGGGAATGTGGCACCCTGGCACCTGTCGGGCACCACAGAAATCCTTAGGGCATGAATGGAGTATTAACAGCAAAGCAAAACCCACAAACACAACAACACTTAGAACACCTGGTTTCACCCCGAGCCTCTAGGGGGAGCTCCACTGGTGACTTTTAACCAGTTCCCCCTATAAACAGAGTCTTGGAGGGAGAAACTTCAGAGTGTGGTAGACGCTACAAGAGCTGCCAGCCTGTGTGAAACCTCCACCCTATGAGGAACACACTAGGCCCAACCAGCCTGTTAGCAAGTGGAGGTCCCTGCAATTGGGACAAGAGGAAGAAGGAGATCACCTCTCAGGAACACAGAGTTATTCCGACTCTCTCCTTATGCCCCAGTTACTGGAACCGAAGCTGTGAGAGCCACCAAGCTATCACAGAGAACCTTAGCACCAGAACTAGAGAAAGGAAGCCTAACACTGCTTGCTGTGAACCTCCAGAAGTGCCAACTTCACTATCCCGGTCCGAGTGTACCTGATCACCAACCAGTAAAGGTACCTAAAAGAGACTTTGTGTGGTTGTACATTACTCCTGGATTCAGCGCGCAGCATCACGCAGCTGCCTCACAACATCTTGCGCAGCTCCCGGCTCCGGGGATTCCCGCTCATCCTGTGGGGAGCATTCCATCTCACTGTATAACATCCCCCGGAGATCCGAACAGCGCTGGTAAAGATACCAGAACACCCGCAGGTGGCGTCACGAGACAAATCACCCCTACTGTTCCGCCATTCCCCTATTGATCTGGACCACCGGGCCTACACCACCGCAGGCGCGGTTCCGTGACTGGAGGAGAAACAACGCCCGCTACGTGTACCCCCCCCGGCTACGGTGAGTCATATGTATGTCCCTGTGCTTCTGCTACGCAGGGATCTATCTGGGCACTATGTGTGTGTCTGTGTGTGACTCACCTCCACCCTCTATGTGACATCTTCTTCCTTCTTCCCGCACCTCGGAAACCTTTCAGTGATGACGCTTACAAGCAGGAATGATGATCGGTGTTAGCAGCCAACCCAGCAAGAGCGGATGGAGTCACAGCGAGCAGAAAGATCTCTCTGCAGGGACACAGACTCCCCACCCCCCCATACTCCTGTCTGTGAGAAATGTCTATGGTATTGTTTCCTGACTTGCTATACACATGTCCTGGTAAACAATCATAGGGGCCTGTACTGTGATGAGGGGCTGCTGTCACTGATTAGCTCCTTATCAGCTTTTATTACCACAGTTTATGTTAACCCCTTCATTGACTCCTTAGACCATGTGCCCAGACTAGTGCATTTGCTGCACATTTTCACAGCTCATTTGTAAAAATGTGCAGCAAAAGCACAAAGTATATTGGCAGCCAGCAGAGTCAATGTGACTTTGCTTGTGCTGTGCCGACATCTGCGCTTTTTTGCGCAGTGTAATAGCTTTGTATTTTTATGGACCGTTGATCTATAAAAATCTGCAACATGTCAATTAATTACACATCATACCTTGTGTACTGTACAGCACTTCCGGGCTTTGGCCACGTCACACGTCATGTGGGTAGGGTGTGTGTGTGACCCACATGGTTCTACAGACTGATTCACATTGTGTTCTGGCTCAGTTGTTAATATTCATTTAGTTTCTTGTTTCGCAAGATGGGAACTGCCCCACCCCTTCCTCACTGAGTCAGACATATAAGTGCTGTTTCTACCTTGTGCCCATAATGAATCTCGCCCTGCTGCATCCTGTATCTTTGAGGTATGTTCACACTAGATCAGGTTTTAAATACGTTAGTTTTAGGGACTGTTCTGATAAAGGCTCACCGTGACGTGGTAGAACAGCTTTCGACCTTTTTTGCAAAAAACGTATTAAAGGGAAGGTGCCATCAAAAAAAGAGAAATTTCAACAATTGCAAAAATGTAAAGTATTAATGTTTTGATTTGTTTTTACAATATTGTCATATTTTTTTAATGGAGTAAAATATGAAAAATAATATAAAAAGTTTGATATGTTCCACTTTGAAACACTAGGGGGAGCAGCTGCTGAAAATTTGCCATGAAAACCTAGTGTACAGCAGGCATGCATTACGACTGCTAAAAATCTGGGCTGGATCTGCTCCAAGTGTGTGATGTCTCCTCCCCCCCTCCCCTTCTGGGTAATAACAAACAGATAAGAGACAATGAAGTTTAGGGTCTTTCACTGTAAGGAGCCATTTTCTTGTTGACGCAAAGTGGTACCAACACACAACTACATGCAGATCCTAACACAACAAGGTCTGATACTAGTGTTAGTTTTGCAGCCCAGGCCTGGACTGAATATGGTCCTTGTGTTGTTACTATTTATTTTGTATATAATGTTTCAGTTTTATTTAGTTATTTGTATTTTCACTGTTGATGCAAACGTAAAGGATCGCCAGTCATGTGACACCTCATGTTATGGATTAGGTACCAGTGACATATAACAGCAGTATAGTGACTGAAGCTCTAGAGGTGACTGAAGGATAAGTCATGATGTAACAGCAGAATAGTGACTGCAGCTCTGGAGGTGACTACCTCTCTCCCCAATTGTGCTATCTCCATCCCCCTGCGTGTCTCTCCCCATATGCACTCTCCATCCCCCTACATGTCTCTCTCCCCATATGCACTCTCCCCCTGGTCTCTCTCCCCATATGTAGTCTCTCTCTCCCCCTCGGGTGCTCCTTCACTCTCTCTCTCCATCAGGCGCTCCTTCACTCTCTCCCCCACCCCCATCGGGCACTCCTTCACTCTCTCTCTCCCCATCGGGCACTCCTTCACTCTCTCTCTCTCCCCATCGGGCGCTCCTTCACTCTCTCTCTCTCCCCATCGGGCGCTCCTTCACACTCTCTCTCTCCATCGGGTGCTCCTTCACTCTCTCCCCCACCCCCATCGGGCACTCCTTCACTCTCTCTCTCTCCCCATCGGGCGCTCCTTCACTCTCTCTCTCTCCCCATCGGGCGCTCCTTCACTCTCTCTCTCTCCCCATTGGGCGCTTCTTCACTCTCTCTCTCCCCATCGGGCGCTCCTTCACTCTCTCTCTCCCCCATCGGGCGCTCCTTCACTCTCTCTCTCCCCCCCATCGGGCTCTCCTTCACTCTCTCTCTCCCCATCGGGCTCTCCTTCACTCTCTCTCTCCCAAACGGGCGCTCCTTCACTCTCTCTCCCCATCGGGCGCTCCTTCACTCTCTCTCTCTCCCCATCGGGCGCTCCTTCACTCTCTCTCTCTCCCCATCGGGCGCTCCTTCACTCTCTCTCTCTCCCCATCGGGCGCTCCTTCACTCTCTCTCTCTCCCCATCGGGCGCTCCTTCACTCTCTCTCTCCCCATCGGGCGCTCCTTCACTCTCTCTCTCTCCCCATCGGGCACTCCTTCACTCTCTCTCTCTCCCCATCGGGCGCTCCTTCACTCTCTCTCTCCCCATCGGGCGCTCCTTCACACTCTCTCTCCCCCCATCGTGCGCTTCTTCACTCTCTCTCCCCATCGGGCGCTCCTTCACTCTCTCTTCCCCGCCCCATCGGGCGCTCCTTCACTCTCTCTTTCCATTGAATGCTCCTTCACACTCTCTCTCTCTCTCCATTGGATGCTCCTTCACTCTCTCTCTCCCCATCGGGCGATCCTTCTCTCGCTCTCTCTCTCCCCATCGGGCGCTCCTTCACTCGCTCTCTCCCCATTGGATGCTCCTTTACTCGCTCTCTCTCTCTCCCCATTGGATGCTCCTTCACTCACTCCCCATTGGATGCTCCTTCACTCTCTCCCCCCATCGGACGCTCCTTCACTTTCTCTCTCCCCATTGGGCGCTCCTTCACTCTCTCTCCCCCGCCCCATCGGGCGCTCCTTCACTCTCTGTCTCCCCATCGGGCGCTCCTTCACTCTCTCTCCATTGGGCGATCCTTCACACTCTCTCCCCCCCCCCATCGGGCGCTTCTTCACTCTCTCTCTCTCCCCAGCGTGCTCTCGTTCTGTCTCGCTCTCCCCCACAGTGTGTCTCTCCCCCCACTCTCCCCCCCAGGGTGTCTCTCTCGTTCTCCCCCCCCAGCGTGTCTCTCTCGCTCTCCCCCCCAGCGTGTCTCTCTCGCTCTCCCCCCCAGCGTGTCTCTCTCGCTCTCCCCCCAGCGTGTCTCTCTCGCTTTCCCCCCAGCGTGTCTCTCTCGCTCTCCCCCCAGCGTGTCTCTCTCGCTCTCCCCCCAGCGTGTCTCTCTCGCTCTCCCCTCAGCGTGTCTCTCTCGCTCTCCCCCCAGCGTGTCTCTCTCGCTCTCCCCCCAGCGTGTGTCTCTCGCTCTCCCCCCAGCGTGTCTCTCCCGCTCTCCCCCCAGCGTGTCTCTCCCGCTCTCCCCCCAGCGTGTCTCTCTCACTCTCCCCCCAGCGTGTCTCTCTCGCTCTCCCCCCAGAATGTTTTCCCATAATTGCTCTCTCCCTGCATGTCTCTTTCCCCCGTGTCTCTTCTTATGTCCACTCTCCCACTGTATGTCTCTTTCCCCCCATGTGTGTCTCTTATATCCGCTCTCAAAATAGTCAGTGCAGCTCTGGAGGTGACTGGAGGATATGACATGATGTAACAGCAGAATAGTGAGCGGCAGCTCTGGAGGAGGTGACTCACTATTCAGTTACATGATGTCACAGAATAGTGACCGCAGCTCTGGAGGTGACTGGAGGATAAGACAATGTAAAGGCAGAATAACTACTGCAGCTCTGGAGGTGACTGGAGGATAAGACAATGTAAAGGCAGAATAACTACTGCAGCTCTAGAGGTGACAGGAGGATAAGACAAGATGTCATATTCTCCAGTCACCTCCAGAGTGGCAGTTAGTATTCTGTTACATGATATCACAGAATAGTGACCGCAGCTCTGGAGGTGACTTGAGGATAAGACATGATGTAGCAGCAGAATAGTGATGCAGCTCTGGAGGTGACTGTCTCCCCATGTGGTCTCTCTCCCCATGTGTGCTCTCTATCCTCCTGTGCCCGGTCTCAGCCCATCTGCCGTCTGGCCCCCTGTGTCTCACCTTTTATATGCTGTCTGCCCCCAGTGTCTCACCCCATGTGCTCTCTGCCCCCAATGTCTCACCCCATGTGCTCTCTGCCCCCTGTGTCTCACCCCATGTGCTCTCTGCCCCCTGTGTCTCACCCCATGTGCTCTCTGCCCCCTGTGTCTCACCCCATGTGCTCTCTGCCCCCTGTGTCTCACCCCATGTGCTCTCTGTCCCCTGTGTCTCACCCCATGTGCTCTCTGCCCCCTGTGTCTCACCCCATGTGCTCTCTGCCCCCTGTGTCTCACCCCATGTGCTCTCTGCCCCCTGTGTCTCACCCCATGTCCTCTCTGCCCCCTGTGTCTCACCCCATGTGCTCTCTGCCCCCTGTGTCTCACCCCATGTGCTATCTGCCCCCTGTGTCTCACCCCATGTGCTCTCTGCCCCCTGCATCTCACCCCATGTGCTCTCTGCCCCTGCGTCTCACCCCATGTGCTCTCTGCCCCCTGTGTCTCACCCCATGTGCTCTCTGCCCCCTGTGTCTCACCCCATGGTCTCTGTCCCCTGTGTCTCACCCCATGTGCTCTCTGCCCCCTGTGTCTCACCCCATGTGCTCTCTGCCCTCTGTGTCTCACCCCATGTGCTCTCTGCCCCCTGTGTCTCACCCCATGTGCTCTCTGCCCCCTGTGTCTCACCTTTTACATGCTCTCTGCCCCCTGTGTGCCGTTGCCCCCACCCCAAGTTCAAGGCACAGTAGTGTGATGATCACACTCCTGTGCCCTGAACACTGCAGGCTGGCGGGGAGCTGATCAGCGCTCCCCGCCGATACGTACCTCACCTCGGTCCTCCGATGACCGCTCTGCTCCTCTCTCCCCGCCGCATCCCGTCCTCTGTCTCATATAACCGATCTGTTCACGCTGAGCCGAGCGGTTATAGGGGGAAAGTGTGGAGCTCACAGCAGACACTGTGAGCTCCACAAACATGGCGCCGATCTCCTCCCTCTGCAGTGATCTGGACAGCCCAGGGGCGTGCCCAGGTCACTGCAGGACGGCAGCTCAATACAAAGTATAGGGTCGGCGTCCGACCGTTGTTCCCTATGTCCAGGGCTGCCGTAACTGCAGAAGTGGAAGTGTCGTTCAACAGAATCTTCCACTTCTGCAAAGCAAGATGGCAGCCCCCAGTGGCTGCAAAAATAGTTAATAACAAAAAAATTATTAAAGTTAAAACATTGAATTTTGTAATAAAGATAATTGTTCAAATAAGGAATTATTTTTAATACAAAAAAAAAAAATGCGGCACCTTCCCTTTAACTAAGTACCCTGTTATTGACACTTTTTTGCACTTGCTTTTTACTTTTACTTATATAGCAGAGTAATTTTGGATGTTTTTTATACATTTTTTTTTCTTGTGATATAGATTCTTGGTGGTGTGCACACGGTTCTACAGACCTGTTCCCATTGTGTTCTGGCTCAGTCTCAGTATTCATTTAGCTTCTTGTTATGCAAGTTGGGAAGTGCCCCACCCTTTCCACACTGAGTCAGAAACATAAGTGCTGTTTCTACCTTGTGCCCATAGTGAATCTGGCCCTGCTGCATCCTGTATCTTTGAGGTATGTTCACACTAGATCAGGTTTTAAATACGGTACGTTAGTTTTAAGGACCGTTCTGATGAAGGGTCACCGTGACGTGGTAGAACGGCTTTCGTACCTTTTTGCAAAAAGCATTTCAACTAAGTACCCTGTTATTGACACTTTTTGCACTTGCTTTTTACTTTTACTTATATAGCAGAGCAATTTTGGATGTTTTATACTGTTTTTTTTTTGTCATATATATACTTTTCTTGCTGTGCTTACTCACCTTGCCGCACTCCACAGGTGACCACTGGCGGTGTCTACTAATCCTCGAAGGCCGCAGCGTGCGCAGCCTCTAAGACCTGCAGCACCATCTGACCGGGTGACATTGCTTGGTCAAATGGTACAGTCCTGGGTCCTCCAAAGGTCCCACAGCATCAGGAAAAGGAGCGATCACAGGGGAAGAGAAGTGAGTAAAAGAGCAGGAAGAAAAGTGCAAAAAGAATTGACATGTTCATTATATTTACGCATGCGCTCTTTAGCCCAAAAGCGAATGCGTAAAAAGCACATTTTGTGAATTGGAAACAGTGAAATGCATTGAATTCGCTGGGACAGCTAACACTCACTGCAATAGCAGATCCGTAAAACGCGCAGCAATAGTGCAGGAATAGCACAGCATGTGAACCCAGCCTAAACTGACCTGTGGGGTGGCTTCCTGAGTTGAAGCATGTTAATTTATTCCTGTGGAGGCACCTATGATCTCAGTGGGTGAATGCAGTGAAAAGCCACCGTGCCCAGAACACTAATCGTTCACCTGCAGAGATCACCGGTGTCCTTGCTGGACGAAGGAAGGTGCGTCCAGGATGCAATGTCTAAGCAACATGGGCACGTTCAAATTTACATGTGTAATGCCGGCTTGGTCAAATCACGGTGCAGTAGTCAGGGCCGTGCGCAGTTTGCTGTGTGCTGCCATGTTTGTTATAGTGATGTCACGCAGGGCACGCTGCTTCCTTGTAGTCAGAGGATCTGAAATCAACGATGTGATTAGGACAGGAGACCGGAAATAAGTCAGGAGAAGATGTCCCCGATCCGTATATGTAAAAACACCCACAATACGTTTGTATGGCTAGGGCCACATTAGTGTCGGGTTATTGCTGGATGTATCCGCCAAAAGACTAGTAGTACCACAGCTTTAACACAGTCTAATGCTGTGTTAACGCTGCCATAGAGTAATAAGGGTGACAGACTCCACAGCGCGTGCTAACACAGGCACAAAAGTGCCGGAGATTGTAATCTCGCATAATTTTGTAGCGGACGGGAAAACGTTACAATGAGCGTTTTCCTGTCCACTACAAAATAATGCAAGTTAACAATTTCCAGCACTTTAGTGCCTGTGTTAGCACGCGCTGTGGAGTTCGTCACCCTTATTATTCTATGGCAGCATTAACACAGCGTTAGACTGCATTAAAGTTGTAGTACTACTAGTCTATTGGTAGATATATCCAGCAAAAACCCAACGTAATGTGGCACTAGCCTATGTCTGTGTGTATGATTGTGCATGTCTATTTATATATGTGTATATTTATATGTTTGAGAATGTCTTCATTTCTGTATATACTTGTATGTGGCTATATCTGTGTACGTGTTGGTGTATATGTACAGTGACGTGCCCCAGGGGCGTGGGATACTCGGAACCGGATTTTACTGTCTCTAGGGGGTCACGGGGGTCGAGACCCCGTTTCCGTAACCCTGGGTTCAGTTGTAAAAGGTGTTAAAGTTTTGTGTATGGGGTGGTTTACATGAAAGTTATTTATGACGCCACCCGTGGTATGTGGTTATAGGTGGCCACGGCTGCTGCAGAACCTCTGGGGTGATGGAAGGGCAGCTGACATGGAGCGGATCCCCATGGGTGGAGCAGTTCCCTGGGACAGAAGGTGTAGTTAGAGGTTGGAGTGCAAGATGATGGGCAGAAAGCAATAAGCAGACTAACTGTTTTGATGGTTATTCAGTCTTTTACTGGAGCATCTGCATTCTGGGCAGTTGTCAACACAGTCCTTGCTTGAGAGCAGCTCGGGGTTCTCCTCACCCAGCCGGGTCATTGGCCTCCTTACTGCGCTCTGTGTTTGGGTTCTTGCCACTGAATTAGCTAAGTTGCTGGCCCTGTCTCTCCAGCAAGGTGCCGGTATGACAGGCAACTCGAGTCCTTTCTTAACCCTCGTCTCGGGTAGCTGTTCCTGAACTCTCTGCATTGCTTTGTCTCTGGGCACAGTGTGGCTGGGGAACTTGGAATTCCCCACCTTCCGGTATTGACTGCCGGGACATTAGGCCCTGCACAGTCTCGGACTCTGGTGTCTGTTCTCTGTGCTTTCCTCTGGGATGAGCACGGTGTCACTCAGCTCCCAAGGTGTTCCTTCAACTCTCCTCAGATCCTAGTCCTAGGCCTGGCAGTAAGTCAGCGATCCTGGGACGAGCTCAAGCAGCCTCCAGTCCACCAGGATGTCTTCCTCAGTCCTCCTAGGAACTGAACTGCTGTACCTAGGATGAGCTTAGCACAGCTCGATCCTCCAAGTACTCTTCACAGTCCTCTCGGGAACTGAACTAACTGCCTCCGCCACAGACCAGAATTTATAGCGGAGCTCACCATGAACCTGGGTTTGGGTCTCCCCCTCCTGACCTGGAGGCAGAAGGTGTTGTGTGCGGGTTTACCTGCCTGGTGAGAAGACCCTTCTGTTGCTCTCCAGCATGACACCACCACCCAGGGCAGTGATGACACAGTGGCACCGAGACTCTGGGGTGCCACAATAGTATGTGGTAATACAAGTAGAAAGACAGTGCTTAGAAAAATGCGCACATCTGAGTAATGTAAAACATAATCTTAATTACATGGACAAAGACACAAGAACATAAAGTTAAAAACAAAAGAACACGCTCAAGACTGACCCACAATACCTTGCTGGATAACAGGCAAATGACTAATGGTGAATACCAGCTGCCTCCAACATTTCAACCCGTAAAAGAGGAAAGAGTTGCTGACAAAACAGGTACTAAAGATATTGGAAAAAAAAATAAAAAATAAAATGAATTTATGTTAGAAATGGGCATCAAATGAGATATCACAGGGCAAAGAAAATACCAGATGGACCACTAAAGATACATTCACACACAGCGTTTTTGCTGCGTTTTGTAAGGATCCATATTTGGTACAGAAACTGCAGGATCCTCACAAAGCGCACCTGTGTGTGTGAATACCGCCATGCTATTTACTCACCTCCCTGCGCTTTCTTCGATGACCACGGGCGATGTCCCCTCATCCCGGAGGCTGCAGCATTCGGCTCCTCTAGGACCCTGCGACCTGCGCATGTGACCGGGTGATGTCACACAGTCACATGGTGCAGTGCCAGATCCTCCTGCAAATTCTACAGCCTCGGTATGAGGGGACATCGCTGGCGGTCACGGGGAGGTAAGTAAATAGCGCAGCAGATAAGTGCAAAAAGAATTGTCATGCTCACTCTTTTTACATATCAGTTCTTGAGCCCAGGAACGGATCTGTAACAAGTTCAGTGTGTGAATGAAAATTGTGAAATGTATTGACTTGGCTGGGACAGACAACAATCGTTGCATTTTACTGCAATAGCGGATCCATTCAAAACGGGACAGTAGCATCACATGTGAATATAGCCTAACAATCACACCTGATTGAGCTAGTAATGGGAGGTCACGAGGCTATAGACAGCGTAATGTTGTGGGGCACTTCTGTCCTGACTTCTTTATTTACTGAGTTCTTTTTTGCTATAGAGCATGTTATTGGCATTCAGCTTTGGATTGAGTATTTGTTATCTGCCTGGATGTCCTTTCATGCACTGTATATTATCTTGCTGTACGATTAGGTGGTATATATTTTTTTACTAGCCACCTGCCTATATCCCGGTGACCTCCTATTACTAGCTCAATCAGGTGTGAGGGGTAGTGGGTCACCAGGTATTTTCTCTGCCCTGTAATATCTTATTTGGTGCTCCTTTACAACATCAATTTATATTTTTCCCAATATTTTTAGTGCCTGTTTGTCACCAACTCTTTAATTTTTTATAAGTTAACATTTTGGGGGGGGGTATTATCCATTAGTCATTTGCCTGTTATCTAGCAACATATTGTGAGTCAGTTGTATGTTCATTCTCTTAATTGTTTTTAACTTGTCTTTGTCCGTGTAATAAAGATTCATTTTTACATTATTCAGGTGTGCATATTTTTTTATGTATTGTCTTTCTACTTGTATTGCTGGATTCCTTTTACTAAGTTTGCATATTGTAGCACCTTTTTCATTATTTGACTGTGAGCTCCTCTTCTTCTGTAGCTTGGTTCTGCGCCCTTATCTCTGTGGTAAGTTCGGTTCTGCTCTCTTATCTCTGTAGTAAGCTCGGTTCAGAAAGCCAGGGAGTCCCATAGGCGGACAGGCGGCATGACAATACATAGGGGTGGGGAGTAGAAGGGGTTAATGAGGCTATGTAAAATGAGGGTGTGCAAGCAGGGCAGGGGAGGAGACCTGCAGATTCTTGGATTGGTGGGAGCAAAAGTGGGCAGGAGTATGGACGGGATAAAGGAGATGGGAGGGGGCGAGTGCTCTCTCTTTCCAGATCAAGAAGTGACAGCCACCCGCCCTCTTTTCTGATTAAGATATGTGTTGGTACATTGGTTATGTGGATGTAAATTTGTAGAATGTGAGCCCTCATGGGCAAGGCAACTTTCATGGGGAGTCATTAATTGGCCTGTATGGGTCAGGATTAGGGTTCATGACTGTACGGTTTCCTCGAGTCACATGAAACATGCGGGGGAGCTGATGAAATTAAGTTGATATTCTGAACATGTGTTGATGAGATGGTGGTGGGATATATAGTTGGAAGTATGGGATGGTGTTTATATATTTATACATATGTATGTTGTATATCAATGTACTTTGTATGTGTAACATTTTGTCACAGCAACGGGGAATAGGTCAGGTTCAGAGGCTGGATAATTGGTAATTTATTTCGAGGAAGCCACTATTTGAAAATAGTGGCTCCGCTTACAGTGATGTAATTATCAGGTGAAGGTCCCGTTAGGATTAGGGGTATTAACCGTGTGGTGTTAATACCCCTTCTCCCCAGGGCCTATGCGGTGTGGCCAGGGAGACTTGTAAGGTTAGGGGTATTAACCGTGTGGTGTTAATGCCCCTTTTCCCTAGGGCCGGTGCGGTTCGGCCAGGGAGACTTGTGGGATTTGCCTCTGCACCGCATCTATCAGCTGTTTACTCTTTGTTGATATTTACACTGATTATGTGGTGGTGGATTCACCATCGTGGTGGGCACCCCCTAGGTTTGGGTTAATATTTAATAAAGGCTGCTGTGGCCATTTTTACCCAAGTTATGGCAGTCATATGTTTGTTTAGTTATAACGAAGGGACGTTTATGATATTGAATACAAAACTGAGAACGACCCAAAAATCCTCTATTGAATTGTCATGCTCTCTTATCTCTGTAGTAAGCTCGGTTCTGCTCCCATATCTCTGTAGTAAGCTCGGTTCTGGTCCTATATCTCTGCAGTAAGCTCAGTTCTGCACCCTTATCTCTGTAGTAAGCTCGGTTCTGCTCCTTTATCTCTGTGGTAAGCTCGGTTCTGCTCCCTTATCTCTGTAGAAAGCTCGGTTCTGCTCCCTTATCTCTAGTAAGCTCGGTTCTGCTCCCATATCTATGTACCAGCGTGTTTTTAAAGCCTTTTAACTCTGCTGCTTTAATGTAGTGGCCAGAGATAAACAGGCCAAAGGTGGGCCGCCGACGCAACTCGAGGGACACTAACTTGTGATTGCCCCCAGGCTGAAATGTGCCAGCCCCTGGCAGGTATGCACTTGCAGAGGTTCTCCAGAGAAAGCGAGTAATCACCTCTTCTAAGACCATGTGCATATGTTGTGTATTTGGTGAGATTTTTACCTCAGTATTTGTAAAAGACAAAACCAGGAGTAGGTAAAAAATACAGAAAAAAAAATACCTCTGATTATTCCACTCCTGGTTTTGTCTTACAAATACTGAAGTAAAAATCTCACCAAATACTCAGTGTGTGCACATGGCCCAAGGATAAGTGATAAGTTATTTATTGGTGTGGGTTTGACTGCTGAATGTGCAACTTTTATTCCCATTGCATGTCCAAAATCATCCAGCACAGAGTCCTGAGATACAGAACCTTAAAAAATGTATTTTAATTGAAAAAAAAACATTAAAATCCACACATTAAAATCATCGTCTTTAAAGCCGGTCCTGTCATAGATTTGTTTTCTCCCCATTAGACTGGAGCTCATGTACAGCTTGACCATTGATCCATTCATCCCCTCAGTGGCTGTGAATGCTGGGTTTGGCTTTTTCTGGAAGCCCTAATGATGATGAATGGTGCCGCGGTAAAATCATCACCGGCCAATGCATATTACAATGGGGATAAAAGTGCCACATTCTTTTGACGGTGTGGTTTCCAATGGTCGGATTCCACCAATAAATAAGTTATCACCTGCCGAACCTGTGGATTGCTGATTTCTTGTTTTCATTAACGAATCCCTTTAATGCAAACTACAGTAATTGTACATCGCAGTTATGGTGAGCACATAGTGATGTTCAGGAGATGCCACTATAATAGGTATAATGGCTAACAGGTATTTGCATATGGCTGAAGGGTCAATTTCTCTGGTGGGCCCCATTCACCCCAATCCGACCCTGAGTGTATCTACAATAAAAATTACAGACGTCTCAATTCTTTGTAGGTGGAAAAACTTGCAAAATCAGCAGTGTATCAAATACTTATTCTTTACATTCTGTGTGTACGTAGGTGTAGATGATACCCCATTGGTAGCAACCAGCATAGATGGAATGAAGAACTTATTGTAGAGTGTCAAGATGGTAAGCTACTTAATACAAAGAAAACAAAGATATTGACTACTGTTAGCTGGGACACATTTGAGATGGAAGTGGAAGTTGTAAAAAAACCAGTAGGAGAATAGCTATGGGTAAATCAACAATTAAATCACTGGACAAGGTCGTTAAATCAAGGAACATTTTACTGGTGAGGAAGACATAGCTGGAACATAGTTCGGTCTTTAATAACATGGATGCAAAGCCTAGACGATAAAGGAACAAGGCAGAAGAATGGGGTGCTGGAGAAAGATGTTATCAATGCCATGGATGGCAAGAAGAACAAACAAATCAATTTTGGAACAAATCAAGAACGATGTATCACTTGAACCAAGGATCAACAAGCTAGAACTTGCCTACTATGGACACATCATATGAAGACAGTAATCACTGGAGAAGGACATCATGGTAGGAAGAATAGAAGAAACAAGGCAAAGAAGAAGACCAGCAGCCCAATGACTTGATACTATCAAGAAAATTACAAAGAAGACTCTAGTCAACTTATATACAACCCCTGGCAAAAATTAAGGAATCACCTAGCTCAGAGAATGTCCATTCAGTTGTTTAATTTTGTAGAAAAAATCAGATCACAGACATAGCACAAAACTAAAGTAATTTCAAATGGCAACTCTCTGCCCTGAAGAAACACTAAAAGTAATCTTGAAAAAAAATGTGCTAGCCAGTAAGGGTTACTTTTGTAGACCAAGCAGGGGGAAAAATTAAGGAATCACTCAATTCGAATTGAGGAAAAAATTATGGAATCACCCTGTAAATTTTCATTCGCAAAACTAAAGGCCACGTTACACACACAGATATCTGTGACCAACTTCTGAACAGATGTCTGGTTGCAGTGAAATCATGGACACATTGTTACATTTGTACACAGCCACAAAATGGAACAATGTGTCCATGATTTCACTGCAACCAGAGATCTGTTCAGAAGTTGGTCACAGATATCTGTGTGTGTAAAGTGGCCTTTACACCTGCAACAAATAAGATCTGCTCGTTAGTCTGCATCTAAAAAGGAGTGATCACACCATGGAGAGCTGTTGCACCAAGTGGACAGACATGAATCATGGCTCCAACATGAGAGATGTCAATTGAAATAAAGGAGAGCATTATCAAACTCTTAAAAGAGGGCAAATCGCCCTGGGCACCCTGAGCCACAGGACTCCCCTCTCTAGAAAATGGATTGAAGGGAAGATTTTATATATGTATTTTTTTCTCCTTCTTTTTTTTCTTTTATTATTATTTCTTATTTGCAAAGTGGGATTTGTTAGGAGAAGGAGTCCTACACTGTAGAACAGGGGTATTTACACCGGTATCGGAATATTCCCAGGCACCTATTCTTTAATCCTGCTCATATGTTGGAATTTCTAGATTGTAATTGTGCTTACATGCTATAAATACGATATAAGAATGTTAAAACTTAAAACTTCAATAAAGATATATTTAACAAAAAAAAAGAGGGCAGATCAACATGCAATGTTGCAAAAGATGTTGGTTGTTCACAGTCAGCTGTATCTAAAATCTGGTCCAAATACAAACAACATGGGAAGGTTTTTAAAGGGAAATATACTGGTAGACCAAGGAAATGCACAACAAAACAAATGAGGAACGAATGGGAGGAAACTGGAGTCAATGTCTGTGACTGAACTGTAAGAAACCACCTAAAGGAAATGGGATTTACATACAGAAAAGCTAAACAAAAGCCATCATTAACACCTAAACAGAAAAAAACAAGGTTACAATGGGCTAAGGAAAAGCAATTGTGGACTGTGGATGAATGGATGAAAGTCATTTTCAATGATGAATCGCGAATCTGCATTGGGCAAGGTGATAATGCTGGAACTTTTGTTTGGTGTCATTCCAATGAGGTTTATAAAGATGACTGCCTGAAGAGAACATGCAAATTTCCACAGTCATTGATGATATGGGGCTGCATATCAGGTAAAGGCACTGGGGAGATGGCTATCATTACATCTTCAATAAATGCCCAAGTTTACATTGATATTTTGGACACTTTTCTTATCCCATCAATTGAAAAGATGTTTGGGGATGATGAAATCATTTATCAAGATAATAATGCATCCTGCCATAGAGGAAAAACTGGGAGAACATTCCTTAAAAGAAGACGCTTAAGGTCAATGTCATGGCCTGCAAATAGTCCGGATCTCAATCCAATTGAAAATCTTTAGTGGAAGTTGAAGGAAATTATCCATGACAAGGCTCCAACCTGCAAAGCTGATCTGGCAACAGCAATCAGAGAAAGTTGGATCCAGATTAATGATGAGTTCTGTTTGTCACTCATTAAGTCCATGCCTCAGAGACTGCAAGCTGTTATAAAAGCCAGAGGTGGTGCAACAAAATACTAGTAATGTGTTTGAATGTTGTTTTGTTTGTTTGTTTGTTTGTCATGATTCCATAATTTTTACCTTACAATTGAGTGATTCCAGAATTTTTCCCCCATGCTTGGTGTACAAAAGTAACCGTTACTGGCTACCACAATTTTTATCTTGATTTCTTTTAGTGTTTCTTCAAGGCAGAGAGTTGCCATTTGAAATGACTTTAGTTTTGTGCCATGTCTGTGATCTGCTTTTTTTCTACAACGTTAAACAACTGAATGAACATCCTCCGAGCCAGGTGATTCCATAATTTTTGCCAGTGGTTGTAGATGTTATGTTTCAGTATTTGAATGACATATTTCTACATTTTCATGCCACTAAGTTTTTGTTATGGCATCTATCACTGTGGTAGCCCCCGCTATAATAACACAGTAAGAAGCACTCATACAAAATCTAGCTACAAACTATCTAATAGGAAATGTCTGCTCTAGTGCAAAATCTAAATACAGACTATCTAGGAAATGTCTGTTTGTTTCTAGAAATTTTGGTTTCAGCTGTTAGTGCTCACTAATAATAGATTCAATAACTGAAAGTGAGGTAGATTTGAGTCATTAGAACAATAATAAAAAGCAGCATGTAAAAGCACTGCTATACCACATGGAGTAAAAAATATATACAGGGTGATCCATTTATATGGAGGCACCTAAATATAATGGAAATGGTTGGTGATATCAACTTTCACCAATAGTGGTGGTTTTATTTGCTAACTTCACCATTCACAAAAAAGTTTACTTCATCACTCATCTGAAGGCGATTGTCTATGCTGTGAAGATACGAGATGTGCAGCCTCTGACACACCGGATCCTGGAAGCCTGTGCTAGCATTTCTTCTGTGGTATTGCTATCGGTGTGTCAAGAGTGGGAGAAGAGGGATGCATTGACAATCCAACACAATGGGCAGCACTTTGAACACATTTTATAGGTGGTCATAAACTTGTAATAAGTCATGAAATAATAAAGTTACATTAAAACCAAGCACATCATTGTTTTTCCTATGGAATTCTCAATATGCTTGATGTGTCACATGACCCTCTTCCCATTGCAAAAAATCAAGTTGGATTTAAAATATCTGACTTCAAAATGGCCGCCATGGTCACCCCCCCAATTGGAAAAGATTTCCCCCTCCAATATACTAATGTGCCACAAACAGGAAGTTGATATCACCAACCATTTCCATTTTATTTAGGTGCATCAATATACGAATGGCCCACCCTGTAGTATGTTTTTAATGCAAATTACTCTGCTATGGATAAAAGGTTTTTATGTCTAGTTTTCTAGATGTATTCGTTTTTCAAAATTGGATTGCACAAATGAGCAAGAAGCACTAAAATGGTGTTTATATAGGTATTCATCTATTTTTTTTATTATAATCATACATTTTTAGAGCACCATTGACTCCATGGCACTGTACATGGCTTTACAAACAAAATCTAAATTACAATGAACTAGCAATAACAGACTAATACAGAAAAAAGAGGAGCCTGTACTCTTGAGCTTACAGTGTAAATGCCACACCTTATGGCCACTTTACACACGGCTACATTTCTAGCTTATCCACAGGTAACTTACTGGCTGCAGTGAAATCATGGAGACATGGTTCTATCTTGTTGCTGTGTACAAATGGAATAATGTCTCCATGATTTCACTGCAGCCAGTAAGTTACCTGTGGATAAGCTAGAAATGTAGCCACGTGTAAAGTGGCCCTTAGAGGTATTGTTCCTAATAGCATCTGCTGTATATCACCACATATATTTAGTTTATCAATAATAATAATAATAATAGTACATTTTATTTATATGGCGCCAACATATTCTGCAGCACTTTACAATGCAGTAGGTAAAAATAGAAAAAGTGATGTAATATAAATTAATTACAACTATTATTTCAATCTTCAAAAGAAAAATAATGAAAAGCTCTAGTGTGTTCCAGAAGAATGTTATTTAATATAGTATCTCCAAGAAGCTTGATCTGCTAATATTTTATATCAGTTCTGCTGCTTAAATAATTGAAAAGTAACCTATAAGGTCTCATATGCTACCATCTCCGAGGCTCACATTGTGTAGTGACAAACACGCTGATTTAATCAGTCTATCACTTATGGCCACTTTACACGCGGCTACAGGTAACAGGTTTACCACAGGTAACTTACTGGCTGCAGTGAAATCATGGAGATATAGTTCCATTTGTACACAGCAACAAGATAGAACTATGTCTCCATGATTTCACTGCAGCCAGTAAGTTACCTGTAGCCACCCTAGAAATGTAGCCGCGTGTAAAGTGGCCATAAGGAGTCAATGTAAAGTAGTTTTAAAATCTAACATGTTAACTCTGTAACCAACACTGCACCAAGGAGTCTACTAATACATATGATATCTCAGCTTTATAACCACTTTCAAGGGGCTGATTGACAAGGTTCTACCTATCAGGTTGGCAGAGAAACCTGTTAATAAACCTCAGGGGAGGCCAGCATAGTTTACACATGTTACACCCGAGGGGTGAGGTCTTGGTTAAGTAGACTCACTGGAACATAGCTGGAGTCGTGGTAGCTGAATACCTGAGATAGCAAGAGACAGGAGAGTGACTTCAAATAAACCAAGGATACTTATTTAGAATACTGGGTAAGTTGCCAAATGAAAAGTATGAAGGAGAGGACCCTCTCGATCAAGACACCGAACTCTCCAAAGCTGTGTGCTCATGGTCCAGAGAAGCTGCATGTTGAAGCCGTGGGTGGCAGCAGGGAGATCGCAGCTGCCCTGTACTCTCCATGTGTGGCAGGTGCGGGGCGATTTCTCCCTGCAGTCACCCGATGGCAGCCGCTTCCGGAATGGCGACAACCTGCACCGCAGCTGTCAGATCGCTGCGGTCGGGTTAAACATAGTGAGGATGGGATTTCTTGAAATCCCATCCACTATGCTTATAGTTTACTACGCAGCGTCTTGGATACAGCGGCAAGACGCTGCGTTCAAAACGCTGCATATACTAATCGTGGGCACACAGCAAGGGAACCCTCTTACCAGGATTATCCCAGCACAGCTCCAGGGGGTCTAAATGCCACAAATCCAGGACCAGAGGGCCGAGTTGTACAGACCATAGTAGATAATAAAGTATGAAGACTGAGATATACTAGCTCTATCAGTAGAAGAATCCCGGTAGTTCTGTGCTATACTAGGTAGGCTGACCCAGCCAATAGAGGAATCCGAAAAGTCCTGTGCAATCCAGGAGAGGCTTGAACAGCTGAAGCGGGATCCAGAATATCCTGAGAAATCCAGGGATATCAGACTGCCAGCAGAGGATTCTGTGGAGTGAGAAGCGTAAGTATATTGCAAGCAAAGTAAGCAGCAGTCTTCTAGTTCAAAGCACTGCAGGTGAGGGACCTGGACACTGGTAATGTTCCAAAGGAATGAACATGTTGCTATGGCACCTCCCATGGGGGCAGGTGCCTTATATACCCTGAACCGCTCAACAATTAGACTGAACGGCCAAATAAGAAACAAGTGTACTGACCCTTTAAATTCTAACAGAGCATGGTGCATGCCGCCTAATTGTCTGAGGATGTGGGCTCTGGGAGGAGAAGGAGGATGGCCACATAGGACCCCAGGTAGGGTAAGTAGAGGACAGTGTGATTGACACAGAAGAGCTGCATGATGAGCGCCGGTCTCCCTGCCCAGCAGAGTTCGGCCTAACAGCAGGGACAGACCCAGTGGGAGGAATAGAGCCATGGGATAAGCACCAGTCTCCCTGCCCAGAAGAGACCGGCCCTGCAGCTGAGGGCATGACAGTACCCCCTCCCTTATGCCCCCTCTTATTCAAACCTGCCATGAATCTTTTGAGGAGAACTGGAGCATCGATGTTCTCTTCAGGCTTCAGAGATTTCTCTTCAGTACCAAATATATTCCAGTTGACCAGAAAGAGTCCTGCCTCCTCTTTTCTTCATGCCTAGGATGTCCTTTACTTCAAAGATGTCATCAGCACTAACTGGAGAAGGAAAAATACCAGGGTCTTGGATGTAGTGGCCGAGAATAACCTGTTTCAGCAGGGAGACATGAAAGGAGATATGGATCCGCAAAGAGCCTGGCAGTTTCAATTGGTAGCACACTTCGATTCAGTGGTGGACTTCGAAGAGACGAATGTAATGAGAAGTCAACCTGTAAGAGGGCACGTTAAGTCAGATGTGTCTGGAAGATAGCAATACCTTGTATCTGGAAAGGCGGAGGATCCAGGTGCCTCTTGTCTGCGTGCTCCTTGGTTTGAACCTATGACTGCTTCAAGGATGTCCTGGTCTTCATCCAGACTTTGGTGAAGTTCTTGGCAAGAGACAGCCACGGGGTTGCAGGAAGCAAGAGACAACAGAGTCAAAATCCTAGGATGCTGTTCATTGACATTGAAAAATGAAGGGTTAGACGAAGACTCACTGACATGACAACTTGGATTGAACCCCTATGTCAGAAACAATTTGGAGTGGAAAACTGTGAAGGCAGAGAATATGTTGGATTATATTATTATATATGGATTATATATATTATATATGGATTATGCTGGAGTTTAGGAGCGGAAGAGAGGCAAGACAGTGAGATGAGATGTCCCATCTTAGAGAGCTAGTCAACCACAACCCAGATTACTGTACAACCGGATGATACTGGCAAATCTGTGAAGAAATTCAGAGTGATATGCTGGCATGGAGCAGACGGAATCAAGAGAGGAAGTAGCTGACTGGCTGGAAGTCTCTTGGCTGTCTTAATGCGCGCACCGAAAGGGCAGGCTGTGACAAATTCCAGAACATCGTGGCACAAGGTGGACCACCAGTGTTGAAAAATCAGCTGTGAAGTCTTCTTTTGACCAGTGTGGCTGGCAAGTTTAGAAGAATGACCAAAGTGTAGGACTCGCTTCTTGTTTCTCTTAGTTCCAAGAGTTTTACCAGCGGGAAGCTGCAACAGCTAGACCGGGCCGCCGTGATCATCTTAGATGGTTCAATGATGTGCTGAGGCTCTTCTTGTAGATTGTCAAACAAGAAGGACCTGGATAGCGCATCAGGCTTGATATTTTTTATTGTAATCAGCGCCTCCCTGCTCTCCTCGGCGCTGTAAAGGCAGTAATGGGGCTGTAATAACGCAAATCGCGTCATTTCCGGCATCGGGTGATGTCAGTACACCCGCGCCGCTTTGTAGGCTTCAAGCCCCACACTGCACATGCGGCGTGGGTGTACTGACGTCACCCAATGCCGTAAATGACACGATTTGCATCATTACAGTCCCATTACAGCCTTTACAGCGCCGAGGAGAGCAGGGAGGCGCGGATTACAATATGCATAGAAGATCACGCCTATTAAGGCGTGATATTAGGACGAAGATGGCCAGCCTTGGTGACTAAAGAATATAACCACTGCTCATTATCATCACTAATGAGTAAGTTATAAAACATTTTTCTACACTTTCACAGGATGCTTTTCTGCACCAAAAAGAGTGTGGGATTAGTGATACTATGCTGCAGGGACATGTTTGGATAGCTTAGGAGGTGATTTGGGAGTGACAGGATCCCTTTAAGGATATGACAAGGGAATTACCAAAGCCAGGTATTCATCCACAGACAGCTGTTTCGGAGTATTGCCCCTCATCAGTGTGGAGTAGGATTCTGGCTAGGTGGGAGCAATGCCTGGTAGACCAACATCACAAAGCTCTCACTGATCTCAGGGAGACCAGTCGAGGAAAACACCGCGGGCAGCTGGCTAATGCGCTCAAACACAGTGAAATCCATGGTGCATTGCCCCCTGGGAATTTGAATATGCAAATGGAGTCCGTGGAGCCTCGATTAAGAGTCTCAAACACAGGATTAGCCAGATATCCCTCGATGGAAGGACCTAGCCCTGGGGCAGACTCCTTGCGGAGACCACCATAACCACCATATTAAGTGGCCCTTTCAGTGACTATCCTGCTCAGTTACAAACTTAAGGATATGACAAGGAAATTACCAAAGCCAGGTATCCATCCACAGACAGCTGTTTCAGGGTATTGCCCCTCATCAGTGTGGAGTAGGATTCTGGCTAGGTGGGAGCATTGCCTTGTAGACCTGTGTTTGAAACGCTTAATCAAGGCTCCATGGACTCCATTTGCATATTTTAAAAGGATAGCAGGGGACACCGCACAGAAAAACTGAGGTGTAAGCCCAAAAAGTAATAAATAGTGATGAGCGAGCATGCTCGCCGCTACTCTGTACTTGCCTGAGCATCTCAGTGCTCAGGATGCTCGGAGCTCGCCGAGTACCGTGGAGATGCTCGGGCTCATGCTCGGGTCCCCATCCCTGCATGTTGGCACTCTTTACAGAGCCAACCCACATGAAGTGATTGGCTGCAACACACTGTAATGCCACAGCCATGTTGGTTGTGGCATTACAGTGATTGCCTAGCCACACAGTGCCATCAGGTCTATATCAGACCTGACTGCGCTGTGCTCATCTATGCAGAGTGAGAGCAGGCTGAGAACTGACTGTGACAGTCAGGGTTCACCTGAGGTTGGAAATTGCTGAGCGCCGGGCAGTCCAGTCAATAATCCGGAAGTCATTAACTTCTGGTATGATTCACTGCTCTGGACTGCGCTCAGCAATTCCCGCAGGCTTCAGCAGTATTCGGGCTGTGACGGCAGGGTTCACTCGTGGTCATGGCCCGAGCTATGACCTGGGGTGAACCTTGACTGCCACAGTCAGTGCTCAGCCTCTTCTCGCTCTGCATAGACTTGTGTCGTCTATGCAGAGCGATGTAGTAGTGTTGAGATTGCTTCCCTTTTGGACTACGTCAGACTGAAGATAATTTTTTTTAATAAAGATGGAGTCTCTAAGTGTTTTTTTGTTTTATTTCTAATAAAAAAAACACAACACACAAAAAATATATTTTAACACTTTACTAGAAATTCATGGCGGTCATGTCTAATATTAGCATGACCCCATGAATTTCGGGCTTAGGGCAGCTGATAATACAAAGCTGGCCCTAACTCCATTATTACCCAGTGGGCCACTTCACCAGGGCCCTGGATGAGTTGGGTACAGCGCCGGAAAATGGCGCTTCTATGAACGCCCCCTCAAGTGGGGGGGTTAATAAAGATGCAGTCCTTAAATGTTTTTTTTTTAAATTTTTAATGAATTTTTCCAAAAAAAATTGACGTGGGTTTCGCCATATCTTTGTATGTCAGCTAGGCACATCAGGCAGGAACGGGCTGCGTCCAACCCCCAACTGCCTATTTGGACCTGGCTGGACACAACAATATAGGGAAGCCCTTTTATTTTATTATTTCATGAATTACAACTAGGCAGCTGGGGGTTGGAATCCATAGCGCAGGGTGGCCCAAGCTTTCTGGGCCACCATACCCCCCCCCGCTGCGAATTGCAGTCCGCAGCCACCCCAGAAAATGGCGCCCTCATAGAAGCGCCATTTTCTGGCGCTGTACCCGACTCATCCAGTGCCCTTGTGCGGTGGCTCACTGGGTAATAAAGGGGGTAGGGCCAGCTTTGTATTATCAGCCGGCCCTAAGCCCGAAATTCATGGGGTTACGCCAATATTAGACAAGACTGCCATGAATTTCTAGTAAACTATTTAAAAAAAACACAACACAGAGAAAAAATATTTTATTAGAAATAAAACAAAAAAACACTTAGAGACTCCATCTGTATAAAAAAATTCCCCCCCCATCGCAGTCCAGGGTTGAGGGTTCCGCGACGTTCAGTCCAGATCCAATATCATCTGATCGGTTTGGTGGCTGGCAAACCGATCAGATGATCACTGTCAGGTTCAAGGTCCTGAATCAGCTGTTAGAGATTTAAACACAGCTGATCTGATAGCTGTTTCCGGCACCAACATCACCTATTGGTGTCAGTGCGGGAAATTTAAACAGCTGTCAGATCAGCTGTGTTTAAAGCTCCCGCGCTGACACCGCTGGGAGATGAGCGGAGCTAGCCGCCGGAAGATCAGCGTCGCCCGTCGCCGGGAGATCAGTGGCACCCACCGCACTGACACCGAATAGCTGATGTCGGCGTGGGAAATTTAAACAGCTGTCAGATCAGCGGTGTTTAAAGCTCCCGCGCCGACACCGCCGGAAAAATGCTCGGGTTCCCCATAGATTAACATTGGGCTCAGTGCTCGGGTCGAGCACTCGAGCATCTCCATATGCTCGACCCGAGCCTCGATCACCCAAGCATTTTAGTGCTCACTCAACACTAGTAGTAAACACTACATGACTATACAGTATTTTATTAGAGTTCGATATGTCATGTACATAAATATTTACCAAAAACTTGAATGTATCATGAAAAAATGCATATGTTTAAGAGACTCTCAATGGGAACCAGAATTATATGTGGTCTGCCTAGACCATAGAAGTGTCACAGGGTGGCACAGCGAAAAGGGAATCAAGTAGCAGGATGGTAAGAAAGGCTAGTCTGACCTTTAGCTCACCCTGCTCCAAGAGGTACCTCAGAAGGTGAGGAGGTCTGGGTCACCATTCTTGCCTTATGCTCCTCATAATCCCTAGGCTAAAAACCCCTACCTCCATCCACAGACAAGAAAACAGCAACTACCCCAAGGAAGGTAAACTCCACTCTGGATCAGTAGAAAGGTATCAGCACACACTGCACTACGTCCTAACAGCACATATGGTCAAGGCAGAGTGAACTCTATCAGCAACATCTGGTGGAAGCAAGTGGAACTACTTAAAGGCTGAGGGAGTGGACATCTAAATGATCTTGATTATAGAGTACAGTATGATAGGATGCACTCACCACAGGTGGACTTGAAATCTTTATTCTTGGTTGCATACAGGTGACATGCGGACGGGCTGCAAGGTACAGGCTACGTCCACTGGGACAATACACGTTTCGCTCGATTGAGCTTCTACAGGACCCATAGAAGCTCAATTGAGCGAAACGTGCATTGTCCCAGTGGACGTAGCCTGCACCTTGCAGCCCTCCCGCATGTCACCTGTATGTAACCAAGAATAAAGATTTCAAGTCCACCTGTGGTGAGTTCATTCTTTCAATCTATACTCTATAATCAATGAACTGTGCAATATAGGATTGCACCTCCACTGAGTGGTGAAGTAACCAACTTCTCCTCTCCTTACAGTCATGGCCAAAAGTATTGACACCCCTTCAATTCTGTCAGATAATACTCAGTTTCATCCTGAAAATGATTGCAATCACAAATTCTTTGGTATTATTATCTTCATTTAATTTGTCTTCAATGAAAAAACACAAAATTAATTGTCCCAAAGCCAAATTGGATATAATTCCACACCAAACATAAAAAAGGGGTGGACAAAAGTATTGGCACTGTTAGAAAAATCATGTGATGCTTCTCTAATTTGTGTAATTAACAATACCTGTAAATTACCTGTGGCACCTAACAGGTGTTGGCAATAACTAAATCACACTTGCAGCCAGTTGACATGGATTAAAGTTGACTCAACCTCTGTCCTGTGTCCTTGTGTGTACCACATTGAGCATGGAGAAAAGAAAGAAGACCAGAGAACTGTCTGAGGACTTGAAAAACCAAATTGTGAGGAAGCATGAGCAATCTCAAGACTACAAGTCCATCTCCAAAGACCTGAATGTTCCTGTGTCTACCGTGCGCAGTGTCATCAAGAAGTTTAAAGCCCATGGCACTGTGGCTAACTTCCCTAGATGTGGACGGAAAAGAAAAATTGACAAGAGATTTCAACGCAAGATTGTGCAGATGGTGGATAAAGAACCTTGACTGACATCCAACATCCAAACAAGTTCAAGCTGCCCTGCAATCCGAGGGTACAACAGTGTCAATACATACTATCCGTCGGTGTCTGAATGAAAAGGGACTGTATGGTAGGATACCCAGGAAGACCCCACTTCTTACCCCGAGACATAAAAAAGCCAGGCTGGAGTTTGCCAAAACTTACCTGAGAAAGCCTAAAACGTTTTGGAAGAATGTTCTCTCTTTTTGGGCAAAGGCATCAACATAGAGATTACAGGAGAAAAAAAGAGGCATTCAAAGAAAAGAACACGGTCCCTACAGTCAAACATGGAGGAGGTTCCCTGATGTTTTGGGTTTGCTTGCTGCCTTTGGCACTGGACTGCTTGACTGTGTGCATGGCATTATGAAGTCTGAAGACTACCAACAAATTTTGCAGCATAATGTATGGCCCAGTGTGAGAAAGCTGGGTCTCCCTCAGAGGTCATGGGTCTTCCAGCAGGACAATGACCCAAAACATACTTCAAAAAGCACTAGAAAATGGTTTGAAAGAAAGCACTGCAGACTTCTAAGGTGGCCAGCAATGAGTCCAGACCTGAATCCCATAGAACACCTGTGGAGAGATCTAAAAATGGCAGTTTGGAGAAGGCACCCTTCAAATATCAGGGACCTGGAACAGTTTGCCAAAGAAGAATGGTCTAAAATTCCAGCAGAGCATTGTAAGAAACTCATTGATGGTTACCGGAAGTGGTTGATCGCAGTTATTTTGGCTAAAAGTTGTGCAACCAAGTATTAGGCTGAGGGTGCCAATACTTTTGTCTGGCCCATTTTTGGAGTTTTGTGTGAAATGATCAATGCTTTGCTTTTTGCTTCATTCTCTTTTGTGTTTTTTCATTGAAGACAAATTAAATGAAGATAATAATACCAAAGAATTTGTGATTGCAATCATTTTCAGGAAGAAACTGAGTATTATGTGACAGAATTGCAGGGGTGTCAATACTTTTGGCCAACACTGTATGTGAATAAGGCTGAAGGCATACTGGCGCAAGACTTGTGTGAGTGCAATGCGAGAAAAACTCGCGTTGCAATCGGACCAGTGTTGCCCTATCAGGAAGGGAAAACAGGTGCGTGTCCCCCTCACTGAACTCGCACTGCGAGTCAAATGCAAGCTCAGTCGCAGCATGCTGTGACTGAACGCGTATTTGTCATGCGAGGGGCTAATGATAGTCTATGGGAACGAGAAAATCTCGCACCTATACAACACACTGTGCGATAGTCGCACACGTGTGCATTAAACTCACTTCAAACTCCGCAGCTGTCAAAGCCGCGGAGTTTGAATTTGCCAGTTTCCCGGTACAGTGAGAATAATCTTTCCCCGCTGTCACAGCAGCGTAGCAAGATTATTCATAAAAACCCAGCTGCTGTCCAAAAGTAGCATTTTCTGGGGTTAATCGGCATTTTAACCCCTTCAGCAGCCTCTGTGCAGTGAGGAGTTGTCCCTGCTGTCGTGGTCCTGAAAGCTCAGCAGGGGAAAGCTCAAGAGATTTTATGACCACGGCAGCAGGGACAGCTCCTCACTTACATTAACACAGCGGCTGGTACTTTACGCAGTTTGAGTACAAGACCAAGGACAGCTCCTCATTATAGGAGCCTGTCCTGCTAGTACAGTACGCAAATTGCGTAAATCACCGCTGACAGTTCCTGAAGTCAGGAGCCGCCAGCCTTTAATGTAATTTACTCAAAACAGACAATTAACGGCTTTTACTTATTAGAGCTATTAACCCCTGCTGACCCAGTTTGGCATGTCACCATGTGTTCAGGGAGTGTGGACACTCTCTGGACACATGCTGGCACCACACAATCAGCAGGTTAACCCTTCACATACTGACTTATTAACCGAATATGCAGCATCTGTGCTGAAATTCCGCACAGAGGCTGCAGAAGGGGTTAATATGCCAATTAACCCAAGAAAATGTTACTTTTGGACAGCAGCTGGGTTTTTATAAGTAATCTTGCTACGCTGCTGTGACAGCGGGGGAATATTAGTCACACTGTACCAGGAAACCGGCAAATTTAAACTCCATGGCTTTGACAGCTGCAGAGTTTAAATTTACCGGTAAATGCTGTCCACGGACCTGAAGTTTGCTTCTCACGCAGCACACTCGCAGCACACTCACATGCATACAGCCATGCACACTCACCACACGCACGATACTCGCACCACACTCACAACAAACACGCATTACACTCGCATCATTCTCATGCATCAAACACGCTCCGTGTGGGGAGCATATGAAATTCCTACAGCAGATGAGAACTCAGCTTAATTTTGAGAAGGTACATGTCATCTTAGAACACTTTAGCCTTAGGGCAAAATGTACAAAAAAAGTTAAGTACTTTCATTATTTTATTATAAAAAAAACCCCTGTGATTATAGTAGTTTCTTAGTTTTTGAGGTTGAAGGTAGACTTTTAGGGTACCGTTACAAGTCGCGATATCGGCCACAATATCGCTGATACGTCACGGGTTGCGCGACATAAAAATTACATCGTAAGTGTGTTGTTGCGTGTAACTGCACAATTCAACTACGATAAATCGCTGGATCGGAGTTGACAGGTTTTGGAACATGTTCCAAAACTTGGCGATGTTGCATAAACGATTTGGCAGTATCGTGCTGTGTGACACCGCAATAACGATGTAGTTTTGGATTTTACTGGTCGCGCAACCAAGGCCATAGGCGTGCCTGTGCATTGTGTTTTCCGCGCCCCGTCGATGGCGATTGGTGGGTGGTAGTTTGTTCCGATTGGATGGCCATGGTCAAGGTGCCATATTTGATCATCTGTGCATACAATAGTAGATGTATTTACAGTTAGGGCCAGAAATATTTGGACAGTGACACAAGTTTTGTTATTTTAGCTGTTTACAAAAACATGTTCAGAAATACAATTATATATATATATAATATGGGCTGAAAGTGCACACTCCCAGCTGCAATATGAGAGTTTCCACATCCAAATTGGAGAAAGGGTTTAGGAATTATAGCTCTGTAATGCATAGCCTCCTCTTTTTCAAGGGACCAAAAGTAATTGGACAATGGACTCTAAGGGCTGCAATTAACTCTGAAGGCGTCTCCCTCGTTAACCTGTAATCAATGAAGTAGTTAAAAGGTCAGGGGTGGATTCCAGGTGTGTGGTTTTGCATTTGGAAGCTGTTGCTGTGACCAGACAACATGCGGTCAAAGGAACTCTCAATTGAGGTGAAGCAGAACATCCTGAGGCTGAAAAAAAAGAAAAAATCCATCAGAGAGATAGCAGACATGCTTGGAGTAGCAAAATCAACAGTTGGGTACATTCTGAGAAAAAAGGAATTGACTGGTGAGCTTGGGAACTCTAAAAGGCCTGGGCGTCCACGGATGACAACAGTGGTGGATGATCGCCACATACTTTATTTGGTGAAGAAGAACCCGTTCACAACATCAACTGAAGTCCAGAACACTCTCAGTGAAGTAGGTGTATCTGTCTCTAAGTCAACAGTAAAGAGAAGACTCCATGACAGTAAATACAAAGGGTTCACATCTAGATGCAAACCATTCATCAATTCCAAAAATAGACAGGCCAGAGTTAAATTTGCTGAACAACACCTCAAGAAGCCAGCTCAGTTCTGGAAAAGTATTCTATGGACAGATGAGACAAAGATCAACCTGTACCAGAATGATGGGAAGAAAAAAGTTTGGAGAAGAAAGGGAATGGCACATGATCCAAGGCACACCACATCCTCTGTGAAACATGGTGGAGGCAACGTGATGGCATGGGCATGCATGGCTTTCAATGGCACTGGGTCACTTGTGTTTATTGATGACATAACAGCAGACAAGAGTAGCCAGATGAATTCTGAAGTGTACCGGGATATACTTTCAGCCCAGATTCAGCCAAATGCTGCAAAGTTGATTGGACGGCGCTTCATAGTACAGATGGACAATGACCCCAAGCATACAGCCAAAGCTACCCAGGAGTTCATGAGCGCAAAAAAGTGGAACATTCTGCAATGGCCAAGTCAATCACCAGATCTGAACCCAATTGAGCATGCATTTCACTTGCTCAAATCCAGACTTAAGACGGAAAGACCCACAAACAAGCAAGACCTGAAGGCTGCGGCTGTAAAGGCCTGGCAAAGCATTAAGAAGGAGGAAACCCAGCGTTTGGTGATGTCCATCGGTTCCAGACTTAAGGCAGTGATTGCCTCCAAAGGATTCGCAACAAAATATTGAAAATAAAAATATTTTGTTTGGGTTATGTTTATTTGTCCAATTACTTTTGACCTCCTAAAATGTGGAGTGTTTGTAAAGAAATGTGTACAATTCCTACATTTTCTATCAGAAATTTTTGTTCAACCCTTCAAATTAAACGTTACAATCTGCACTTGAATTCTGTTGTAGAGGTTTCATTTCAAATCCAATGTGGTGGCATGCAGAGCCCAACTCGCAAAAATTGTGTCACTGTCCAAATATTTCTGGCCCTAACTGTAATTCTTCTTCTGGTGAACTATCATAAAATGCATGTAAACAAGGCGACTCATTTATTTCACCCGTCTTTACTATTGTCGTTTACCTAGGCGCGTATTGATGACGCCAATAACATAGCGTCTCCACGAACAATGTAGGTATGGCAGAAAAGTGTTATGTCTGCATGTCAAGTCGTCAGTGATGGTAGCTGCAATGTTTGACCCTACATGCCGCCCATTTGTAACAAAGTACACACATGTGTAACCCCTCATTATTTTATTTGTCATGTACGTATGGCATGTCCTACGCATGGGCGTTGTCGTCTGACATCTGTGTTACGCCGCGGCATTCTGTGTAAGCTCCCCACTATGTGCGGGCACCTCCTTTGTGGACGTGGAAGTTTCTGCAGTATAAACAGCGTGTGGGGTGATGTCATGACGGTCGTTGGACGCCTGTTGAAGTGTTTTGTATAAGACATTTCGTCGTTTTGTATGCTGATTTTCATTTGTGTCTGAGTCTTGTCCATGTAATAAATGCGTCTCTTAAATTATATGGAGTATAAACATGCATCATCAATGAGGGTCATTAATTATACTACATTATGTGGCGCCCCACTGGTCGGAGCGCCACTAAGGGGTACTGCACCCAGACCAGCGTGTGTGGTATCCCTGTGGTAAGTGAATGAGGAGGTTAATATATGGCTTAATCCTCGCATCCACACACACCCTTAGCTCAGGGGACTACAGGGTTAAATCCTTTACTAGGAGCCCCAGCCCCAGTGGGAGGAGTGTAGGGCAAGCAGTGTGAGGGTGGGAGGAAGTTAGAGACAGAAAACGTCTGAGGGAGAGACAGAAAAGGAGCTTTCCAGGAGAGCAGCAGTTTTGGGAACTGAGGAGCCGGTGATAGGTTCACCCAGATGGCTTCCCGGGCACCGGAGCCCACAGACTGCTGGAGAGCTACAAGCACAGCAGAGAATCCAGATTACCGTGGAGTCTTCAAGTCTCCCGGGCACCAGCGCAGTCAACATTAAGGGAACCAGGCACCACATGACGAGAGATAGCGGCAAGCCATTAGGGGGTTACCCGATGACAGCAAAAGCGAGAGAGCACAGGAGGCCAGGTTGGATTTCAGGTCAGCCAGGCTTCACACCAACCTGGAAGAGCAGTAAAGGAGGGACATCTAACAAAGCCACATGGAAACACCCCATTCATTTGCCACTACCTAGGCCAGCTGCCTACGCTTACTGACTGTGTTGTACTGTGAATTGTGCTTTTTACCCAAACTGTTCCAGTAAAATACCCGGGAGAGTGACTTTGCCTCCGTGTCTTTGTGCTACAGAATTCAACCTGTTTGCTTACAGGAACGCTGCCCCGGAGGACCAGCTCCACCTGTAGGGAGCTTCACTACCCTTGCCGCAATACCATCGCCCTCCGGAGGACTGTGGCAGCGCTGGTGACCCATCACCAGGTACTACAAGTGGCGTCACGTGACAATAACTCTTATCCCCTGTACATTGAAGTGTCACCAAGGCAACGGGCTCAGGTGCTGCCACCCGTGACATCACCGCGAACCCCTCCAAGCCTGATACCCGAGTATCCCAGGGCCTAGGGATCGACATATATACTGGCATCACGAACAGGATCCCATGCCCGATGCTACCAGGTACTGTGTGCCTTTGAACTTTGAACTGTTACATCGTTAAAAGAACTTTTCCCTCCATTACATTGTGTCGAAAGCAGGTTCCCGCCATTTCTACCGGGAATCCCAAGATGGCGACGTCACCATGTGAAATGGACAATGTGCAGGCCCAGGGGGTGCCTCAGCCCCTTGTCATGGGAGGGCCTAACCAGAGACGCAAAACTGTTTGCCCATCCCAATTGCCATCAATCAACCAAGGGGGCGAGCCAAAGACTAAACTACCACTGCCTGAAACTAAAAATGGCGGCAGGGATGGAGTGATGAAACGGAGGTCCAGCAACCAGGATCTGGAGCCGGAAACAAGAGACCGATCCACGGTTGAGGACCCAGTTACCAGCGAGTACACGCCAGTCAAGATGCAACCCATCATCACTAGTGTGGAAGGCAGGGCAGAGTGAGATGTCCCTGAGGCCCTACCTGATGACAGCAGCAGCGAGACCGGAGCAGGGTCAGAGGAAGCTGAGAAGCCATCCAGCCAGCCAAGCTCCGAGGAGGACCGGAAAGGCCACCCGGACCGGGACTTATACCAGGGTGACCAGGTCAGTTAAGAGCGACATGCGGGGCCACTTGGATGGTATGCCCTGCATGTATCTAAGCTGTAGGGACACTGTTAAAACCTGGTCATGTAAATAGTTGTGAAAAGACTGCTTTTCCTGTGGACTCTGTGAGACGGTAGCCGGGGTTGTCATGGACGGCCGGTACGTCTCCCCCAGGTTGTGCGCCCTCCATGGGTAGAAAATTACTCCAGTCCGGGGTTTGGAGGTGTTTTCCCTCTTCTCAGAGAGGAAGGTGTTAAGAGGAAGCAGGAACACGGGGTGTGGTTCCTTGAGTTGGGAGTGAGCACAACTCCCTGGGATTTTGTTGGTGAAGCAATTTCTGAGCCAGGCCGCAGACCTAGTGGCGAGTAGACTACTGGGAAAGTAGCGAGGAGCGGCCCCTGAAGGAAGGGGACCGGAATGTTATTTTGGACTATTGTTTTTTTTTCCTCTCTTCTGTTGGTTGAATAAACCCGTGTGCAGTGACCCGTGGTGCCCGGATCCCTTGTCTCCGCCGTGCCGCCGCCGCTACCTCACATATGGTGGAGAATGTGGGCATTGCCGGCCCGGTGAGATGTAGCCGGCGCTACTGTTGCCCTCTGTTTCGGTGGGGAAGTGACTGTTCATGAGGCTAATGAGCGGCTGCTAAGTGAGAGGAGCAGCCAGTCTCTTGTGGGGTGCCCGGAGCCCATGTCCTGGATCCGGCCGGCTATGCTGCAACCTCCCACCCGCTGCCAGCATGGAGGAGTTGCTCAAGCACCTGGTGCTGGCCCAGCAGCAGCAACAGGAAGCTCAGCAGCAGCAGGAGAGGAGGCACCAGGAGCAGATGGCCCTGCTGACCGAGGCTGTGCGGGCCATACCGAGGCATCCGCCCCGAGGACCCAGTGACGAAGGCAGCGTCCGGAAGGTGGTAAGGCAAGCGCTGCAAAAGATGACCCCGGGGGAGGATGTGGAAGCGTTCCTGGCAGTGTTTGAGCGAGTGGCAGAGCGCGAGAGACTGCCGGTGGCTCAGTGGGCCGAGGTACTGTCGCCCTATTTGATTGGGGAGCCCCAGAAAGCATATCTGGACCTCTGTACAGAGGACGCCCTGGATTATGGGGCCTTGAAGGGCGAAATTCTTGCTCGGGCGGGGGTTAATACGTATGTGCGGGCGCAGCGGGTGAACCAGTGGTTCTATGACGAAACCAAACCCGCCCGGTCCCAGGCCTATGACTTGCTACATTTGGTAAAAAAATGGTTGCAGCCTGAGACCCTGAGCCCGGCTCAAATGGTGGAGAGGGTTGTGGTTGATCGCTTCGTACGCACTTTACCTGTCTCCATACAACGATGGGTAGGCCAGGGCGACCCGAGTACTTTGGATCAAGTGGTGGGCTTGGTAGAGCGACACGTGGCTACGCAGGACTTGATCCGGGACACTGGGACTTTGCGTGCCGCCCGTCGTACCGCCCCCTCCAAGCCTCAGGGCCGGGCTCCGCCACCGAAATCCGTACAAGAGTCCGCACCCGCCCCGTCCGTTGCCTCTCCAGCCATCTCTGAGGTCAGGAAGGCTATGTACCCCAAACAACAACCCATCCAGGGGGCTTCCATCCCTATTAGATGTTGGCGGTGCCAGCGGGTGGGACATATGGCAGCCCAGTGTCCCCTCACGACGGAGCCCATGGATTGTGAGGTTGGCCGCCGGGGTTCCCTGTATGCGCAGGCGGTGTGCACCACGGACATGGTTCACCCAGAGACCGAGCCCCACTTATGCCAGATACAGGTTAATGGTTGTCTGGTGACGGGCTTGTTGGACTCCGGAAGCCTAGTGACCCTGGTGCGATCCACCCTGGTGGGGAAAGTAAAAGTCACCGGACGTACTGTGGGGGTGGTTTGCATACACGGGGATCGTAAGGATTATCCCACGGTGGTTGTCACCCTCACGGCACCCTGCGGACAGGTGCAGGATGAGGTGGGGATTGTGTACTCTCTTCCCTATGATGTGATCCTCGGAAGGGATCTGCCTTTGTTCTGGACTCTATGGAAGGGGTCCTCTAAGTCCCCTCAGGTAATGGACGGTCGAGGGCCTGAGCCTGACGATCCCGAGTCCGGGACGCCTGCCGTAGGGGTGACCATGTTAGGGACAGAGTGTGAACCCGATAGGGCTCCCCTAGAGGTGTTGGCAGGAGAGACCGAGACGGCCGAGCCGGTCCCGGAGTTGGAGGCTTCCCCGGATACTTTCGGGACGGCCCAACTCCAGGATCCAACCTTGGCAAACGCCCGGGGTCGCGTGACGGTAATCGATAGGATAGCCCAGGTGCCGGGTACCCAGGAAAGGTACCCCCATTTTGCTCTCAAGCAAAACTTGCTATACCAGGTGGATGAGATACGGGGCGAGGTGATCGAACAGTTGTTGGTGCCCCAGCCGTATCGCCGGCGAGTCCTCGACCTGGCCCACAAACACCTGATGAGCGGCCACCTAGGGGTCAAGAAAACGCAAGAGAGAATCTTGCAGAGGTTCTATTGGCCCGGGGTTTTTGGTGAGGTGAAACGGTTCTGCAAAACCTGCCCGGAGTGCCAGCTTACCGCACCCCTGGCACACTTCCGCAGCCCGTTGGTGCCGTTACCTATTATAGAGGTACCATTTGAAAGGATAGGGATGGATTTGGTGGGGCCCCTCGTAAAGTCTGCTCGAGGGCACCAACACATCCTGGTGATCGTGGACTATGCCACCCGTTATCCAGAGGCGATACCCCTCAGACATACGGCGGCTAAGCTGATTGCTCGGGAGTTGTTTGCTGTGTTCTGCCGGGTGGGGTTGCCCAAGGAGATCCTTACGGATCAGGGGACCCCATTCAAGTCACTCCAAATCAAGCAGTTGCGTACGTCTGTTTATCATCCTCAAACGGACGGTTTAGTGGAGCGGTTCAATAAAACCCTCAAAACCATGCTAAAAAGGGTGATATCCAAAGACGGTAAAGACTGGGATATGTTGCTTCCCTACCTGATGTTCGCCGTCCGGGACGTGCCACAGTCCTCCACGGGGTTTTCGCCTTTTGAGTTATTGTACGGGCGACATCCCCGGGGACTGTTGGACCTGGCAAAAGATACATGGGAGCAAGAGCCCACCCCCCATAAAAGTGTGATCGAACACATTCTGGGGATGCAGAACCGCATAAGTGCGGTCATGCCGATAGTGAGAGAACACTTACAGGAGGCTCAGGCCGGCCAAAGCGGCCGCTACAATAGACAGGCCACCGTGAGGTCCTTCAACCCAGGGGATCGAGTGTTGGTATTGGTCCCCACCGCTGAAAGCAAGTTCCTAGCCAAGTGGCAGGGTCCTTACGAGATTAAGGAACAAGTCGGGGCGGTCAACTACAAAGTGTTGCAACCTGGAAGGAGGAAACCTGAGCAGATTTACCATGTCAATCTGTTGAAGCCCTGGAAGGACAGGGTAAGCCTGATGGGAGAGCTGTTTCCCTCTCCCTCTTCTTCTGGTCGTTCGCCCCCGGGTCCCGCGACCTCCGGAGGGGACGTACCGGAAGTCAAGATCGGAGAAACCCTTACCAAACAACAGAGGCGACTTCCAGGAGAGGTGCCTATTCCCAAACTGTGGGGGTGCCTTGGGTGGCAAGCATGTGAGGATCACACAACCCCACAACATTGGTCCTTTTATTATAACTTTAAGGGTATTTCAGTGTGGTCCTCATGGCCCTTGTCAATGGCAACTATGAGTTCCTCTACGTGGATGTGGGGATGAATGGGTGTGTGTTGGGGGTGTGTTGTCACACACCTCCTTTGGTGAAGACCTTAGGAATGGTGTGCTGAGCTTGCCCACAAATGATGACACCACTGAACATCTGAACTTTGCGTTTGTGGGGGATGAAGCCTTTCCACTTCAGGCCAACCTACCAAAGCCATATCCACAGGGGACTATCACCCCTGAGCAATGCATTTTCAATTACAGGCTATCCCGGGCTTGTCGTGTGGTTGAAAATGCATTCGGAATCATGGTGAATAGATTCTGCTTGTTTCATACTGCTTTAAATATGAAACTGGAATCTATTGATATGATAGTGATGGCATGTTGTGGGCTGCATAACTTTCTGCGTCATAGGGATGCTCTATCATACACGCCAGCAAGTTATGTGGACTCTGTGGACCCCGCAACTGGGGAACTCATGCCGGGGGAGTGGCGTGAAAATGACCCTGGCATAGCACCACTCCAGCTGTTGAGCCAGGGCCGTATTCAGCAGGATGCCAGGTCCAACAGAGACAGCTACTGCTACTTCAATGGCCCTGGGGCGGTGGACTGGCAGCAATAAGTGGTTTAGGGTGTGATTAATTTTTGTGCACAGTTAAATTTGGGTATATTATTTATAACAGCCTATTTTTCAAGGATTGAATTGTATTTTTTTTTTTAAATCAGATCATTTTTATTTAAAGTTAAAAGGCTTTTACAGAAACATAAACATCCCATAAGCACAACATTGCCCACTAACTCCCCCCCCAGAAGTCCCGCCCCCACTCAGATTTTGAACACACATGATACATAAGTAGAAAGACAGCAGTACATATTCATATATATGACAGTACTCATTTCAAATAACATGGCTAAGCAGTAATGTCGTGAATATTAGAAAAGCATCAACCGACCCAATATCACCCGATTCTTTCACTTGGGAGGACCCTAGATAATTATTCCTACAGTGTATTTAGAATAGTAGATAGGTAGTACACGTGAAACATGCACCACTTGCTCCACACCTTATCAAACTTGTGTATAGCTTTACGTTTTTTGTATACCCCTTCCTCCATTTTAATAAGTATCATCATTTTATCCAAAAATTCTCGCAGCCTAGGAGGTCGAGGATCAAGCCAATGTGCAGCAATCGTTTTTCTAATCTGGAATAGAGTACGCTTCAAGGCCAGTTCTTCATTAACCTCATATCTATCAGAGCCCACACATCCCAACACACATACCAATGGATGTAACTGTAGATGAGTCAAACACATTATTCACATATCCAATACACTCACTCCAAAATCTTGTAATATACCTACAATTCCAAAACATGTGTAACAAGTCAGCATCGTCCACCCCGTATTTAGGGCAGCAGGCATCCCCTCTAAGTCCTATCCGATGCATGAAAACCGGCGTTCTATACACTCTATGCAATAAATATATCTGAGACAATCTTTGCGCCTCACACATAGACAGTAGAGGAACACTGTCCAATATATCATCCCAAGATTCACTATCTATATTTCCCATTTTTCCTTTATTAATAACGGTTTTTCCCACTGAAATTGTTGCATTAGAAATGCCATAGATCCTAGAAATTAGACCCTTACCCCTGCCATGACTCAACAAAGTGTTAAACAAAAGGTGATGTTGTATTTTACCCTGCAAAAGGTGCGGCTGACTCATCCATGCATGACGGAACTGGAGATAGAAGTAAAAAGTATGCTGTGGGATAGAGAATTCATCACTTAGTTGCTGAAATGACTTAAGTACATCCCCAGACAGTATCTGTGCCACAAATGAAACCCCTTTTCCTTTCCATACACCATAACCAATCAATTTATCTATTTCTGGCAAAGCGGGGTTATCCCAAAGAGGAGTAAAAGGCGTATAACCCGTTATATTTAAAATATTTTTAGTCTTCTGCCAGACCTTCCAAAGAAGAGCAAGGGTGGGTACCCTTATTCGGCGATCCCCGTCCAAGAGCCCCACCTCTAAAAAAGAGGTGATGGGAATACCACCAACAATCCCACACATCAATTTATCCAAGTTCCCGTGCATATTTGTAAGCTGTTGGAGCTGGGACGCCAAAAAGTACTCCCACAGGTTAGTGACAGCCAATCCTCCCTGATTCATAGGCCTCTGTAGCGAATCCAGACGGATTCTGGCTACCCCTTTTTTCCATATTGATTCCCGAAGGAGCGCCTGCACTTTATAGAAAACCCTCATAGGTATCCACACTGGAGGATTATGCATTATGTATAGCAGTTGGGGCATCAAGATCATTTTTATCAAGTTGGCACGGCCAACCACCGACAAGGGAAGATTACACCACCTATTAATTTTTTGTTGAAATTTAGCTATCATACCCACTAAATTTAAAGAGACAAATTCAGAGACCAAAGGAGATATCTTAACACCTAAGTATTTCAATTCCCTTACAATTCTCATGCTCGTCTCCCCCACCCTCGTATCCAGTGAGAGAGCATCCACCGGCATGATCACCGACTTGTCCCAATTAATTCTAAGACCCGAATATTCCCCAAAGTCAGCTATCAGATCCATAGCCGAAGACAGTGCCTGCTCTGTGTCCCCCAAAAAAGTAAAAGATCGTCCGCGTATAATGCGACCCGCTCCTCCACTGACTCATGCAGAAAGCTCTTAATATCAGGACTATTTCTCAACTTAACAGCTAACGGCTCAATGGCCAAAGCGAATAAAAGGGGTGACAACGGACATCCCTGCCTAGTGCCTCTTTCCAGTATCCGATAAAGAGCCATTAATGCGAAGCCTTGCAACCGGACCAGAATAAAGCAGCTGTACTCACTCCAAGAACCTATCCCCAAAGCCCATCTCCCGCATGACTACCCATAGGTACTCCCACTCGACGCTATCAAAGGCTTTCGCTGCATCGAGCGAGAGCACCGCCCTGCCTCCCATGTTGAGGGAATCCACTTGAAGATTTAAAAACAGCCTACGCAAATTAATAGCTGTGGATGTATTTGTCATGAACCCCGTCTGGTGCTCCCCCACCACCTGAGTGACCACTCCCATCAACCGTGTAGCCAATACCTTGGCCAAGATCTTAACGTTAGTCGACAACAAGGAAATAGGCCTGTAAGATTCTAGCAACAAATGGTCCTTCCCCGATTTAGGTAGGAGGACCACCACCGCCTCCCTCATTGACCTAGGCAATACCCCCACATGTAACGCCTCATCAAATACTTCTTTTAACCTTGGTAGCAAAACCTCCGCATTTTATTTATAGATTTCTATAGGGAGAATGTCAGATCCCGGGGCCTTATTATTTTGAAAGTCACTTAGAGCCAATGCCAACTCATCCACAGTAATAGGAGAATCAAGTAGCGCCCTCTGAACCTCCGTTAATTTAACTAAACCCACTCTATCCACATACTGTTTGACTTCAGCACTAGTTTTCATAAGTCTAGAGGAATATAATTGTTGATAAAATTGAAAAAAAAAAACCCTCGATATCTCCTCAGTTTTTGTAATCAAGTCACCCTCCACATTCCTGACTGCCGAGATTGCAGGAACCCCAGTTTGTGCCCTAGCCACAGTTGCTAATAAATAACCCACACCTTTACCCTCCGCATAAAATTGTTGTTTTCAAAAGAATCTTTTATTCTCCGCCTGCTGGATTACAAATTCATTCAGTTTAGATTGGGCATCTGTCCATTTCACTTTATTGTCGGTGGTCGGCGAGGCCACATAAGCATGTTCCAAAACATCCACCTCAACCTGCCAACTCTGCATATGTGCCCTATTTTTGGATTTTATCAGTGATATCTCTTTAATCAGTACTCCCCTCAAAAACGCTTTCATTGTGTCCCAGACTATAGCCATGGACGCCGATCCCATATTGCTATTGAAAAACTTCACCAATATGGAAGATAACTGTACAGACTCTCCAAACACCGCCAACCAAAATGGGTTAAATTTCCTTAAACTGTTATGACACGTCCTAGACCGTTCTGGTATAATAGTTATCAAGAGCGGGGAATGATCCAACAGCATCCTAGTATGATATTCAGCTTTGGTCACCAATGGGACCAAGTGTCCATTCCCCAATGCCAAGTCTATCCTTGACAAGGAGGAATAGGACGGCGAATAACAGGAATACTGTCTAACATCTGGGAACCTAGAACGCCAAATGTACACCAGTTGGATTTCCCTCAGAACCTTTGCCAAGGACGTATCATGTGCAACTCCACTTCCCAAATGTCCCCTATATTTGTCCAGTTCAGCATTAAGATACATGTTGAAATCGCCAATAACCAATACAGGTATGGTGGTATATTCTGTGATAAATGGAATCAGGTCATGTAATTTATTCACAGAAAAAGGAGGTGAAACATACACAGCAATTATACACATACGCAGCCCAGCCACACTGCACACCAAACACACATATCTACCCTCTGTATCGATATTCACACGAAAATGGTAAGGTCGGATGAATGAGAACACACACTCCTCTCGAATATGAACTATGCACTGAATGATATACCGACCCCTTCAATAGTTTGGCCAATGAAGCTGCCGACTCTGCATTACAATGTGTTTCCTGGATGCACGCTATTATGTTACGATGGTTTTTCAAATATTTAAGTACCGCGAAACGTTTCGTAGGGTCTCCCATTCCTCTGATATTCCAGGAAAGAACGTTAAGCTGACTAGCCATAATCTAAACACTCACATCTTATCAAACTGTACATACGTCCCTGTTGGCCCACTGCATATTGATCTGTATGTATTGCAACAACTATTGTTTGTTTAATATGATGTGATTTTATGTCTGCATGAATATTGTTCAGATGTCAACAAAGTTAAAAAAAAAAAAAGGGTCTTCATTCAGAGACAGGATGTTCCTCCTCCTGCTCCCTGCATGTACATTCTAGTGTGGAACTGGAAGCTGAAGGTCGCAGCAGATTTTCTCTCTCCTTCTCCCAGAAACCAGATTGATCCTATTCTCATGTTGTAAGCTGGATGTTCTTAATTCTCAATAAATGAACCTTCTCTGTTGCTCGCTGTGGACATCATGCTGATTAACCCACTGCTAACAGGTTATGGGCCCAGGAGTCACAGAAGTCCCAGACCTCCAGAGCACAGAGATAGAAAGACAACAGCGAACTGAGAAGAAGTAAAGATGGCCACCACCAGCAGCTCAGCAAAGTTTACAGTGCCAAGCCTGAATAACCAGAACTACCAATCCTGGAAATTCAAGGTGAAGATGCTGCTGATAAGAGAAGGTAACTGAAGATACACTCAGGAGCCCAAGCCTGATCCAGTACCACAGGACTGGCTAGAGATGGATCAGAAAGCACAGAGCACCATATCACTCAGCATAGAGGATGATCAGATCGTGCATGTGTGTAAGTGTGAATCTGCAAAGGAAATGTGGGAGCAGCTGCAGAAAGTACAAGAGAGGATAAATCTAAGTAACAAACTCTATTTAATGAGAAAACTATATCAGTCTAAGCTACACAGTGACCAGGACATGCAGGACTACATTAGAAGCACTCTAGAGACCATAGAACGCCTGCGGGGCATTGAGGAAGATATGAAGGACTTCCATGTAGCAGCACTACTACTTAGTGGTCTCCCAGAAAGCTATGACACGCTTGTAACTGCACTAGATGCAAGCCCAGATGATGAGCTTACATTGGAATACGTCAGAGGAAAGCTTGTAGATGAATATAAGAGAAAGGCAGAAAGTGTAAGCAGCAAAATATGCAATAAGGAAACTGCTTTACAAACACAGGATGCGTCCACCAGCAGAAACCATCCTAAAGAAACACGTGAATGTTTTGTATGCAAGAAGCCAGGTCATTTAAAAGCTGAATGCAGAGTCTGGAAAGCTAAAATGAATCATCTGAAGAAGCAAAACAGTCAACAAAGAATTAAGAGTGCTATATTTGAAAATAATGATCCTGTAAATACTGAGGCTGCATTCACATTAGTCAATGCATTTAAATCAAAGCATGCGTGGTGTATAGATTCTGGTGCAACCAGTCATATGACCAATGACAGACTTCTTTACTAAGCTTAACCAAAGCAAGTCAGAGAAAGTGATAATGGCGAATGGTCAGTGTATGAACTCAGAAGGTATAGGAAATGGTTATATTGATTGTAACATCTCTGCAACGCAAAGCAGAAGGATTCATGTGAAGGATGTGCTATATGTGCCTAGTCTTGAAAGTAATCTAGCGAAAAAGCTTACAAAACAAGGGAATGAAGTTACGTTTAAGCACGATAGTTGCATCATCTCAAAGGAGGGTCACACACTAGCAAAAGGAAAAATCAAAGATGAACTGTATCAGTTGAAATGCAAAGAGTGTGTATACACAGCTAAACAAGAAATGCACAAGAACTGTATTCATGTATGGCACAGACGGCTTGCACATAGAGACCCAGAAGAAATAAGAAACTTATTTCAAGAGCACTTAGCTGATGATATTACAATTGATCCATGTAATCAGACAATGAGGTGTACCAGCTGTATCAAAGGGAAAATGTCCAGAAAGACCTTTCCTAAGAAAAGTACTACAAGAACAGAACAACCACTAGACTTAATACACACAGATATCTGTGGCCCAATGCGTATTCAGACCCCTGGAAAGTAGAGATATTTTCTTACATTCATTGATGACAATTCAAGATACACAGTTGTCTATCTACTTCACAGCAAAAATGAAGTTCCAGAGAAACTTGAAATATATCTAGCTGAAGTATATAACAAGTTTGGGAGAATGCCAAAAATTCTGCGTGCAGATAATGGGACTGAATATACAAGTAATGAGAAACAGAGCATTTTAAAGAAAAATGGAATCATATTTTAGACTACTGTACCATACAACCCTGAGCAAAATGGTGTAGCAGAAAGAAGGAACCGAACACTGTGTGAAAGCGGAAGGAGTATGTTATTTGATGCAAATCTGCCTACAGAATATTGAAGTGAAGCTATTATGACGGCTTGCTATCTTCAGAACAGGCTACCAGGTAAAGCGACAGAGAACACTCCATTTGAGCAAAGGAATAGTGCAAAGCCAAAACTACAGCACATAAGGATTTTCAGAAGCAAAGCATTTGCACACATTCCCAAAGAAAAACGAACTAAGTGGGAATCTCATGCTAAGTAAGGCATTCTGGTAGGTTACAGTGAAACCCAGAAAGGTTATAGAATTCTACACCCAGAGACAAACAAGGTCACAATAAGCAAAGATGTAGTGATTGATGAAAATTTTGTGTCACCCAAGTTTTGTGATATTATGCTAGTGGTCCAGATGAAGCAACTACAACAATCTCAGTCACAATCACAAAACAACGAAAGAGAGAATGTAGAAGTCTGGCTAGATTCTTCAACCACTGAAGGAACAACAAAAGGCCTAAGTGAACCTGAAATCAGACGATCGTCAAGATCAAACAAAGGAATACCGGCTAAACGTCTATCCTACATTGTCAAGACACTACCTGAGTCAGAGCCACAGTCATGGGACGAAATGCAAAAACTGCCTGCTCATGAAAGAACAAAGTGGGTCAATGCCGCTAATGAAGAAATGAACTCGCTTCATCAACTTCAAACTTGGAAACTCACTGAGTTGCCACAGGGTAAAAAGGCAATCAAGTGCAAGTGGGTATTTAAAACCAAATATGACTCTGAAGGTAAAATCCACAGAAGCTGAGTATGTGTCCACAGCCTATGCAAGTCAGGAGATCATTTGGCTAAGACAACTGATGGATGATCTTGGTAAACCGTTAACTCAGCCAACGGTGATATATGTGGACAACCAAGGATGCATTAAACTTGCATGCAGTGAAAAGATCAGTGCTATAACTAAGCACATCGACGTCAGATATCATTATCTATGTGACTTGATAGATCGTGGCATAATTCAGTTTGTTTATTGTGAAACTAAAAAGATGTTAGCTGACATTTTGACCAAGCCATTGCCACGACCAAGGATCCAAGGATTGAGAACCACTATGGGACTAACAGAATAAGTAGTTGTTGAGTGGGGGTGTTGCCCTAATGCATATTGATCTGTATGTATTGCAACAACTATTGTTTGTTTAAAATGATGTGATTTTATGTCTGCATGCATATTGTTCAGATGTCAACAAAGTTAAAAAAAAAAAAGGGTCCTCATTCAGAGACAGGATGTTCCTCCTCTGCTCCCAGCATGTACATTCTAGTGTGGAACTGGAAGCTGAAGGTCGGAGCAGATTTTCTCTCTCCCTCTCCAGAAACCAGATTGATCCTATTCTCATGTTGTAAGCTGGATGTTCTTAATTCTCAATAAATGAACCTTCTCTGTTGCTCGCTGTGGGCATCACGCTGATTAACCCGCTGCTAACAGTCCCAATACCTGAAATAGAAGAAGCCTCATGGTGTCCAAATTTATCCAAATCAAAAGACAAACAGCGATAACTGTATAGTAACCTTCCAGACTTCTCCCCTCCCCCCTCCCCCACACCCATACAAAACCTAGCAAAACCCACATGTGAGCCCCCATACCCCCTCTCAGATATGACCACTCACTACCATCATGAGCGTATTTAAAGAACCTGCACCAGAAGATCATATCAACAAAAGAAAGGATTGCAAACTCAGAAATTGGTACATAAAAGAAAAAAACAACCATAAGACTCTAAATGGAGTAAAAATAAGTACGAAACCCAGAGTCCACTGTCCCGTGCATAATCAGGGTATTAAACTGCAAAAGCTCACAGTCCGACCATTGTGGACCCTTTGTCACAGTGCATGATCAAACAAAAATTATTTCGGCTTGCCCGAGGTAAATATAAACCAAGATAATTAGAAAAATCGATGAACAGAATAATAGAACCGTCCAGTGTGCACTCAGCAAAATACAGTTGCTCTGACAGTCCAGAGATGATATAGCATGAAATTTATTCATTAATTTCCATGGAAAAGCAAATATTCAGCCATTGCGGATCTGTCTTACCTTTAAGTCGAGCCATTTAGAAACCTCTTTAGCTTGTTCAAAAAAATGAGTACCACCCAAAGCCTCTACCCTCAGCCGGGCCGGAAACAGCATGGAATAAGGCACTTTAAAAGCACGCAGTCTGCGTTTAACCTCCTGGAATTGAGCACGTTTTCTGCGGACCTCCACAGAAAAATCAGGATACAGGGACACCCTGGCCCCCTCTATACGCATATCCTCGGTGGTCCGTGCCATTTGCAGAATTTTGTCCCGGTCTCTAAAATGTAACATTTTAATTAGTATTGGACGTGCTTGATCTCCCGGCTGAGGAGGCCTGGAGGGGACCCTATGTGCCCGTTCTATGGCAAACATTTTGGTAAATCTCTCTTGACCGAATGTCTTTATCAGCCAAGCCTCAAAGAATTCCACTGCATCTCTACCTTCGGCCCTCTCCGGCACGCCCACAACACGGACATTGTTACGTCGTAGACGGTTTTCGATGTCATCCGTTTTATTGTGAAGATAATTGATGGAATCACCCGCAGCTTTACATTTTTTAACCAGGGGGGCAACTGTGTCATCCAGTTCACTCACTGTGCCCTCCACTGCAGGCATGAGGTCCCTCATTTTTTGCATATCCTGTCTGATAGTAGAGACATCTATTTTAAGGGATCCTATGTGCCCAGTCAGTTCAGCATTACATTTAGCAATAGCCTGCAGCACATCTCTCAAAGTGGGTTCCCCCTCCTGATCCTCCATATCTCCCATGCTGGATGTGTGGCAGATACCTTCTCCTTCATCTCCCTCTGCCTGTTTCTTGGTGCTGCACATATTTTTCCCCCAGTCATTACTGGCCTCCCCCTCCTCAGTGTCCGTTACCGTATGCTGGGCATCTTCTGATTCCACACCAGGGGTCCGGACATCCACAGCCTGCTGCTGCCTTGCAAAGTGTTGTAACCTTGCAGCAGCTTCTGCCCGCTTCTCTTTCTGCCGCTGTGTCTCTCCTCCCTGGCGGCTCTCCTTAGCGCCATCTTGGAAGGCATTTGGCGCCATAACCACCGCCGACCTCAGCCTTCCGTCCCGCTTCGCCATCACCGCTCCGGAGGTCTCCAAAGCCGCTTACCGCTTCCCCACAGATTTAGACACAAGGCTGTGCCTTCTGCGCCGCTGTAATCCTCGGGCAAGAGGATAAATAGACACCGGGTCACCAGAGCTGCAGTGCTCTGCGACCGCTCACATGTCTAGTCAGGCCACGCCCCCGTATAGAATTGTATTTGGATTAACCTTTGTGACATCATTGTTGGATTATAAGAAGTCCATTACATATCCTGACAATTGTGTGGTATGAATTTTGTGCTGATAACCCTGATCTTTTTTTTCTGTCTTGGAGATTTTTACTTTTGTGGCCACAGTAAAAGTTTGAATTCTAATCAGACCTGTGTCAGTATATTCTTTCTCAATAAGGGCAGTAGCACATAGCATTGGGCTATGCTAAGAGGTATCACACAAAAATGGTATTCAAGGCTCCCTGCAGCTTTGTGTACACATGTACAGTACACAGCTCATGAGGTTTGGCCCACACTGTATGCTCTGTCTGGGTTTCCCTGTCTATATAGATGATTTTATACATGGGTATGTGTACACAAACATACACACTTGCATTGTCAATGCTGACGACATATGTACACATCAGCACACATATACATACATGTATGCACACACACATACTTCATACATGCTATGTAATCTGCATACACATGCACATAATTGTTGTGTGTAGCTGACCTACTTCAACACAACACGTACACATAGCCATACATATTTTCAACAACACTGCACCACAGTGGCGTTCCTGTCTGCCAGTTTGGCGACTCCGCAGTGTGTTGCACAACCCTCAACAAATGACAAATCACTTGAGTGGCGAGATGGTGAAAAGGGCATTTGCATACATGTAGTCGACATCTTGGCAGACTAGGTTGACCAATGGTAACGCACGTGTGGCGACCAATCGGAGTGGTATGGGCATCGTAAAACAAACTCTGGCACGCCTATCTCCTAGGCTGTGTCAAACAGTACAACCACATTGCTGATATGGTTGTGTGACGCAGCAATCACGTCCGTCAACATCGCTTCTGCTGTTGTTCAGGCGATTTCTGATTCGCCGGATCGTTGGTGGTTGCACACGAGATCTGTATGTGTGACATCTCCAAAGCGATCTTGGCAACAATCCAAAAACGTGCGCACACCCGTGAAATCGCTGCCGACATCGCTTCAACGTCATACCATGTAACGGTACCCTTAGTCCATCTAGTTCAACCTACAACCCCTGGCAAAAATTATGGAATCACCTGGCTCGGAGGATGTCCATTAAGTTGTTTAATGGTGTAGAAAAAAAGCAGATCAAAGACATGGCACAAAACTAAAGTCATTTCAAATGGCAACTTTATGGCTTTAATAAACACTAAAAGAAATCAAAATAAAAAATGGTACCTTCACACGCCGCAATCTCACCTGGGAATCCTAAATCGCGGTGAAATTGCCTCACAGTTGTGGCGTGTGACTGGGGAATTTCGCAGCGATAAATCGCCTGTCACCGGATTCCTGAGCACTGCTCTGAAATCAGCCTCAATCATGAAGGCAATATTTCCGTGTTGTGGCGTGTGATAGGGCGATAGTGATGGAATCAGCGTCGCCTGTGCTGTAGTCTGCGCCCCGTCTGCGATGATTGGTGGTGGCTACTGTGTTCCCATTGGCTGTCAGTTCACAGGGTGCCATATTTGAAGAGCTTACAGACTAGTGAACTGCCGCGACACTACTATATTCATGATTAATGTGAATGAATGAGTGGCACTAAAGAAAAGAAGATCTATGGGTATAATGCAAATGTGTAATGCAGAAACTGCCCTGTGCTGAATATGAAAACCGGAGATCTTAGTCTCAGTAGTGGCCACTAAAGATCAAGCTTGGCATCCACTTCAAGGAGCCTCCACTGCCAAGTCCTAACACTATGCCCTGATGAAGTAGTGTGATGTGAATGGATTTATATGTCCTAGATGTAATTATTTATAATTATGTAATTATGCTTATTTGGACTGAGCTCCCACTTTATAATTTTTTTCTCATTTTCCACTTTTTCCTTAGTTTGGTAGCCACACATGGACACCATTGTGAGATCCTAGTACACACCAGTTCGTCGTTTTTAATTACATCTAGGACATATAAATCCATTCACATCACACTACTTCATCAGGGCATAGTGTTAGGACTTGGCAGTGGAGGCTCCTTGAAGTGGATGCCAAGCTTGATCTTTATTGGCCACTACTGAGACTAAGATCTCCGGTTTTCATATTCAGCACAGGGCAGTTTCTGCATTACACATTTGCATTATACCCATAGATCTTCTTTTCTTTAGTGCCACTCATTCATTCACATTAATCATGAATATAGTAGTGTCGCGGCGGTTCACTAGTCTGTAAGTATATATTTTTTCTGCCAGCACCTACGTCTGTGGTGATGCCAGTCTTAACTCTATTTATATTTGAAGAGCTGTCCATTCAGCACCACACACATCTTCAATGGCGTCATGTATTAGCCAGCCTTCAAGAGCAGGCTGGCCAATCGTAAAGCAGTTGTGTTGTCCAATGAGCGGCTATGGGGCACGGCGTTGACCGCTGCGGCACGCCTATGTCCTCGGGCCGATGAACATGTACGCCCATATTGCCTTTGGGATTGCAGCGTGTGAAGCGGCGAGGGAATTCGACCAGATTGCTTCCGCTGTGGGTGAGGCAATTTCCGGTGCGACACATCACCTTTATTTCAGGGCGAGATTGCGGCGTGTAATACTACCATCGGCGATCTGAGGCGAGCATGAAAAACGAGCATGCGCATGTTAGATCGCCTCATATCGCCAGCTGAGATTGCTGCGTGTGAAGGTACCATAAGGGTAGTTTTTTTCAGACCAAGCAGAGGGAAAAAATTATGGAATCACTCAATTCTGAGGAAAACATAATAGAATCATGAAAATCAAACAGACAAAATAACACTCCAATACATCACTAGTATTTTTTTGTACCACCTCTGGCTTTTATAACAGCTTGCAGTCTCTGAGGCATGGACTTAATGAGTAACAAACAGTACTCATCATCAATTTGGCTCCAACTTTCTCTTATTGCTGTTGCCAGATCAGCTTTGCAGGTTGGAGCCTTGTCATGGACCATTTCTTCAACTTCCACCAAAGATTTTCAATTGGATTGAGATCTGGACTATTTGCAGGCCATGACATTGACATTATGTGTCTTCTTTCAAGGAATGTTTTCGCAGTTTTAGCCCTATGGCAGAATGCATTATCATCTTGAAAAATGATTTCATCATCCCCAAATATCCTTTCAATTGATGGGATAAGAAAACTGTCCAAAATATCAGTGTAAACTTGGGCATTTATTGAAGACTAGATGGCAGCCCGATTCTAAAGAATCGGGTAGTCTAGAATCCAGATATAGTTTATTTACGAATAGTTAGGGTAGTGCGGTGAAATTAATTGTGTGTATACAGGCGGCTGTGTGGGTACCAGAGTATATGGTGGCTCAGTGGCTAGCACTGCGCGCGGTCGCTCAGTGGCTAGCAGTGAGTGCGGTGAGAGTGGTCAGCGCAGCGGCGTGGGCAGAGTGGTCAGGACATACACACATACATACAGACACACACACACACTCACTCCACTATACTTACCACCGACCCTGCGTCTTCTCCGGCGCCTGGATCCTGAGTCAACATGTGGCCACCCCTGGACGACTGGAGAGGGCAGAGGACGGCTGGAGGCGGCAGGGGGCAGGGGACGGCTGGAGGCTGGAGTGGGCAGGGGACGGCTGGAGGGGGCAGGGGACGGCTGGAGGGGGCAGGGGACGGCTGGAGAGGGCAGAGGACAGCTGGAGGCTGGAGAGGGCAGAGGACGGCTGGAGGCTGGAGAGGGCAGAGGACAGCTGGAGGCTGGAGAGGGCAGAAGATGGCTGGAGGCTGGAGAGAGCAGAGGATGGCTGGAGAGGGCAGAGGACGATTGGAGAGGGCAGGGACGGCTGGAGGGGGCAGGGGACGGCTGGAAAGGGCAGGGGACGGCTGGAGGGGGCAGGGGATGGCTGGAGGGGGCAGGGGAGGCTGGAGGGCAGAGGACAGGGAAGGCTGGAGGGCAGAGGACAGGGGAGGCTGGAGGCCAGAGGACAGGGGAGGCTGGAGGCCAGAAGAGGCTGGAGGATAGAGGAGAGGGAGAGGAGAGCGGAGACTGGAGGGCAGAGGAGAGGGGGACAGGCTGCTAGGCAGAGGAGAGGCTGCTGGGCAGAGGACAGGCTGCTGGGCAGAGGAGAGGGGGACAGGCTGCTGGGCAGAGGACAGGGGGACAGGCTGCTGGGCAGAGGACAGGCTGCTGGGCAGAGGACAGAGGGATAGGCTGCTGGGCAGAGGAAAGGGGGACAGGCTGCTGGGCAGAGGACAGGGGGACAGGCTGCTGGGCAGAGGAGAGGCTGCTGGGCAGAGGACAGGGGGACAGGCTGCTGGGCAGAGGACAGGGGACAGGCTGCTGGGCAGAGGACAGGGGGACAGGCTGCTGGGCAGAGGACAGGGGCTGGGCAGAGGACAGGGGGACAGGCTGCTGGGCAGAGGAGAGGGGGACAGGTGCTGGGCAGAGGACAGGGGGACAGGCTGCTGGGCAGAGGACAGGGGGACAGGCAGCTGGGCATAGGACAGGCAGGAGGGCAGAGGACAGGGGGACAGGCAGCTGGGCAGAGGACAGGGGGACAGGCAGCTGGGCAGAGGACAGGGGGACAGGCTGCTGGGCAGAGGACAGGGGGACAGGCTGCTGGGCAGAGGACAGGGGGACAGGCTGCTGGGCAAGAGGACAGGCTGCTGGGCAGAGGAGAGGGGGACAGGCTGCTGGGCAGAGGACAGGGGGACAGGTTGCTGGGCAGAGGACAGGGGACAGGCTGCTGGGCAGAGGACAGGGGGACAGGCTGCTGGGCAGAGGACAGGGGGACAGGCTGCTGGGCAGAGGACAGGGGGACAGGCTGCTGGCATAGGCAGAGGAGGGACAGGTTGCTGTGCAGAGGACAGGGGGACAGGCTGCTGGGCAGAGGACAGGGGGACAGGCTGCTGGGCAGAGGACAGGGGGACAGGCAGCTGGGCAGAGGACAGGGGGACAGGCTGCTGGCAGAGGACAGGGGACAGGCAGCTGGGCAGAGGACAGGGGGACAGGCAGCTGGGCAGAGGACAGGGGGACAGGCGCTGGGCAGAGGAAGAGGGGAAGGGGTGCTGGGCAGAGGACAGGGGGACAGGCGCTGGAGAGAGGACAGGGGGAAGGGCAGCTGGGCAGGAGGACCAGGCGGAGGGCAGAGGACAGGGGACAGGCAGCTGGGCAGAGGACAGGGGGACAGGCAGCTGGGCAGAGGACAGGGGGACAGGCTGCTGGGCAGAGGACAGGGGGACAGGCTGCTGGGCAGAGGACAGGCGCTGGGCAGAGGAGAGGGGGACAGGCTGCTGGGCAGAGGACAGGGGACAGGTTGCTGGGCAGAGGACAGGGGACAGGCTGCTGGGCAGAGGACAGGGGGACAGGCTGCTGGGCAGAGGACAGGGGACAGGCTGCTGGGCAGAGGACAGGGGGACAGGCTGCTGGGCAGAGGACAGGGGGACAGGTTGCTGGGCAGAGGACAGGGGGACAGGCGGCTGGGCAGAGGACAGGGGGACAAGCTGCTGGGCAGAGGACAGGGGGACAGGCTGCAGGGCAGAGGACAGGGGGACAGGCTGCTGGGCAGAGGACAGGGGGACAGGCAGCTGGGCAGAGGACAGGGGGACAGGCAGCTGGGCAGAGGACAGGGGGACAAGCTGCTGGGCAGAGGAGAGGGGGACAGGGTGCTGGGCAGAGGACAGGGGACAGGGGACAGGCAGCTGGGCAGAGGACAGGCAGGAGGGCAGAGGACAGGGGGACAGGCAGCTGGGCAGAGGACAGGGGGACAGGCAGCTGGGCAGAGGACAGGGGACAGCTGCTGGGCAGAGGACAGGGGGACAGGCTGCTGGGCAGAGGACAGGGGGACAGGCTGCTGGGCAGAGGACAGGCTGCTGGGCAGAGGAGAGGGGGACAGGCTGCTGGGCAGAGGACAGGGGGACAGGTTGCTGGGCAGAGGACAGGGGGACAGGCTGCTGGGCAGAGGACAGGGGGACAGGCTGCTGGGCAGAGGACAGGGGGACAGGCTGCTGGGCAGAGGACAGGGGACAGGCTGCTGGCAGAGGACAGGGGACAGGTTGCTGTGCAGAGGACAGGGGGACAGGCTGCTGGGCAGAGGACAGGGGGACAGGCTGCTGGGCAGAGGACAGGGGGACAGGCAGCTGGGCAGAGGACAGGGGGACAGGCTGCTGGGCAGAGGACAGGGGGACAGGCAGCTGGGCAGAGGACAGGGGACAGGCAGCTGGGCAGAGGACAGGGGGACAGGCTGCTGGGCAGAGGAGAGGGCGAAAGGGTGCTGGGCAGAGGACAGGGGGACAGGCTGCTGGGCAGAGGACAGGGGACAGGCAGCTGGGCAGAGGACAGGCAGGAGGGCAGAGGACAGGGGGACAGGCAGCTGGGCAGAGGACAGGGGGACAGGCAGCTGGGCAGAGGACAGGGGGACAGGCTGCTGGGCAGAGGACAGGGGGACAGGCTGCTGGGCAGAGGACAGGCTGCTGGGCAGAGGAGAGGGGGACAGGCTGCTGGGCAGAGGACAGGGGGACAGGTTGCTGGGCAGAGGACAGGGGGACAGGCTGCTGGGCAGAGGACAGGGGGACAGGCTGCTGGGCAGAGGACGAGGGACAGGCTGCTGGGCAGAGGACAGGGGGACAGGCTGCTGGGCAGAGGACAGGGGACAGGTTGCTGGCAGAGGACAGGGGACAGGCTGCTGGGCAGAGGACAGGGGACAGGCTGCTGGGCAGAGGACAGGGGGACAGGCTGCTGGGCAGAGGACAGGGGGACAGGCTGCTGGGCAGAGGACAGGGGGACAGGCAGCTGGGCAGAGGACAGGGGGACAGGCAGCTGGGCAGAGGACAGGGGGACAGGCTGCTGGGCAGAGGAGAGGGGGACAGGGTGCTGGGCAGAGGACAGGGGGACAGGCAGCTGGGCAGAGGACAGGCAGGAGGGCAGAGGACACGGGGACAGGCAGCTGGGCAGAGGACAGGGGGACAGGCAGCTGGGCAGAGGACAGGGGGACAGGCTGCTTAGCAGAGGCGACTGGAGCGGCGGCGGGCAGAGGCGGCTGGATCGGCTGCGGGCAGAGGCGGCTGGAGCGGCGGCGGGCAGAATTGGCTGGAGCGGCGGCGGGCAGAGGCGGATGGAGCGGAGGAGCGTGTGGGGGGCTGGAGACTCAGCACGGGCCGCGCGTCGGGTGTAGGAGGAGAGGAGGGGCGGGCAGAGGTGCAGGAGAGGAAGTCCCGCCCTCCCTCCTCTCCAGGCGCGCGGCGGGGAGCACGGGTACCCTGAGGGTGTGTGTGGCCCCCCGAGGTGGTGGGCAATGGGCCCCCCCTGCCCTCCCGGTATGTAGGCTAGTGGGCTGGAAGGCAGAGGGTGGAGGGGAGAGGCTGTAGGGCACACGGAACTTCCGAGGTTGGAACGTTCCTGTGCCGCTGCCTCTAGCAGGGGGGCCCTGCACTGGATGACATCACCAGCCCCTGGGCGAAGTCCGTCACGGAAGTGGCCTTCGCCTTTTCAGGAAGTGGCCTTCGGGTTTTATATAATAGATGTAATGACAGCCATCAACCCAGTGCCTTTACCTGACATGCAGCCCCATATCATTAATGACTGTGGGAATTTGCATGTTCTCTTCAGGCAGTCATCTTTATGAATCTCATTGGAACGACACCAAACAAAAGTTCCAGCATCATCACCTTGCCCAATGCAGATTCGCGATTCATCACTGAATATGACTTTCATCCAGTCATCCACAGTCCACGATTGCTTTTCCTTAGCCCATTGTAACCTTCTTTTTTTCTGTTTAGGTGTTAATGATGGCTTATGTTTAGCTTTTCTGTATGTAAACCCATTTCCTTTAGGAGGTTTCTTACAGTTCAGTCACAGACATTGACTCCAGTTTCCTCCCATTCGTTCCTCATTTGTTTTGTTGTGCATTTCCTGTTTTGGGGATATATTGCTTTAAGTTTCCGGTCTTGACGCTTTGATGTCTTCCTTGGTTTACCAGTATGTTTCCCTTTAACAACCTTCCCATGTTGTTTGTATTTGGATATGATTTTAGACACAGCTGACTGTGAACAACCAACATCTTTTGCAACATTGTGTGATAATTTACCCTCTTTTAAGAGTTTGATAATCCTCTCCTTTGTTTCAATTGACATCCCCCGTGTTGGAGCGATGATTCATGTCGGTCCACTTGGTGCAACAGCTCTCCAAGGTGTGATCACTCCTTTTTAGATGCAGACTAATGAGCAGATCTTATTTGATGCAGGTGTTAGTTTTTGGAATGAAAATTTACAGGGTGATTCCATAATTTTTTCCTCAGAATTGAATGATTCCATATTTTTTTCCCTCTGCTTGGTCTGAAAAAAGGTACCCTTACTGACTACCACATTTTTTTTATCTTTTCTTTTAGTGTTTCTTAGGGTGCCGTCACACGCATCAATTTTGTGAACGATATTGTTAGCGATCACATGCACACGCGATCGCTAACAATACCATTCAGATCGCTGGTGAGCTGTCACACAGGCAGACTCACCAGCGATCAATTGACCAGAGAAGTCATGGAAACGATTTAAATATCGTTTCCACGATGTCTTGCTCCCGCTGCCAGCCTGCGGTAAGCGGGAGCAGGCTGGTCTCCAAGGTAAACTGCGGGTATCTAGGCAGCGCGCGCTGCCTAGATACCCGATGTGTACCTTAGTTACCAGCCCCCAGGGCTTGTGAGAGGCGCTGGGAGCTGGCTTATTGGTCGTCTGCCGGTGTCACACGCAGCGATGTTGCGTGTCCACCGGCCGACCAATGACAGATTTGTGAACATGTTCACAAATCTGCGATCAAACAATCAAGCGATTTTACATTGTAAAATCGCTTGATTACACGCAGCGACGCACAGATGATATCGCTTAAGCGATCAAAAAAGGAGATCGCTCAAGCGATATCGTTCTGAAAATTGACCCGTGTGACATGGCCCTTAAAGCTATAAAGTTGCCATTTGAAATGACTTTAGTTTTGTGCCATGTCTGTGATCTGCTTTTTTTCTACAACATTAAACATACTGAATGAACATCCTCCGAGCACAGGGATTCCATAATTTTTGCCAGGGGTTGTTTAATCTAACATGTTGATCTATGGGAAGGCAAAAAAAAACATGGGGCACACACTAAGCTTGCTTATTTTTGATTACATGTAGAAAATGTTAAAAGAAAACTAAAGTTGTGTTTTGGTACCATTTTAAAGCCCTATTACTGAAAAAGTATAAAAATACATAAACCGTAGAATGTTCCATTAAAGGGAGAAATTGTCCCAAGAGTCATAAAGATTTGAGATCTGATGTCTAGTATTAGTACTCTCCTTTAAGATATGTTTTCAGATTAAACTGAAAAAAAAAGGCTTACATTTATTCTCCTATTTAACGCTAGATGGTGCGATTAACCAACAAAATATTTTTTTCTTTTTTAGCATTATACTAAAAGAGGAACAAAACCATAAAGAAAAAATATCATCTGAGTAACAACATTTATCATAACATAAACGGAATTTATTGCAGGCTAATCTTTGATTTAACTATATGTGTATAAGTTTTCCTCCTCCCATATACTAATGTGTCAAAAACAGAAAGTTGATATCACCAACCATTCCCATTTTATTTAGGTGCATCCATATAAATGGCCCACCCTGTACAGTATGTATTTACCTGTCATTTCAGGTGATTATTCAGAATAAGCGCTATGTGGTTGTACATGAGAAACATTATTTCTTGTCCAGAGTTTAGGTCAGACAGACCACCATAAAACTAGAAGCAATGCTGCAAAAGAAATAGACAGCATGTAGATCAGTGAGGACCAGTGCAGCAGATGGGCAACTAAAGCTGTCGTTTTCGGGACTAGCATTGTAGTATATGTAGTTTTTGATGACTACACAGTATGGTGGTGTATTAAATCCTGCTATAAGTGAACACTGTACAAAAGGATAATAAAAACCACGTAAAAAATTATGCTTTTTTTGTCATATGGCACACAAAAAATTGAATATGGATCAAACAGTCACATGCAAAGAAAAAAAATTGATAAAATAAAAACAACAAAACCAACCTGCAAAAAAAAGCAAAAAGTGAAAGTAGCAAAGAATAAAAAATATATAAATCTGGTATCACTATTATTGTAATGGCCCTAAGAATAATTTGGTTTTATCAATTTTACCGCTTGGTGAATCGTGCAAAAAAATAAATAAGAAATTTGTTCATCCTGTGTCGGGAAAATCTGGATAAAAAGTGATGACAAACTGTCATATACACCAAAATGGTACCAAAATATTCTTCAATTGGTTGTGAAAAAAGTAAGGTCGTATATGGTTCTGTTCTCCAAAAAAATAAAACATTATAGCTCTTAGAATATGGCAACAAAAAAACTATTTTTAAAAATAATATTAAAAATAATTTTTACTGTGTGATAGAAGGCCCAATATACCGTATATCTGGTATCACTGTAATTGCACCGATCTGAGGAATAAAGTCGTTTTAACACTAATACTACATGGTGAATCGCATACAAATAAGAAATTTTTTGTATTACTGTCTTTTTGTTCTTTCAACTACCCAAAAATCAGATTAAGGCTCGGTTCACATTTATCCTGCACGCTCCACTGAGTGCTTACACTGAGGGGTTTCCGTGAATAATTAAAAAACTGTGATTCAGACCAAACTCCCAACAAAACCACTAGCTATAATGAGGCAGATGGAGACACTTTGAACTCTTTCTGGTCTCTGTTCCAGCAGGGTTCCATCATTTTAGGCTTCTTTTTAGTGCACAAGTGTGGACAACCACAGTTCTGTACACAAGATAAACACCAGCGAAGCATACACCAAATGGAGTCCAAAATGTCCCCATCTGCCTCATTAGAGTGAGGCTAGGGTCACATTTGGAAGGTTCATTGCGATTACCGCATCCAGATCCAGATGCTATAATCGCATAAGCCTTCAGACACATTTTGTGTTCAAAATGTGTCTTTAAACCCGGATCCGGTAACCGGATTGCTCAGAATGTTAGGGTTAATGTTAATGTAATATGCGGGCACCAAGTCTCCAGGGAGTGTCCACCCTCCCTAGAGACATGGTGACCATATTGGGCAGCATATGAAGGGTTAATTAGGTGTTTTACTGTATTGCCGGCTATTGTCGACATTTACTATTTTATAAATTGAAGCCGGCAGCTGCTCACTGTGGAGGAGATACAGTCCCTGACAAAAGTTATGTCGCTTATCCATCCTAATATTTAATCGACTAATTCTGTCTGTGACGGAAATCCCGCATCGTTGATTGGTCGCGCCCAGCCGTCCGCGACCAATTAGCAACAGGCGCAGGGAATTGAACCACGCATGCCACCGCTACCATCAGGAGATCAGCGGTGCTAGCCATGGGTCATCGGCGCATGGAGGTCAGCGGTGACGCAGCCGGGAGATGACCGGCGCCAGCCGGTCATTTCCCAGCTGCTCGCAGCGGAAGTACCCTGACCGGTGCTAGCTCGCTGTGTGACACGCAGTAGCGACCAGGCCCCCACTGTGAGATCGCTGATCATGTCAGAACGGGGGTACCATCACACTTGGCGACACTCCAGCGATCGCTACAACAATACGAACTGGTAGGGACTCCCGATGGTAGCCGCGGGTCATCTCCTGTCGCACGGAGGTAAGCAGTGACGCAGCTGGGAGATGACTGGCGCTAGCCGGTCATCTCTCCGCTGCTCGCAGCAGAAGAACCCAGACCGCCATATTGGAACACCCAACTTATGGGCATTCCAATATGGCGGCTGGGATTCAAATCCCCCGCCAAGCTGCGTGGGACAATGACCAAAGACCTCAATACTACGCCATAGAGTGACAGGGTCCCAACGACCGCCATATCGTTGCTGCATCGCTGGTGAAGTCTGACTCTTTGACATCTCACCAGCGACCATGTAGTGACGCTCCAGCTATCCCTACAAGGTCGTCAGGATCGCTGGAGCGTCGCCAAGTGTGACAGTACCTTACTAATCGCTCATTGCATTATTCTTAAATCTTCATAAGTAAACTTCATACATATTCTAGAATGCGTTGGAATCGGGCCACCATCTAGTGTTATGTAAATAAAAGCTTATAACCTGACATTAAGTTCATCCATTGTTTCTTTAAAAATACTATTTTGAAATGAACACAGAATGGTCAGATTTTGTCAAGACAAAATTTTTATCGCCTGTTATTGCACCCAATCCTAGTTTACATTCTCACCTGTGCTCCGTAAATGATCAGTTAATTAGTGGGTGTGTATAAAAAGAAACCCAGCACACCAGACCTTCACTTGAACTGCAACTTGAGCTCTGACAACATGCCAAAAATCCACCTTGCGACCAAAGCCTTGATTATCAAGAGGCTGAAGACCAGATCCACTGCAGAGGTGGCTGGCACCTTTAATGTGTCTCAGCGTTAAGTACAAAGAATTTAAAAAAAAGATTTGAAGAGACTAGAGATGTGTTTGACAAGCCCAGGTCCGGAAGACCCCACAAGACAACTGCTCAGGAGGAACGTTTGTTGGTTAGAAAATCCAAAGCAAGCCCCCCTTCCACTGCAGCAGAGCTCCAACAGGCCTAGTCACCTCAAGTCCCTGTGTTAATTAGAACAGTTTGTAGGATTCTGTCTCGAAATGGCCTCCATGGTGGAATCAGTACCCTGAAGCCAGCACTAAACAAAAGGAAAAAAAAAAATGTGTGGCATTTGCAAAGCCCCACAGCCTGCTAAACAGATGGACACTGGAAAAGTGGCAGAAGATGGATTTCTCTGATAAATCTTCAGTAGAATTACACCACAGCCTTCCGCAAATACTGCAAGAGACCTACTGGAGCCCATATGGATCCAAATTTGGTGGTGGAAAGATCATGGTCTGGGGTTACATTCAGTATGGGGGTGTGCGAAACATTTGCAAGGTGGAAAGCAATATCAATAGCCTAAAATATCAAGACGTATTAGCTACCTCTTACATTCCAAATCATAAAAGGGGTCAAATTCTGCAGCAGGATTGTGCTCCATCTCATACATTCATCTCTACAACAAAGTTCCTCCAGGCAAAAAAGATCAAGGTGCTCAAGGATCGGCCAGCCCAGTCACCAGACATGAACATCATTGAGCATGTTTGGGGTAGGATGAGAGAGGAAGCTTGGAAGACAAAACCAAAGAATCTAGATGAACTCTGGGAGGCATGTAAGACTGCATTCTTTGCTTTTCCTGATGACTTCATTAATAAATTGCATGAATAATTGTTGAACCGCTTGGTTGCAGTCCTTCAAGCTCATGGAAGTCACACAAAATATTAAATATGAGTCTAATAGCACCACAACTTCATTCATCAATGTTATGCAACATATATTTGTATTTTAAGTTAATTATTTGTTTGAAAATCACATTACTTTCTGTGGGCGACAAAACTTTTGTCTTGCCAAAATCTGTGTTCATTAAATGATCAATATTTCAGCATTGATGCCAATTAATTTTCTTAACCTAAACCACATTTGGGAGGGTTTCACCTTTCAAAAGAGTAATTTATACAACCAATGGATGAATTTAACATCAGGTTATAGCCTTTTATTTACATAACATGGATAAGCGAAATAACTTTTGCCAGGGACTGTACATTGAGAGGTGCAATTTCTACAAAGGGGTCACTTTTGGGATGTTTGTCGCTATTCTGGTGTTGACAGCTAAGGTCCAGGATACTCAGGCTACTCTAGGCAAGGTTGTAATCTGATTGATATGGCACAATGTTGGCCGTCTCAGGAGCTGTGATCCTGGCTCACATTGAAAAGGGGGGTTGCTGTACAAGGGGTGCAGAGTTTATAAAAGCAAAAATAAAAAAAAAGATAGTAGAAAGTTTTTGACGCAAGTTGGAATGTTCAGCCAAGATGTTGGCACTCCAGTGGGTCCCAGGGAGATAGGTGACAGTAAGCACTGCAGCTGATTAACCCTTCCCAACCAGGGCTGGCTCCCAGGGAGATAAGAGCCAGTGAAGTGCAGCAGGAATAAGACAGCAGGAGAAAGGATGGTCACTTTACCATTCACTGTAAGGTGTAGACAGATCCACAGGACACCGAACTCCACCAGGCTTCCAGTCTGGCTTGTCTGATGAAAGCTTGATCCTCTGCTGGATTTTAGTCTTGCCTACTGCTGCTACTTTCTAGTCTCAAGGTTTGTCAGAGCCTGGAACTACCGATACCACCTTTCATCTCTGCAGTGTGTTCCCTCCAACCGGGCACGCAACAGGTCCTGTGGGCATCTGTGCCTTGAGCAGGCCCCTAACCTGTGTTACTAAGCCTCTGAGCTTGTCCAGCTCCAAAAGACTTATGTTCAGCCTTACAGGGGAACTAGGAACCATCTCTTCTACAGATAGCTGTTCGGCCCATCCTACACAAATGGGGAGAGGATTGAGGAACTTCCTCTCCACTTTTCTCTATGGTGCAACCAAGCACAACTCATGTGTTTAAGTCTTTCTTTTGGGTCTCGCAATCAATATTGCGTTGCTCCTGAGGTGTAGGTGCAAAGTAGGGTCCAAATCCATACTGATATGTATAAATAAGCTTTGCACTCTGAATCTGCTAAGTGTTGATAGGTTATTTTATTATTATTGACAACAAAATGGATAAATGTTTCGATCTCTAACAGATCGGGGCTAACTCACTTGTGGGTGTCCAACAGGATGTCAACAGCAGGGGTTGGAGCCAGGAACCAGGCCAGTGCATGGGTCTTTCTTATCCACCATATTCTCCGGCCTGTCAAAGCCTGGTGATGAAAGTGCTGAGCGGGGGCCCGGCCTTGTAACGGCATATGGCAGGCATGCCACTAGTGGGGACAGTGGGGTACAACAGCTCTCTCCAGACTGTATGCTTGGCCTGGAGTAGGATGCAGGTCCTTGATCCGGGTTTTCGACCAGCAGCAGGGCGGATGCAGCCTCTGGTCCTGGTTGTGATGATGCTGCAGGCAGCGGTGCCTCTGCAGGTGCATCCATTGGTGAGGGAGCAGGCCCAATTCTCTCAGCAGTGTCCAGGAGCAATGGTGCAGACAGAGTGATGTCTTCTGGATCAGGCAGTTGCAAGCCCTCGATTCCCTCCTTCTGCACAATAGCAGCAGCAGCAGCAGTGGCTTCAGTGCTTGGGATTACCTTGGACATGGTAAAATCACTGTGTAATACCATCCTCTCCGTAAGCAGGCAAGATGGTGACCCCCTCTAAAAGCAGTGCAGTCTCTTTACACAACTCATCCTACTTGGAGGTGTGCACAGTAGCTTAGGTCAGTATTCAGTTTGGACAGACGACAATGCCTTTCAGGGGGCTGTACACTTCAGTCACAACCCCTGGTATGCTTTTCTGGACACACACCCACGATGGGACAGTCTTTTCTTTACAACAGCACCACAGGGTATCATAACATTAAAACCAGCCACGATTTTAAGTTCTTTACACCACATTCCATTCTGAAAAGTCTCTTCACAGGGCGCACATATATCCTGCTCATGACACCAAAAATGTTGTGCTCTAAGCGCCGGGATACTAAGGCTACTGAGGCAGGTCTTGTTTCCAAAATGGCATCACTTGTTGGGGTTTCTAATGTTTTGGTAACTCAGGGGCTCTGATAATTATACATGGTGGTGTCCACAATCTATTTTAGTCAAATTTAAACTCCAAATATCAAATGTCGCTTCTTCCATTCTGAGCTCTGTTTGTGTCCAAACACCTTTTTGACTATATGTGGGATATCGCTACACTTAGGAGAAAGTCGATAAAAAACTTAGTAGTCCACTTTGTCATATTACCTTTTGAAAAAGTGAAAAAGATTTGGGGTAAAGCAACATTTTCGTGCAAAAAATAAAAAATTTTCAATATGACAAACTAATGTTATCAAATTCTGTGCAGTACATGTGGGTCCAAAATGTTTACTGGATAAAATCCTTAGAGGATTTAAAATGCCAAGAATACTGCACTCCTGGGAGTAGAGGGTCCATATATGATTTAGCTTTGAAAATTTCTTTTCAAAGAAAAGAAGTCAAAGACCAGAAGTCGTGGTGGCTCTTCTTCAGGTTGCATGGGCTCTAAGCGTTGCCTAGCCTGGGCCTTTTTTGAGATTGCAAAGGATGAGCCAACTCAGGATGACACAGGGGTAGAAAAGTCCTTGCAGATCCATGACTTGTTCATCTTGATGACTGTTAGTCTGTCTACATTGTCACTTGACACAGCCGCATGCGCTTATCTGTCAGCACATCACCAGCAGCACTGAAGACATGTTCAGAGAGAACTCTGGCTGCGGGGCACGACAAGATCTCCAAGGCGTGAGTGGCGAGCTCAGGCCATTTTTCCAGATTGGAAGCCCAAAATGATCAAGGGTCCAGTTCCACAGTCATGGCATCGATGTTCACTTGGAGATACTCCTGTACCATCCTCTCTAGGCGTTGACTATGTGTCAGACTTCTTGTCTCCTCTGGCCTTGCAAAGGATGGTCTAAAAAATTGGTGAAACGATTCCACAAAATTGCTGTTACCACCAGATACAGTGTTACTGTTACGGTTTGAGTGATGACTCGACAGTCCCACGGTTAGCAAGTTAGAACTGTGAGATTCACTATGTGCACCACTGGTGTTTTGTGGAACAGCAGATCTAAGATTCTGTAACAGCTTCTGCTGATAATCCTGCATGCGTGAATCCCTTTCTATGGTAAAGAATTGTTTAGCCAAATTTACTCTTGTACCGGGGATCTAAGAGTGTGGCAACCCAGTAGTCGGCATTACTTCAAATTCTGACATCCGAGGGTCATGTTGCAGGTAGTGCGGCAAGAAGGCACTCATATGTCTTGTGCATCCAGGAGGCCCAAGTCATTGTTGTGTTGGTGGCGGCGAGGTAAGAATCATGCTTCCTTCCTCTGCCCTCTCCCTCCAACCTCGCACAACAGAAATGTGATCAAGGTCTCCCTCATCTGATGAGTCTTCCATACCCATCACCAGTTCGTCCTCCATTTGTTCCTTGGCTCCTGCACCTTCCTCAAGAGTTTGGCTGCTACCATGTGCCTTCGTTAATCCCTCTCCCCCACCCTCCAATTCTTGCCGCCTTGGTGCTGCCGACCATCTGGATCTTGGTGATCTTGGTGTGCCTTCAGCATACCACTCCTCCTGAACTTCCTCCCCTTCCTCTTGTCCCACCACCTGACTCCGAATACTGTTTAAAGTGTGCTGCAGCATGTAAATGACCGGAATGGTCATGCTGATAATGGCATCGTCAGAACTAAACATCTTCGTCGCCATTTCAAAACTGTGCAGAAGGGTGCATACGTCCTTGATCTGAGACCACTCCAGCAGCGAGATTTGCCCCACCTCTGGATCTCGTTAGCCCAGGTTATACATGTTACCGTATTGTACCAGGGCTTGTCGGTGCTGGCACAGTTGCTGCAACATGTGCATAGTGGCATTCCATCGTGTCGGCACATCGCATTTCAGCCGGTGAACTGGCAGGCCAAAAGACTTCTGTAGAGATGTAAGTTGTTGAGCTGCGGGATGCGAATAGCGGAAGTGAGCACACAGCAACCGTGCCCTCTGCAGAAGCCCATTTAGGCCAGGATAGTGGGCTAAAAATTGCTGGACAACCAGATCAAGACGTGAGCCATACAAAGCACGTGTGTCACATTGCCCCGGCGAAGGGCAGCACCCAGCATTGCAGCATTGTCGCACATGGCCTTCCCTGGCTGCAGGTTCAATGGAGACAGCCATTGATTAAACTCGGTCTCCACAGCTGACCACAACTCCTCAGCTGTGTGACTCACATTTCCCAGACATTTCAAAGTAAACCACCAGGCGGAACGGCAGCATTTCTGCAGCCAACAGCTTGCAGATGGTGAAATTCAAGCGCTTAGCTTTCTCATGGCTAGGAGGAAATGGTCTTTTACTTGTCCACATCTGAGGAACCGAGGGCTGGCTGCTGTGCTGAGACGGGGTTGAGTAGGGTGTACCTAGCAAACTGCTGGTCTGTGAGGAAGGTGCAGGGGGAGATATTATGTTGCCTTCATCCAAAGGTGGTGCTCTCAATGTATGACAGCGCTCAACACCAGCAGGTGTTTAAACTTCCAAAAGAACTGACGACCTGTCAATCACACTGGCTGTTGCGGGTAAAGAGGTGGAAGGTCTGCGTCCAAAAGCATGTGTGACTGCTGTCCCCACAGTCACAGAGGATGAAGAGGCCGCGGATGCACTTGATGGGGCAGACGGTGGTTGGCCCGGCCCGCTAGGCCGCATTGTAGCACAGTGAACTTCCCACTGTGACTTTTGCTTCATATCCATGTGACGGTTCATGCATGAAGTACTCAAACTATTGTTTTTTTGGCCTCTACTTAGATTTTGGTGACAAATCTTACAGATAACATGGGGAGACTAAAGGCTTGTGGATTTTGGAATGTGCTGCATGAGTCACCTCAACAACCATTTTAATCTTGCAATTCTGTGGCAATTGATGCCACTTAAGTGGTGTCTGTGCCCAAATTTTTGAAAAAAATGGAGACTCTTGTAGGAGTCCCCTTGCTGTGTTTTACATGATTTTAGAAGGGCATGACATGCCTATATCTGTGTCTCCTCCTCCTTTTACTTGTCCAGCTCTTTTCTTTTCGCATTTTATATGTACTTGTCACTTTTCCATGTGTTTGTTCTGTCTGCTGAGTAGTTTGTCACCTTTTGGACACCTTAGAAGGTGTTTTCTATGTGTTTTCTATGTGTTTGTACGTGTTTGTGTTTGCCTGACATTCTTTTCAATGGTATTTGACGGTGTTTGATGGTGTTCGACGAACATTTGACGAACATACCCCCAATTCGACAAATCGAATTCGAACACTAGGGTGGTGGCTCATCTCTAATAATCACTAGTATACAAGGCTAAATAAAGCAGAGAAACAAAAAAATATCGCTTTTAGCATTTCTTCACACGTACTGTTGTAGCTTTTTTTGCCTTTTACAAATGGGAGGGCCCTGACTCATACATTTTGTAGGTCCGTCTGTAATACATCATTTTTAGTTAGCTATTCCCCAGCACTTTACAAGGACAGCTACAACATGCCAGTAGTTATGTTGATCTTTGACTTCATAGACCTTCGGTGGAACTGTGACATACGTTTTGGAGGGACCGCTCTTACTTCGACATTTGGGAGGTCACTCCCTTATTCACATTGTGATAGAGGAAAATACATTCCATAGCACTTTACAATGTGCCCAGTGTAGCATTGGTCCTCACCCACCTCCTCCTCCTCCACCTCCATGATATTTGCGGCCCTAAATTCAAATGTTCAGAGGGCCTGCAGCAGGCAGGAAACCTGAGAATGAGAGGGCCCTCTAATGTACGTTTTGGAGGGACCGCTCTTACTTAGACATTTGAGCTGTTCCTCCCTTATTCACACTGTGATAGTGGAATACATATTTCATAGCACTTTACAATGTGCCCATTGTCACGTTGGGCTTCACCCTCCGCCTCCTCCTCCACCTCCACCTCCATGACATTTGAGGCCCTAAATTCAAATGTTCAGAGGGCCTGCAGTACAGTAGGCAGGAAACCTGAGATTGCTGAGGGTCCAGAGGGGGCTGTCTAATGTACGTTTTGGAGGGACCACTCTTACTTAGACATTTGGGCAGTCCCTACGTCATTGACACTTAGATTTTGGAATACATATTCCATAGCACTTTACAATTTGCCCATTTTAGCACTGGGCAAAACCCTCCTTCTCCACCTCCATGAGATTTGCGGCCCTACATACAAATGTTCAGAGGGCCTGCAGTAGGCAGGAAACCTGAGATTGCTGAGGGCCCAGAGATGGCCCTCTAACATACCGCTCTCACTTAGACATTTGGGCTGTCCCTCCTCTATACTTTGGGAAAGGCCCTCCTCTATTCATTTGGGAGGGCCCTCTATACATTTTGGAGTTTTGGGAGCATTGATGCACAAATATTTGAGGGCCCACAGCCAGAAGAAAGTCACTTTGAGGAATTAATGTAAAAAAAACAAGAGAGGAAGGCGCTCGTAGGATTATATCTGGGGGAAATTTTGACAGGCTAGTTGGGCGGGTTTTGAACTAACCTGAGTGGGTTATGCAGCCTGCATAACGTGGTTGTCAGACCTCCGGTGCTCTGTGCGCACTGCACGCTGTGTTGTAGCTTCCTGGTTGCCGGGAAGACTGATCACATGGGGGCATCACGTGCTGCTGATGTCACCGCAGGTTCTTTGGTCTTTGCCAGGTCTTTTTCTCTCTTCCCTACAGGCAATTACAATCTCTAATCCTTCAGTGCTGCACCTCACCGCTTGCCATGCCGGCATGTGGACAACAGAATAAGAGGTAATTAGCGGTGATGATTACCTGATGAAGGCGGAGTGTCTGCTGAAACATGTTGTGATTTGCTTGAATAAACAAAGTAAGATATACTAAAAACTATTTGTGTTCCTCCATCCTTTTTTAGCACCCTCCTAAACAGCTAATTACCTCTTACTTTGAGGAATTTGATTTACTGTCTCCAGATGTTTAGGACAATGATGATGAGACACAGTTGCCATCAGGTTAGCCTACAATCTCAATTGTTAAGGAGTATAACATGGAAGATGAGTTGGTCGATGTTGAGTCCACTCATCCGACCATAGCCAGCACAGCAACACAGAGGAAGACTAATACGTAACACCAACACAGGTGCCAAGGAGATCTGGTTTGACCAGACTGAGAACTGGGTCAACTGTGCCCAAGAGCACCCCCACTGTGGACCAAGTCAAGGCATTTGCAAGGGCCCTCCTCTATACTTTGGGAAAAGCCCTCCTTTATACATTAGAAAGGGCCCTCCCCTATACTTTGGTAAGGGCTCTTTACAATCTGCTGTCCATGAAGCCAGCGCTCCCACCTCCTGGATTGTCCCCTAAGCCATTGCGGGGGACAACATGGCTACACAGGCCTTATTAGTTTATCAGGTTATTGGACGGGTGAGTGACCAATGATGTTTTTATATTTATTGACCTTTTAGGATTAAGTTACACTGGCAGTTGCTGGGGTGACCCTGACAACTGCCAGGTGATGTGTGGTGACAGCCTGTGATTGGCTGTGATATTTAGGTGGCAAGATTGAGCCAGTATTTAAGGGGGAGGTTTCTGTCAGGTCTGTCAGACCGTGACAGGACATCAAAGGATGGAAGGACTTGTGTCTGACCTGCTGTTTCGTGCCACTCAGGAGGGTGGTGAAGAATGGCTGAGGGCATGTTTGGCTTCACCTTCGGTTGTTCCTTGCCCCATGGTTGTTACCTCCGGTACCGCTTCTGTCTCTGATTCTGCCAGTGCTGTGCCTCATACTGCGGGCTCCGCAGTAACTGAAGTGCTGGATGTAAATTCACCTCGTCGCCTGAGGATGAAGAGGAGTCACAGGGAGCGTTATTCTCCCTCACCTACACAGCGCTCTCGGGCGGTCTCTCGCAGCAGTGCCTCCGCTGGGTCCCGGCATAAATCTCCTTCAGTCCCGAAGTCTCGAGGGACTGGCAAAGCTTCGCAATTTTTCCAGGCTCCTTGGGCATCTCGGCCTCTTGTCAAATCGTCGGCTCCATCAGGCCCGCCTCTGTCGGCCACAGACTCTCAGGTTTCTACATTGATGTCCCCTCCGGCTCCTCCTCCTGCCCCTTTGCAAGCTGATTTAGATGCTTCTACTATAGCAGCGTATGTAGCAGCTCTCCTGTCACAGGGAGCTGCTCAGCAGACTGGACTTCCTCTGCCTGCTTCTTCCTTGGGTCATCCCTCTGTGGGTTGCCTAGGGAACCTGGACTCAGCTTCTCTGCACACAGCCTCAATGCCTTTTCATCATACCTCTTCAAGACATGAGGCTGCCTCCCGGGCATGGATGTCTGGGGCATCCTCGGATGAAGACGCCAGCTCTTCTCATCGCCTGCCTGTAGGTCAGGAGCTCCCTTCAGCCCGTGATCCGCCGGAGTACCAGCATACCAGGAATACAGAGCCGGATCGTGGTGAGATGCCTCTCCCTCCCCTTTCCTCTTCTCTTCCCTCTGTTTCAGCTGGGTTAGTTTCGGGGATTGTTAGCAAAGTTTTAGAGGAGTTTTTAGCTCGCCCAGGGCTGGGGGAGTCCTTCTCATCGCTTGCTAAGAGGAATGTTTCTGAAGCGGTGTATAAGGAAGCTATGGTATGTGAGCTATCCCCCCTGGGTTTTCATCTGCCCTTGGCGGTGAAAGAAAAAATCTGGACAAAAGAGTATTTAGATATTTTTTCTTTGTTACCGGTTGCTAAGGAAACGGCATCTAAAAATGATAGGAAAGATGATAGGTCTGATGCGGATGGGGATAGGCCTTATCGATCTTTTCACAGCTGGGTTCAGGCCTTCTCGATATACGCTGCTGTGTTGGGAGAGAAATTCCCTACGCTTTGTAGCGGTCTCTTCCAGCACTTGGACATTATCATGGAGGTCTATAAACATTTTGGTGGCTTTGCTTGGCTGCGTTATGATGAGGCGTTTAGGCAAAAAATGTCCGTTCACCCGTCTATTAGGTGGGGAGTGAAGGATGTTGGTCTTTGGCAAAATTTGATGTTGCCTCAACGTTCCTCATCTCAGAAGCAGACGGCAGGGCAATCAACACGCAAAGGTGTTTGCTTCGCTTTTAACGAATCTACCTGCAAGTGGCAGGCATCTTGTCGTTTTCGACATGAATGCTCCACTTGCGGAGGATCGCACCCTGCCTTCAAATGTTACCGTAGGCAGAACCAGTCTGGTCAGCCGGTGTCAAAGGAACCCGTTTTCAAAAACAATGACTCCGGTGAACCTGTCAGGCATGCTACCATGGCTAGACAGGTTCCCAGACAGGGTGATAGCCAATCTATTAATTGATGGTTTTAGTGAGGGCTTTCCAGTCCCTGAGTTTCTTGGGTCTGGTTGCTCTATAGTGCGTAATTTGGCCTCTGTCAGATCACATCCTGAGGTGGTTTCACGGTATATTGACAAGGAATTGCAGTTGCATCGCATTGCTGGCCCATTTAATTCACCCCGTTTGACAATTTTCGATTCTCCCCATTAGGGGTTGTTCCAAAAAAGGAATTGGGAAGCTTCCGGATTATTCATCATTTATCTTTTCCCAAGGGACTGTCGTTAAATGATGAAGTAGATGCGTCTGTTGCATCAGTTCAATACAGCTCCTTTGATGACACTATTGAATTATTACGCAAGTGTGGGCGTAATGCCCTACTTGCTAAGTCTGACATAAAATCTGCGTTTCGGCTTCTCCCAGTCCATCCATCAGGTTTTAATTCTTTGGGTTTTTTCTTTAATGGTTGTTTTTATTTTGACATGTGTCTTCCTATGGGGTTTTCGCTTTCTTGCTACTATTTTGAGGGTTTTGCTAAATTTTTGGAATGGGTTGTCAAGGTTAACATTTCAGCGGGGGGTGTCGTTCATTATCTAGATGATTTTTTGTTTGTAGGTGATTCTTCTTCTTTAGGTTGTCATGATTTGCTAGCTAGGTTTATGGAGATGATGCATTCCTTTGGGGTTCCTTTGGCTGAAGAGAAGACGGTTTTTCCTTGTCATCGTTTAGAATATTTAGGTATTACTATTGATACTGTCCGTAGGGAGCTTAGTTTATCTGTTGAAAAAATTTTGAAACTTCAGGAATTGATTGATACCATGTTGTCTAAAGAGAAGCCTAGTCTTCGGGATTTTCAACGCCTTTTAGACAGTCTTAATTTTGCTTTGCGGATTCTTCCGATGGGTAGACCTTTTTTGCGTAGATTATATGATGCTACAAAGGGTGTCTCTTCTCCAGGTAGTCATATTCGTTTGACTGCTCCGTTGCGTGACGATTTTTTGGTCTGGCGTCGGTTTTTGTCAGACTTTAACGGCATTTGTTGTTATCCAGAAAATTTTGTGTGCGCAGAATCGATTAATTTGTATTTTCATGTGGATGTTATGTCGGGTATAGGCCTTGTTTTTGGACAGGCTTGGAGTTTTTTCGCCTTACCGGAGAATGTTGTATAGACGTCTTGTTTTGGTAATGAAGTGGGTCTTGAGCTGTTTGCTGTTCTCGCTATTTTAAATATTTGGGGTTTAGCCCTGGCTAATAAGAGAATTGTTTTTTCCTCTGGATGTTCAGGCATGGTTTTTGCTCTCAATGCATTAACCTCCAAGAGTGTTATTGTCTCTAAAATGTTGCGTCAGGTGGTATTTTTGTGTTTGCATCATAATGTTGGTTTGCGGGCCAATTTTTCAGAGGCCTCTGCTAATCGGGCAGCCCTTTTTCTTTCTCAGCAGCGTTGGGTCGATTTTCGCAGAAGTCTTACTCTATCGGAATTGGACGGGATCCCCTTTCCGGTTGGTTTTTGGGAGAGCCTCCTGGAATGACAGAATTTTTTATACAGAACTCTATCGCTCACTCAACTTGGGCCTCCTATTCGGCCGCCTGGCGTGAGTGGCAGAATTTTTGTAAAGTGCACAATGTGAACTGTGTAGGTTCTGATGTTAGTTTCGTCTTATCTTTTTGTAAGTTTTGTGTATCTAAAGAGCTTAGTCACTCAGCATTGTCAAAAATGCTATCAGGCATTTTTTTTTTTTCAAAAATTGTATGGTGGCACTTCTTTAATTTGTCTTTTTCCCGTTCGCCAGTTCATGAAAGGTTTTCGGAAGAATCAGTTTCACCCAGACTGTAGGAGACCTATCGCTGTTGATCTATTATCTAAATTGTGGTTTGCGTTGGATGAAATTTGTTATAATAAATTTGAAATTCGCTTGTTTCGCACATGTTTTGTTTTAGCTTTTTTTGCAGCCCTTCGTATCAGTGAGTTAATCCCCTATAGTAAATCCCGCCTATCAGGACTTTTGGTGGGGGATATTCAACTGTTTGATAATTCATTATTGATTTTGATTCGTTCCTCCAAAACTGATCAACTTGGGAAGGGTTGTCGCATTAGGTTGAAGAGGGTTCCTGATTCTTTTCTTTGCCCCATTTTTAATATGAGAAAGTGGCTGGAGATTCGCCCTTCTTTTCCTGGTTCCTTGTTTCTTCATCAAAATGGGGAGCCAGTCACCAGCTTTCAATTCCGATCTATTTTGAGAAAATGTTTGCTTAGGTTAAATTTGAGCCATTTAAAAATCTTTTCTCACTCATTCAGGATAGGCGCTGCTACAGAGGTGGCGAGATCTGGTTTGAGTGAGAGAAAAATTCGGGCGATGGGTCGATGGTCATCTGCTAGGGCCCAATTATACATTCGGCCAGACTTGCTACCTAATTTATGATCTGTTTCCTTTTAGGTCCTTTTATTGTGTGGATAGTAGGACATTCTTTTATCCATTGGGCTCATCGGAGGGCTATGGTACGCCAGTATTCGGAGAACCTGTCCTTTGACCACGGTCAAGTTTTATTATTCTGGTACAGTGTTCGAGGAATGAGGTTAGCTAACTTATGCAAATGTTTAAGTTACCTTTCATCTGTTTTTCCCCTTCCTGATGCGATTTTGCTCCATTTGGGTGGGAACGATCTCGGAAAAATTCCTACTTTGGATTTTTTGCATTATTTTCAGAGGGATTGTCGTCTGATTAAGGACATGTTTCCAGGCGTGACATTTTTATTTTCCGAGATCGTTCCTCGCCTTATTTGGTTCTCCGAGAATTTGAAGTTTCATGAATCCATCAGGAAGCGGGTTAATAAATTGATGGAAAGATTTTTTACTGCCAATGGCGACATTTCTTATAGGCATACAGATTTAGAAGGCTTTCTGCAAGGTTTTTATAGGTCTGACGGAGTTCATTTGAGCGACATTGGTCTTGACATATTTAATTTGGGGTTACAAAATTTGTTGGAGAATTGGCTGTGGCTTTGTTGGGGGGTCTCATGCTAGGAGCATTTCGCCCAGTTGGGTAAAATTGCCCATTGTCTTGGGCTGATTTCAGTTTTCTTATTGGGTAAATAATATGCATTGATAGAAAAGTTTGAATATTCATGAGTGGTTATTTTTAACCGGTGGTTTTCATTATTTATTTGATGAATTAATAAAGATAATTTACCTTAATAAAGCCACACGGCCAATTTTATCCAACATTAATTTGTGTCAGTTGTCTGAGTTATTTTATTTATAGTTATGTTATAGGCTTTGTGTTGCCATGCCCACAAGCTGCGGTTGCACAGACACAGTAACCTACATGACCCATGTCCACTTATTTTGTCCCAGCGAAGCGTGCTGTGGTTTCAGATCTTGGAAAGGAAGCGTAACTACACAAACATTCCCCTACACGCAAAAACATTAAATGCTCACATTGCCAAATTGCTAGTTGTGCAGATGTTTCCATTTAGGCTTGTGGAAATGGAGTCTTTCTGTGATCTTTTGGCTGTGGCTGCCCCAGGATACTGGTTTCCTAGCCAGTGGCACCACTATTGTACCTGGTGTTCCAACCCTGCTTTACAGAAGCATGTGTTAAACAATATCAACCGTGCAGTCAGCAACGCTGCAACCGGGATGGTCCACGTAGCAACAGACATGTGGAGATGTTGTTGGGGTCATTCAGGGATGATAAATTCCTCTGATGACATACTGGAGGAACCTGGTGGAGGGTAGGGCAGAGTGACAGCCTGGGGCATCACAGATCATACCCATGCCAAGAATAGTCGGCTGAACTTCATCATGGTTTCCATCTACTCGTATGACATTTTTTGCCTGCTCCTCATCGTCCTCTTCCTCCTTCTCCTCCATGTCATTCTGTAGCCCTCAAATCAATTGTTTAGAGGACCTGCAAGCCTGAGTTTGGTGAGGGCACAGAAGTGGCCCTGTAACATATGTTTTGGAGGGCCCTCCTCTATTCATTTGGGAGGGCCCTGTATACATTTGGGAGGGCCCTCCTCTAATCATTTGGTGCTAAAACAACTGCCTTAAGAATAACACAGCATAAGCAAAGCCATGGTTGCTGGCACTGAAGGTCATCTCATCTGTACATTAGGGAGGGCCCTCCTTTATACATTTGTGAAGGCACTCCTCTATACTTTGCAAAGGATCTTCCTCTATTCATTTGAGAGGACGCTCTATACATTTTGAAGGGCTCTCTAAACATTTTGGAGGGTCCTCCTTTATACATCTGTGAGGGCCCTCCTCTATTCATTTAGTAGGGTCCTCTATACATTTTGGAAGGCCCTCCTTTATACATTTGTAAGGGCCTTCCTCTATACTTTGGGAATTTCCCTGTGTTACCTGTTTCCCAATATGTTGTTCAGGAAGCAGGCCCTGATGCCACTTGCACACAACATGCAGTTGCACATACACAACAAACATTTAGCATTGGACAGTGGACGTATCTCATATATATGTGGCACCCCGCAACGAGTGTGTCACAGGAAGGTATTGTATCCCTGACAGAAGATGTAATATCTTCCGTCAAAGTGCTGACATGGTTAAACTCAGAGCTCCATACACCACATGCACCACTTACAATAGAGGGCCAATCAGGTCCTGGTGGGAGGAGTGTAGGTGTAGTGTTCCGAGGCTAGCAAGTCGTTCACCGCTGCTAAGCAAACCAGGATGAAGAACCGCTTCAAGAAGCATCTCACCACCGCCGCAACTAAGTTGTCTTGCCAGCAGGGACTCACCATTGGGACACAGGACCTTTGGAACAGTCGGCTTGGGAACCCGGCTGAGGTAATCCACTTAGAAGTCTCCCACGTACCCTGACCTGGTATACTAAGGTGACAACGGCAAATAGAACAGGCTAAGAAAGGAGGAACACCGCGGAGCTCTGAAACAACACCAGTCATTGCTGAGACTCCCTAGTCCGTACCCTGAAACCTGTATACCCTGTATCATCTGACCGGTTGCAGTAAATACCCGTTACAGAGGAATCTGGTGTCCGTGTCTCCTTCAGAACTGTTAACTACCTTGCATCCAAGTAACAGCGGAGCTGCCGTATTACATCCAGTACAGCTCCTGGCCCCGGGGACTCCCGCTCATCCTGTGGGGAGCGTCCCATCTAGCTGCTGAACATCCCCCGGAGGCCCGAGCAGCGCTGGTGCCGTTCACCGAATCCCACAGGAGGCGTCACGACAAGTAACAAGTAATCCCTATCCGTTTCAATCACCCCTTTTGATCTGGACCACCGGGCCCCACAGCCTCGGGCGCGGTGCCGTGACAGGAGAAGCAACGCCCAAGCCGTGAAGACCCCCGGTCACAGTGAGTCATATACTTGGGGCGTCTAGCAAAATGTGACCCCCAAAACTGACAGGGAAAACATTGAATAGTGCTTGGTTTCTGCCAAACAGCATTACATGGCAGTAATACCGCTTTGGATTTTACAAGCACTAAAGGACTGTATTGATTTGTGAACTTTTGGTGGCATAACCCTACCTAAATGTCACCCCAAAAACAGCGGGTAACATGGCCTGGTGCATGCTTGGTAGCAGGCAGTTGAAAATGTTTGGAGTACTGCTTTGTGGAGGGCAATAACCGCCTTTATAAGTGAAGTATTGTGGCCAGCATAAGCCAGCCTGTCACCCCAAAAACAGCGGGTAACATGGCCTGGTGTGTGCTTGGTAGCAACAGTAGTAAATGTTTGGACTACTGCTTTGTGGAGGGCAATAACCGCCTTTATAAGTGAAGTATTGTGGCCAGCATAAGCCAGCCTGTCACCCCAAAAACAGCAGGTAACATGGCCTGGTGTGTGCTTGGTAGCAACAGTAGTAAATGTTTGGACTACTGGTTTGTGGAGGGCAATAACCGCCTGTATAAGTGAAGTATTGTGGCCAGCATAAGCCAGCCTGTCACCCCAAAAACAGTGGATAACATGGCCTGGTGTATGCTTGGTAGCAGGCAGTAGCTAATGCTTGGACTTCTGGTTTGTGGAGGGCAATTACTACCTTTTTAAGTTAAGTATTGTGAACAGCAGAAACCTGCGTGTCACCCCAAGAACAGCAAGTAACATGGCCTGGTGTGTGCCTGGTAGCAGGCATTAGCAAGTTTTGGAGTACTGCTGCTTTAGGTTGGGCAAATCACCTTTTTAAAATGTGGACAGATGCACCAGCGGATTAAATGCACTAATTCGAGGTTAGCAGCAGATGACAGCAAGTTTTGAAGTACTGCTGTTCTATGTTGGGCAAACCGCCTTTTCATAATGTGGACACAAGCACCAGCAGATGAAATGGACTGCTGCGAGGCTAATAGCAGGCAGTAGCAAGTTTTGAAAGACTACTGCTTTGCGTTAGGCAAACCGCCTTTTTATAATGAGGACAGAAGCACCAGCGGATTAAATGCACTGCTGCTAGTTTAGTAGCAGGAAGTAGCAAGTTTTGGAGTACTGCAGTTTGGCATTGGCAAACCGCCTTTTTAAAATGTGGACAGAAGCACCAGGGGATTAAATGCACTGCTGCAAGGTTAGTAGCAGGGAGTAGGAAGTTTTGGAGTACTGCAGTTTTGCGTTGGGCAAAACCGCCTTTTTAAATTTGTGGACAGAAGCATCAGCAGATTAAATGCACTGCTGCGAGGTTAGTAGCAGGCAGTAGCAAGTTTTGGAGTACTGCTGCGTTGCTTTGACCCTGCTGGACACTGACCCTGCTCCAGTCACTCGCCCTCCCTGTAGTCTAAGGCTGTGGTCACAGTTGCCATGCGTTTTTTTTAGAGATTTTACAAAACTCATGCTTTTTTTCATGTCAGCATGAGTTTTGTAAGGTGTGTGATGGCTCCCTGCGTTTTTGGCTGTGTTTTGAATCTGCACCTAAAAATAGTGCTTGTAGTATTTTTTTGTGCGTTTTGAAAAACGCATGCGTTTTTGTAGAAAATGCATGCGTTTTTATAACATGGGCCCCTATGGAAAACGCATGCAAAAACGCATGGTACATTAGTAACTTTTAGTGCCATTCAAAAACGCATGCGTTTCCCATAGGAGCCCATGTTAAAAAAACGCATGCGTTTTTTTAACATGGGCTCCTATGGGAAAAGCATATGTTTTTGAATGGCACTAATTGTACATGCGTTTTTGCATGCGTTTCCCATAAGGCCCCATATTACAAAACGCATGCGTTTTTGGAAAAGCTCCAAAAACGCATGAGACTGTCACACATGCTTTTTGGCTATTAGGGCATGCGTTTTTTAACATGGGGGCCTATGGGTGCGTTTTTTACATGCGTTTTTGAAAACGCAGGTCTCCAAAAACGCATGTGAAAAATGCTACTGTGACCCCAGCCTTACTCTGTACTGTGTCTCTTTAGCTCTCAAAAGAGATATTGTTTTGGTGGTATTATGCAGCTGATGAACAGATCGTTTCAACGCTCCCTGCTCCAATATTTCTCCCTTGCTATTCTACACTGTCACTGATGTACACTTAAGGTAGCCCTCAAAATGGCTTTTGTGTTTTGAAGGGGCCTAACACTCTCCCTAGCAGCTTAGCGATCTGTCCCTATGCTTCTCCAATGCTGGATCTGCATGCAATGTGGGTAAAATGGCTGCGGCAGTGCTTAAATAGACCCTATGAGTCATCTATGATGCTAGGCAGCCAGCCAATCACAAATAGCAACAGTAGTATGTCAGAAAGAAAAATACTAATTCTTTTCATTGTTTTAATGGACGCTAAACTCACAAAAGACAATGGACATCGAGCAGTTCACCCAGACCCTATAAGAACTTACGCCAGTTAAGAGTTGTCACAGATTTTGGGGCAGCTGAAACACTGCTGTGAACCACCTCCATTTTCTGCCCTACCCATTGGGCTACAGAATTCAAGCTACAACAGTTTAGGTTTCTGTAAGTTTAATCACTTTTATTTTAATAACTGTGTTTGCATATATGTAACTTGTCTCTTTTATAATATCTTTTATATCTTTTTGTAAACGCTGCCAACTTTTTGGAGTAAAATTTATAAATTACTAGTTTCTTTCTTCATGTTCTATGAGCGAGCTGAATACGTTCCTCCCGCAAATTCACGTTACCAAGTGGGTTTCTGATCCACCTGAAAGAGATCGGTAGTGGCAGCATAATTTTTATATTTATGTGATATTGTGGCTTGAGGGTGGCCACCTCATTGGCCAGATTGCAAGGTTCTGGCAGTACACCTATAGATACACTGTGAAAGTAATCGGACTGCTCGCTACTCCCGAATAATCATAAGATACTCTGAGAGTAGCGAGTACCACTACTATTCAGCGAGTTCCGAATAGTAGCGAGTATACTCACTCATCCCTATTGGTGATATCAAATTCCTGTTTGTGGCACATAATTATATGGGAGGGGGAAAACTTTTCCAGATGGGTCGTGACCACGGTGGCCATTTTGAAGTCAGCCATTTTGGATTCAACTTTCTTTTTTTTCAATGGGAAAAGGGTCATGTGACACATCAAACCTATTGAGAATTTCATAAGAAAAACAATGGTGTGCTTGGTTTAAAGTAACTTTATTCTTTCATGAGTTATTTACAAGTTTATGACCACTTATAAAATGTGTTCAAAGTGCTGCCCATTGTGTTGGATTGTCAATGCAACCCACTTCTCCAACTCTTGACACATTGATAGCAACATCGCAGAAGAAATGCTAGCACAGGCTTCCAGTATCCATTGTTTCAGATGCTGCACATCTCGTATCTTCACAGCATAGACAATTGCCTTCAGATGAGTGATGAGGCAAACTTTTTTGTGAACATTTTATAAGTGGTCATAAACTTGTAAATAACTCATGAAATAATAAAGTTATGTTAAAACCAAGCACACCATTGTTTTTCTTATGAAATTCTCAATATGTTTGATGTGTCACATGACCCTCTTCCCATTAAAAAAAATAAAGTTGGATCCAAAATGGCCGACTTCAATTGGTCGTCATGGTCACCACCTATCTGGAAAGGTTTTCCCCCTCCTATATACTAATGTGCCACAAACAGGAAGTTCATATCACCAACCATTCCCATTTTATTTAGGTGCATCCATATAAATGGCCCACCGTGTAGTATTTATAATACAGCTAATAGACACTGAACCCGAAGTTCAAAAAATTCCTATATATGTATCTTGTATCCCATGATACAAATCTCATTCTAAAGTATCAATGTATAAGGCTTACCCATCATATGAACTTCAAAAAGGACCCTCCAAGCAGCCCCAAGGACCTTCCAAGCCTAGGATCTGTAGGAGAAGCCATCCTAGGTGACATCAAGTTGTCTGAATTCCTAGCTCTCCCTGCGTACATATCCTGCAATTCCTCGTGGACCACTGAGTCAGCCTTCCTGGTCTGTCTCATTCACTACTGCTGGGCTTGCCCTGACTTCAAATGCACGAGCCTGTCTTGAACTGGAAATCAGGAGATGTACTTCGATGAATATTGTCCTGCCACGAGAAGTGTCTTCTTTTACTTCATCCTGCCCACCAACCTGTGATGCAATCTAATTTTCTGGTCTGCTGTCCATCTGTTGTTCCTACGCGGACTACTTCGACAAGGAGGATGAGACTCTTTCACGGCATAGCTCTTTTGATTGCCCATTCAACTTACTCTCTGGTTCCTCACCTCCCTGTGGTTGAATCAACCCTCTATCCCAGGCGGAAATCCAAGCCATGTTTGAATACATCAGGATGAATCTAGCAAGGGTATCTATCTGGAAATCCTCCTCTCCTGCTGGAGCTGCCTTCTTATTTGTAAAGAAAAAGGATGATTCCCTTCGGTCATGTAGAGATTATAGTTGCCCCAATCTAATAACATTGAAAAATAAGTACCCACTGTAGCTTATTCCAGAGTTATTCAACCATTTCTTAGGTTTCAGAATCTTTTCCAAGATTGACCTCTGAGGTGCTTACAATTTGGTCCGTATATGCTCAGGTGACAACTGGAACAGCCACTACAAGCATAGAGTAATGAAGTAAGGTGATTCCCTGTAGGGTATATATAAAAAACAAACATGCGGCGCCAATCTCAGCGCGTTACCAATGTAACTCTCTGGTGCCCTTTTAATGAAGTTTTATGCACTCACCTCTTGCCATAAAACTTCAAGCATATGGTTTTTCCAAAGCCTCCTCACGCTTTGGATATTTTATCCGGGTCTGCTGCTCGCCTTGAATTGATCCTGTATTGGGTCCTGCCACGGATTCCCACAGGCATAAAGGTTCAATAGGAAGTGATCCAATTCTATAGTGGCCGCGCTCCCCGTGGTAATGATTTTAAGAACTTCTTGTCCACAAAAAATTTTATTCCTCAAAACATGCGAGAATATAAAAAACGGATACAACGCGTTTCGGCGGAGACAACCGCCTTCCTCAGGTATCTAAATAAAAATACATCTGACACTTTGCTTTATAGGTAAAAGATAATTACAGCTTGCTAGGTAATGACATGAGGGTGTGGGTATAACCACACCTGTCCAATCAGTCTCATTGTCCGCTTCAGCTATAGTGCTTCATTACATAGTAAAAACAAACACCCACAAACAGCAATCACTACGCTAAAAAACTACTAAGAACATTTATCAATAAAATTACTAGTCACAAAAATCTTAAATTACATAAAAGTTAACAAAAAACAAGAAAAAAAAATTTTAAATTGCAATGTTTTTAAAAATGCAATGTTTTTAAAAAGTGCTTTTTTTTTTTTTTTTTTTTTTTTTTTTTCTCTTTCCTTCTTTGTTCTGTTTTTTGTTTTAAAAGGGATCATATTCATATACTGAATACTAAATACTAAATTCTTTCCACAATATCATTGAGACCATTGGGATGCAATGTTTGAAGGCGGTAAATCCAATATGTCTCTTTGCGATTAAGCAGAGAATTTCTATTGATTGTTTCCACAGGTATTTGTTCTAGAGGTGTCACCATTATATTAAAATTCTTATTGTGCTTGAGAAAAAAAAAAAAAAAAAAAAAAAAGCACTTTTTAAAAACATTGCATTTTTAAAAACATTGCAATTTTAAATTTTTTTTTTCTTGTTTTTTGTTAACTTTTATGTAATTTAAGATTTTTGTGACTAGTAATTTTATTGATAAATGTTCTTAGTAGTTTTTTAGCGTAGTGATTGCTGTTTGTGGGTGTTTGTTTTCACTATGTAATGAAGCACTATAGCTGAAGCGGACAATGAGACTGATTGGACAGGTGTGGTTATACCCACACCCTCATGTCATTACCTAGCAAGCTGTAATTATCTTTTACCTATAAAGCAAAGTGTCAGATGTATTTTTATTTAGATACCTGAGGAAGGCGGTTGTCTCCGCCGAAACGCGTTGTATCCGTTTTTTATATTCTCGCATGTTTTGAGGAATAAAATTTTTTGTGGACAAGAAGTTCTTAAAATCATTACCACGGGGAGCGCGGCCACTATAGAATTGGATCACTTCCTATTGAAGCATAGAGTAATGCCATTCAGGGTAAGTAATGCTCCAGCAGTCTTCTAGGAATTTGTGAACACTATTTACTTCAACATCCCCATTGATACCAACCAGTCAACAGCCTCCAAACTCCTGTTACTTGCTTCATCCTTTGGCCTCTCTCAATGGTCCACCGCAGCCACACACAGATGGACATACACTAGACCTCATCTTTCCCCGCCTCTGCTCCCTAACTAGCCCCAGAACCTCCCCTCTCCTCCTATCTGACCCCATCTACTTACCTTCTCATCCTTGTCCTCACCTGCCACCCATGTACACCAACTTGCACACCCTTGCAGAAACCTCACATATGTTGACACTCACATACTCTCTGACTCTATTCTACCCCTATCCTCCTTGTCCTTACTCCACGACACAGATAATACTATAGCTTTCTACAATTCTACACTCACAGTAGCGATTGATGCAGATGCCCCTCTCATTCACGGCAGAACACGACATATCAAGAGACAACCCTAGCACTGAGAGTTCACCGAATAGGTTACATAATTATCAGAGAAGAGAAAAAAAACATATTTGGCCACTTACAAATATCCATTGCATTTAGCAGAATGCTGTTAGCCACTCCAAAAGGTAACCCATGATCTCTCAATTTAGATTATACATATGGTTTAACATATGGCTAGGTACTTATAGGCGTGAGGGCCCGTGAAGGGGACTACGAGCTTAAGCTATTTTGGTCCAAAATATCAAACTAACTCCTTACATTTTTTTTTCCAAAAAAATGTTTATTGCATTTTTTTTATCTTTTTGCAGTTTGAGGCTGGGCCCTCTAGGGGGTGTCAGTCTCTTGTGGAGCATATTTTTGGTGCGGAACAGCCCGCCTTGTTTAACAGCTAGGTGTCATTAATTGGCTGTGCTCTGACACTATGTTTCACATTGCCTGGAGTGGCTGCTGCCCTGGGGTGACCTCGGGTCCAGTAATACCACCAGTTTCCTCCTTGTGGCATGGATGGACGCAGATGCTACAATCGCCCCCGTGCCAGGGTTGTAGGAGATTGCGCATCGGTGTTGGGAGACATGGGTTACCTCTTAGAGTGGCTAACAGCATTCTGCTAAATGCAATGGATATTTGTAAGTGGCCAAATATGTTTTTTTTCTCTTCTCAGACAACCCTGGCACACAGACACCACTAAAAAGCTGTGGCGAGAGTCTAGGGTTGCTGAGCGGCGCTGGAAGAAAACACATTCACAAGAAGACTACACAGAATTCAAACAGGCACTTCTCAAATTAAAATCAGCACTCACCACCACTAAACAGAATTACTTCATTACCCCAGGCAGTTATTCAACACATGAAACTCTCTCCTCTGCCCCCCACTGCCCCCCCATATTTCTCGTATCTCTGCAGAAGTCTTTGCAACACACTTCACCAGCAACATTGATCAGATCAGACAAGTCTTTGCTGCCCAACAACCACAACCCTTATGTATACCAGACCACTCCCCTCCCCCACAAACCCTCCTCCCTTCCATCACTGAAGGAGAACTTGCGCACCCCCTTTCCAAATTGCACCTCACCACTTGTGCATCGGACCCCACCCCTTCCCACTTCCTCACCAACCTCACCACCAAGCTTATCCCAGCCCTAACCCACCTTTTCAATCTATCACTAACCTCAGGTACCTTTCCGTCCGCTTTCAAACATGCAATAATTACATCTGTCTTGAAGAAGCCATCCCTCGACCCGACCTCCACATCCAGCTACCGCCCCATATCGCTGCTCCCGTTCGCCTACAAACTTCTTGAAAAGCATGTCCCCACTGTACTTTCCTACCAACTCTCATCCAACTCTCTCTTTGACAACCTTCAATCTAGCTTCCGCCCCCACCACTCCACCGAAACCTCCTTAACCAAAATTACTAACGACCTACTTACCATCAAAGCTAACGGACACTTCTCCATCCTCCTCCTTCTTGACCTGTCCTCTGCATTCGACACAGTTGACCACTCCAATTACAGATTCCATTGGTATCACCGACCTTGCCCTCTCCTGGATCTCCTCCTATCTTTGCCCACACTACCTCCTCACCCCATCCCCCCTATGTTGGGGTCCCTCAAGGCTCTGTCCTGGGACCCCTTCTTTTTTCCATCTATACCCTTGGCCTAGGACAACTCATAAAGTCCCATGGATTCCAGTACCACCTGTATGCTGACGACAGTCAGATCTACCTTTCTGTGAATATAAAAAATAATCATTGCGCCACACTGTTTTAAAAGAGCCTATCGTGATTACTATTACTCTTATGCCCACTCACCTTTTCTTGTTGTGCCAAATCTGCACAACAAGATTGTAGGCTCAATGGTGACTTGAGGAAGACGCATTGGGCGTTGAAACGTTGTGGCAGGAGGAATCCTAACTATTTTTTTCTAATAAATCAAGAGGTAATCTTTCAAAAGCTTTTACCTGCACAGTGTCCTCCCTTAGCGCCGCAACTTGAACACCACTATTCTATATTTTCCCTAGATCTACCTTTCTGGCCCAGACGTCACCTCTCTGCTGTCCAGAATCCAGGAGTGTCTATAAGCAATATCCTCCTTCTTCTCCTCTCGCTTCCTTAAACTAAACGTAGACACAACTGATCTCATCTTTCTCCATCTGTTGCACCTCTCTTACCTGATCTATCTATTACAATAAATTATATCACACTTTGCCCTGTACCTGAAGTCCGCTGTCTTGGAGTAACCCTTGACTCTGCCTTATCCTTCAAACTTCACATCGACGCTCTCTCCACCTCCTGCCGCCTCCAACTCAAAAATATTTCCAGAATTCGTCTGTGGCACCCCTGCGGGGGATTGCCACAGGACCCACCGGTGCAGGGAGGGATGTACACCTTGGCACAGACAGCATCCAACACTCTGACATCCAGGCCTGAGGGGAGGGGGTCAGTCAGTCTGCAGTCTGCAGTGAAGGGAGCAGTTATGGGGATGTCACACGCGTCAATATCGCATGCACAATCGCTGCTGCACATGACATTGCAGCGATATTGACGCGTGTGACAGGGCGCATCAACCAGCGATAAATCGCTGGTTGATGGTCGCCAGGTTTTAGAACCTGCTCTAAAACCTGGCGATGGTCGCCCGGTGGACATGCAGCATCGCTGCATGTGACACCGGGAGATGTGCGATCAGCCAGCTCTCAGCGCCGCACAGCAAGCGCTGGGAGCTGGCATCCATGGTAACTAAGCCCCGCACAGCGCTTAGTTACCCGCTTGTTTACATGGTTACCAGCGCGCTCGCTGGTACTGATCGCTGGTGAGTCTGTCTGTATGACAGCTCTCCAGTGATCAGCCTTTAATGTCGCCAGCGATCAGTATCTTTTCCCCCTGAAGTAAAGAATAGAAAACTCCAAACCTGACCAAGCATAGGACCAGGGACCTAAGCAGAGAATAGGGATCCCACAGAAAGGTCCTCATTGTCGGTTGTGAAACAGCACCCTGAGAGGGAGAAACAGCGGAAAGTTCAGCTACAGGCAGAACTTACCACAAACACCGCACACACTAATAGAGGAGGCCTCACAACTCTCCACGGTGAACGTCCCAAGCTGCACCAAAACCTGGTTACCCTCCTGGACTGTTTCTGTTATCGGACATCAGTAAAAAGGTACTGAAACAGAGACTATTGTGTGTTTGTGCCTGATTCCACGCCGCCGCCTGCAGCGTTCACAGCACAACCGCAACTACTACTCCCCTCATCCACCCCGCTACCCTGAGGTAAAGCTCCACCAGTGGGGAGCTGTACTACCCAATGCTGCATTCCCATCACCTCAGCGGCCGGCTGCAGTGCTGGTAACCCTATTACCAGGTACCACAGGTGGCGTCACGTTACCATTTCCCCCATCATCGTCACCCCCATCCCTGCCACTGAGGGTCCAGGGTACGGAACCGGGAACCAACCAGCCGTGATCCCCCACCGAAGTAACCCCCTGTCCCGATATCCGAGTATCCCCTACCCTGTCGACAGGATCACGTTCCTTCCTCAACCCTCAATCTACTAAACTACCAGTGCATGGCCTCATCTACCGTCTCAACTACTGCAACCTCCTTCTCTGTGGCCTCCCTGTTAACACTCTTGCACCACTTCAATCTGTCCTTAATTCTTCTGCCCAACTAATCCAACTCTCTCCTCGCTGCTCCTCCACTTCTCCCTCTGCAAATCCCTCCACTGGCTCCCAATTCCCCAGCGTATCCAATTCAAACTACAAACATTGATTTACAAAGCTGTCCACAATCTGTCCCCCCCATTGTAATGGATGCCCTCCACACCTTGCGGCTGGGCTGTCTTCTTAAGTGTCTGCTGCCAAATTGGATGCTTTGTCTGAGTGTGTGTGCATGCCACCGGTAATAACCACGCTGACAAACAAGTCAAAGTAGAGCTTAATGACAAAGACCTTTATTAAGGGAGGGGTTAACAGTTTTATACAGCTCCTTAAAGCGAACCTGTCACCCCCTCCAGGCATCTAAAGATAACATAGCCACCTTCTACAGCACTAAGGCTGCATTCTGACAAGGTGTCTATAGCATTTATGCTCCCTTGATTCACTGAAATAAAGACTTTTATAAGATCTGTTTCAAACCAGATCCAAGACCGGGAGGCGGGTTTTCAAGCGCCTATCTCCTTCCTCTGTGGTGTCAGTCATCCCTCTCTTCTCTCTGTGTGCCGCCTCCAGGGCCATCTCCCTCCATTACATAGCTTTGTCAGCTCTGCTACAACATAGAGCTGCTGTTATGAGACCCCACAGTAGTAAATCTAGCAGGAGGATCGTGAGCAGACAAAGCACTGCTACATAGCAGCCCTTGAGCTGAGCTGTCAGCAGTGCAGCAGAGTTGAGTTTGTGCTTTAGATCAGGGGCTGAGGACGGAGCAATGCTGCTGGGTACAAGAAACTGAAACCTGCTCAGCTCAAGGGCTGCTACGTAGCAAGCAGTGCTTTGTCTGCTGTTCTGCTCACGATCCTCCTGCTAGATTTACTACTGTGGGGTCTCCTATACCAGCAGCTCTATGTTGTAGCAGAGCTGACAAAGCTTTGTAATGCAGGGAGATGGCCCTGGAGGTGGCACACAGAGAGCAGAGAGGGATGACTGACACCACAGAGGACGGAGACAGACACTTGAAAACCCGCCTCCCGGTCTTGGATCTGGTTTGAAACAGATCTTATAAAAGTCTTTATTTCAGTGAATCAAGGGAACATAAATGCTATAGATACCTTGTCAGAATGCAGCCTTAGTGCTGCAGAAGGTGGCTATGTTATCTTTAGATGCCTGGAGGGGGTGACAGGTTCGCTTTAAAGGGATATTAAAAGGGGTGTTACTAGGTGATTGCATCATATTATGCTGAATCTACATTTTATTCTGAAAAAACATTCAATTATATTCTGTTAGTATTCCAATTCAGCCTTGATTAGTACAGTCGGTCCGGGAACACCTTGATAAGAGCTTCCACACTGCTACATCTAACTCAAAACATTATATATAAAACTAGAGGAAAGTGCAAGGATTCACATAACCATGCTGTTGGAAGGTTTCTGAATGGCTTCAATAAACTTATATAAATGATTAACTATTTATTGCCATGACATTCCCCCCTTTGGAGACATTCAAAATCTTACCCTAATTCTTTGCCCTAGGTGGCGGAGGGGGAAAAGGTAGAGGAAAGGGGAGGAGACTTCACCAACATTGAGACAAACCGTAATGTCGGAATCCCTTTGCAGTTGGCCTTAGCCGCACCCTAAACAGTCCCTACTCTATCTTCTAAGATGGGTCTCAAGTTCTCGTATTTCTCCAAGGGATCTTGCGGCAATGGCATCATTCTCAGGCGTATATTTCTCCTTCATCATCAGGGCTTTTGAGATCTGCATACATTGTTGTCACTGTCTCCTTCATGACGTGAGATATCATCTTCTTGATGCAAGGTATTACACAGCATGAAATTAGAGCCACTACGAATAGAACACAAAGGATTATTATACCTAGTTTGACAAGTGCTCTCTGCCATCCATCCCACCACCCAAACCAAGTGTCCCATGGATCCTTAACACCAGAATTATGAGCTAATTCTTCTGACAGGTCTGTGAGTCCTTTTAGGGCTTTGGCTATGCTCCCATCTACCCTTGGTCAGGATTATGTGGTCTGGCAGGCTTCTACCCCATTTATCTTTGCGTTCTTTTGCCTGGACTGGTCTATATCCCCATATTACCCATAGCTGTTGTAGATCTCGTGTCGTGTGCATCTGTTTACTATGGTGTAGAAGTCAAACTGATATGTGACCCTTGTAGCTGTGGTACTAACATGACCTCCCGTATGATCTCCCATATTCTCTCCTACATGACCTTCCACCATCTTGTGACCTGTTCCCCCTGCTTTATACTGAGTGTGTATATCAGGATTAAGGAGCAAAACAACCATTTTGGCTTCTGGATCTGGTGCCTTCTTGCAGTGGGATGCGTGGATCCATGTAGGCCTTCCTTCAACCTTTACAGCCGTAGAGGTGACCAGCAGGACTTGGAAGAGGCCGTCATATCTGGGATCAAGAGCACGTCTACGGAATCTTTTGATGAGAACCCAATCTCCTGGCTGGATCTGATGGATTCCTTCCAAGCTTTGAGGATCTGGGAGAGAGGAAATAACATGAGAATGTATTTTAGTCAAATGCTTTGTTAATTCGGAAACAAACTTAGTCAAACTGTCATACTGGTGGGTCAACTGTTGGGGGAAATACAACCCTAGTCTGGGGGCACTTCCAAACAGAATCTCATAGGGACTTAGCTTAGTTGCACTAGCTGGGGTGTGTCTGACACTGAACAATGCGAGGGGAAGACTTTCATGCCACGGCTTCCCTGTTTCCTGCGCTGCTTTTAGCATTTTTTTTGCCTTTAATACCCCGTTTCCTCTCTCGACCCTTCCTGAATTTTTAGGAAGATACGGAGTATGAAGAGCTAACTCTGTCCCCAGGGCCTGCCATATCTCTTTGGTCATATTGGCTGTGAATGCTGGCCCTTGATCACTCTCTATGGTTTCTGGGACCCCATATCTGCACACTATCTCTGAGAGGAGTTTCTTTGCAGTGGTTTTAGCAGATTGGTTCTTCACAGGGAAAGCTTCTGGACATCCAGAGAATATGTCCATGACTACCAGTGCATATCCAAATCCTCCTGAGGATGGCATCTGAATGTGGTCAATCTGTATGCGTTGGCAGAGGTACAAAGGTCTAGGTGTACACTTCTGTGGAGTTTTCTCTGTTTTTCCTGGGTTACACCGGGCACAGACTAGGCATCCTTTGGTGTAATTTGCTGCCATTGTTGAAAAGCCAGGTGCGTGGTAGTACTGTCTTACAAGATTGTGCATCTTCATTTTTGATTGAAGCGTGAGGCCATTGGCCCATTTGGCAATCATTGGGTAGAGGGCTCGTGGGAGGCATGGTTTTCCTTTCAGTAGTATCAGATGCTTCTTATCTTGCACAGCTCTATCCTGGATCCATTTTTCCTTCTCTTCATTGGATGCTTGCTTCTGCAGGGTCAGGACCATGTTCTCCCAGGATTGCTCATCCGTCTTCTCCTTGTCCGAATCTTCTTCTTGTCCTGAGTCTTCTTCTTGTCCTGAGTCTGTCAAGAGATACAAGTTGGAGGGTTCTGTGATGAGTGGCTTTACTGCTGCTTCCTTAGCTGCTCTGTTAGCCAAGTCATTCCCCACGACTTCTCTTGAGGTCCCTCCAATGTGTGCCTTTACCTTAAGTACCGTGACTCTTTCTGGCATCAGCAAGGACTCCAGCAATTCCTTCACTGCTCTATGGTGGCGTATTGGAGTTCCATTGGCTGTAATGAAGTCTCTCACCCTCCAGATAGGCCCGTAGTCATGGCAGATGCCAAATCCATAGCGGGAATCGGTATAAATGTTCGCTTTCTTCTGGGCTGCCATCTTGCAACCTGCGGTCAATGCAGTCAATTTTGCTTCCTGTGCAGACATCGACGCGGGTAGTGGTTTGGCCATCAACACAATATCTTCTGTGACCTTCTGTGACCACCGCCATACCCGTGTGAAACCGTCCTTCTTGGTCCGCATATCTTGATCCGTCCACGAAGAGAGTCAAATCTGGGTCTTCTAGCGGCTTATCCGTCCCTGTGTCAAATCCGGAGGTTTCTTGTCTCATAAGCGCAAGACAGTCATGCTGAGCCATTTCAAAGTCGGCTTCCTCTTCCACCGAAGTGTCAGAGACGTCACATTCCCCCCTTGGAAGAGGGAGGAGAGTTGCAGGGTTCAGGACATCACACCTGGATCTTGTCACGTTGTGTGGGAGTAGAAGGGAATATTGTAGCCGTAGGTGCCATGCAGCAGAGAGATGTATCAGCAGTCTTGTCCAGCAGTAGGTGTATAGCAAAGACAGCTCTCAGGCATGAAGGTGCTCCACGGGCAACTGGGTCCAATCTGGCAGAGTAGTATCCCAGTGGGCGCTGTCTTCCCCCATGGAACTGTGTTAAGACTCCAGTGGCATGTCCTTTCTTCTCCATTACAAACAGGCAAAATGTAGTCAGGGAGTCCAAGGGCAGGAGAGCATATGAGGGCATCCTTCAGCGTGTAGAATCCATCAATGGCTTCAGCCGTCAAACTGAAAGGATTGGGCACAATCGGAGTATCCAAGACTGTGGCTTCATTCACTGCCCGTAGATCTTGCACCATGCAAAACTTGAGAGGTTGTCCCTTTGGTGTTTTCTTTTTGACTGGAAAGAGTGGGGTGTTGCATGGTGACTTGGTCGGGATGACTGCTCCATTCTTGACGTAAGGCGTCCGTTATTGTGTGATAGCATCCAATTGGGCAACGGAGAGAGGGTACTGGTGCTTACGAGGTAAGCGGGCTCCTGATTTAAGCTTGACTTCCACTGGCTGGACTGGGAGCCTTCCAATGTCTTCAGGGCCTTGGGCCCACAGGATGTCCGGTATCTGTGAAAGGTAGGCTGCATCCGTAGGTTGTATTGTCTCAGCAAAGTGAAAGAGGCCGAAAACCCGTGAAACGTCTTCCTGGTCCAGAGCCGTAGTAAGGGTGACAGTACCATTTTCCTGAAAGGAGATGTTGGCGTGTAACTTCATCAGTAAGGGTACCTTTACACGCGGCTACATTTCTAGGGTGGCTACAGGTAACTTACTGGTTGCAGTGAAATCATGGAGAGATTATTCCATTTGACCACAGCAACAAGATAGAACCTTGTCTCCATGATTTCACTGCAAGCAGTAAGTTACCTGTAGCCACCCTAGAAATGTAGCCGCGTGTAAAGGTACCCTAAGTCAGTTCCCAGTAGGTTCACTGGACAGGTGTTGGACACCACCAATCGAGATAACATGCTCTGTGTGGGTTGCAGGCTGAGGCGCAATGGGCGGGTCATAGGGGTATACTTGATGACTCCATCAACACCCACACATGGGATGGTTTCTTCTGTGAGGCAGTCTGAGTTCGGTAAGTCAGCAAATCTTATCACGCTTCTGGCTGCACCGGTATCCACTGAGAAGGGGATAGATCTTCCTTCTACCTCCATACATACAGTAGGAGTCGGGCCGCAAGCTTGTCTGTTGGCTTTGCAGAGCATATCGTAAGTTGGTGGATCCGGCTTGCCTATGTCCTATAGCTGGGTGGAGGGGGTGGTGGAGGGAAATCCTGCGGCAACTGTTCTTGCAACGGTGCTCTGGACTCAGCTGTCTGACTGCGATGTTGAGAAGATCTGCAGTTCCTCCTTATGTGGCCTATCTTCCTACAATTGTAACAGGTGACTCCACTTCTTGGTCCTCCCCTGTTTCCTGGGTTCTGAGACACCATAACATTATGGTTCCAGGGAGGTTTTGAAGGCCTGTTAATTTCTATGCCCCTTGCCAACTGAAATATAATATCTGGGTCCAATTGTCTGTATTCAGGTCTCGTCGTCTGGACCTGCTTCTGTACGGGTTCAAGAAGACCTTGGACAAAGGCTTGTATCCATATCTGGCTATGGGACTTCTCATGGTGATCAAATCCCAGATCTGTGAACATCTGATTCAGCCGGTAGTAAAACTTCTTTACACTTTCTCCTTTTTATGCAGAGCCACCTTCTTCTTCCAGAGCCAGTCCCGCAGCTCGTTGACACACTTGTCCATGGCGGCCACCTCGGAGTTGCGCTTGTTCAGGCTCTCCCGCTGCTGCTGCAGTTTGGCATGCTGCTCCTGATTCAGCTTGTTCCTCAACTGAAGATCTTTGTAGAGACGGTCGAGTTCAGCGACAGCAGACTGGTTGTCGTGATAGCTCTTGATACGTCCGTTCTTCAGCATTTCCAGCTGGCGACTCATTTCTTCCACTTTGGTCACAGCCACAATCAGTTCTTTCTGCTTCTGTTGGAACATGTTATTCATCTGCTCGATTTCCTCAACTAGCCTGCCATTGCTGAGCCTCTTCTGCTCCACGTGGCCCTTCAGAGCCCGCACTTTCTTCAGCTTTGCCTCCTGATTTTCTGCAATCTCCCGCAGACGTTTCAGCTTTTCCTGCTCACTGGCCTGCTGCTGCTGACGCTGGTCCTGCTTAGTCAGGTACTTCAAGCGCTGCTCCTTTGTAGCCAGCATTAGCTGCTGGGCCTTGATCTGCTGCTGTTGTCTCGCCGCCATCTCCTGCAGTTCAGCCAGAGTCATGTCCATTCTGTGGCCGTTCACCCCATTTTCAATCCTCCGCTAAGCAGGTACTTTCACCCCATTTCGTTTCACATTGGGATCATGGGCTCTTTGTAGATTTCCGGACTCTCTGGAGGACGGGCGCTCGTGGCGCAGGTAGAAGCCAATCCCATAAGATCTTCCCATGAGGCAGCGTGAGTCTTCTGAATCTAGCTCATCTTCCAATGAAAGGGCATAGGTTGCTTGTCAGGGTCCGGTAAGGTGTTCACCAATGTGGCAGCTTCCTGAGGCTTCCAGGAGACATATCTGCCTCGCCTAGGACGGGAAAACATGCTGTGGAGGGTCTTCATACTGTGCCAATCGGTGTGATTGATCTGAGCCATGCGTAGAGCTGCCTGTTGTGACCTGCGTACCCCTGTACATTGATACTCCCCTGCGTACCCCTATCCTGGGGAGTGTGCTGTGTCGGGGAAGTAAACTGTAGCCGCTGATGTGTCTGCTCGTCTCCACCTGCTTCTCCCAATTGTGACAGTTCTGTCTTCATTAAAAGCATGCCTCCATGATTTCCTAGTGATGAGAGGGGATCCACTGAGGCTGGGGAGAGATACTGTGGAATTCTTGGCCTACCTCCAGGCCCAACTGGGAAATTCTCCTGTCCCCATGCCATCTGGTATTCTTCTTTGGCAGTCTCCTCCTCTCCATCTCCTGTTTCATCCCCGTACCTGTTTATGTATATTCCAGATACTACTGCAGAGCAGGGTCTGGTCTGTGCTACGACGGCAGCTTGAGACGAAGTGGGTGCACCCTGGTTCACTGGAGTGTAATGTGTGCCATCCATATTGAGAACTGGACACAGGGTGGTGGGTCTGTGTGGGTATCTGGAATGTGTCAGCATAGGCACGGGTACAGCAGCTTCTGCCAGTGTCATCTTGTCAGTATATGTGTATTCACCAGTAGCAGGGTCATGATGTTCAATCCACAATAACTTCCATAACTTCCTCGTATCCTTATACCATGCTTCCGCATCTTCCAAAACCTTGGCATCCTTCAAAAGCCCTCTCTTACTTGTTATCACTTCCTTCCACTCCTTCTCATCGAAGCGTCCTCCACGGGTTATGGATCCCACTAGTTTTAAGAGGACCTTCATATTTTTCACATACTTCTTCCATTTCACATACTTCTTCCCTTTCCTTCTCTACCACAAGGTCTCTTGGGGGTAACTTGCTGAGGCTTTGACTGATTAACACCCATGTTATAGCTTAAACACAAGTCTCTGTACTTTATTATTTTTTTATTATTATTATTATTTATTTATATAGTGCCATTGGTTCCATGGCGCTTTACATAAGCAGTGGGGGTAACAAGGACAGGTACAGTACATATGAGCAGTACATATGACAATGCTTGCTGATACACGATGGGAGGGGTTCCTGTCCACGAGGGCTCACAGTCTACGGGGGTGGGGGAGGGACACAATAGGGGGGGGGTAAGCGCCAAGCGGTTGGTGGAGCGGCGCTGGGTCTCATCATGGGTTATAGGCTTGTTGGAATAGATGAGTTTTCAGGTTCTTTTTGAAGCTCTTGAGGGTAGGCGAGTGTCTGACGTGCTGGGGGAGGGAGTTCCAGAGTCTAGGGGAGGCACGGGAGAAGTCTTGTATGCGGTTGTGGGAGGATGAGATGAGGGGGGGGAGAGGAGGAGTTCTTGTGAGGAGCGTAGGTTGCGTGCAGGTTGGTATTGGGAGACCATGTCGGAGATGTAGGGGGGGGACAGGTTGTGGATGGCTTTGTAGGTCAGGGTTAGGATTTTAAATTTAGATCTTTGGGGGGTGGGGAGCCAGTGGAGTGCCATGCGGAGAGGGGAGCTAGGGGAGTAGCGGGGAGACAGGTGGATTAGACGGGCAGCTGAGTTCAGGATAGAGTGGAGAGGTGCAAGGGAGGAGGCAGGGAGACCGGTGAGCAGTAGGTTGCAGTAGTCCAGGCGGGAGATGATGAGGGCGTGGACGAGAGTTTTGGCGGTGTCGTGGTTAAGAAACGGGCGGATGCGTGAGATGTTCTTGAGTTGGAATCGGCAGGAGGTGGCAAGGGCTTGGATGTGGGGCTTGAAGGAGAGGGAGGAGTCGAGGGTGACCCCGAGGCACTTTGCGTGGGGGACTGGGGAGAGAGAGCAGTCGTTGACTCGGATTGACAGGTCTGGCAGAGGGGGAGGGCGGCTGGGGGGGAAGACGATGAACTCTGTTTTGTCCATGTTCAACTTGAGGAAGCGAGCAGAGAAGAAAGATGAGATGGCGGACAGGCATTGGGGGATTTTAGACAGAAGGGAGGTGATGTCGGGCCCGGAGAGGTAGATCTGGGTGTCGTCGGCGTAGAGATGGTACTGGAGGCCATGGGACTCAATGAGTTGACCTAGGCGAGGGTGTAGATGGAGAAAAGTAGCGGTCCAAGTACGATCCCTGGGGGACGCCGACAGTAAGGGGGTAGGACGAGGAAGAGGTGTCGGCGTGGGTGACGCTGAAAGTGCGGTCCGTAAGGTATGAGGAGATCCAGGAGAGGGCGAGGTCGGTGATGCCAAGGGATTCTAGGATTTGGAGTAGGAGGGAGTGGTCGACTGTGTCAAAGGCGGCGGATAGGTCGAGGAGGAGGAGGACGGAGTAGTGTGTTTTTTCCTCTTAGCGGTCAGGAGGTCATTGGTGACTTTAGTAAGGGCAGTTTCGGTGGAGTGATGAGGTCGGAAACCAGATTGCAGGCGGTCGAAGAGGGAGCGGGATTATAGGTAGGACGACAGTTCAGAGTGGACGTGTTGTTCGAGTAGTTTGGAAGCGAAAGGGAGAAGGGATATTGGGCGGTAGTTGGCGACGGATGATGGGTCGAGGGAGGGTTTTTTGAGGATGGGTGAGATCAAGGCGTGTTTGAAGGAGGAGGGAAAGACGCCAGTAGTGAGTGACAGGTTGAAGAGTTGGGTTAGGGCAGGGATGAGGGCGGTGGTGAGGTTTGGGATGAGATGGGTAGGGAGAGGGTCGAGGGCGCAGGTGGTGAGGTGAGATCGTGACAGGAGGGTGGAGAGCTGGGCTTCAGTCACGTTGGAGAAGCTTCCTTTGGTCGAGGAGGGTTGGGCGGTAATGGTGGTGGGTTGGGTGGACGTTGGGCCAAAGCTTTCTCTAATTTTATCAATCTTGTGTTTGAAGAAGGTGGCGAAGTCGTCAGCGGAGATGAGGGGGGAAGGAGGAGGTGCTGGGGGACGGAGAAGGGAGTTGAAGGTTCTGAATAGTTGTTTGGGGTTTCGGGACAGTGTGTTGATTAAAGAAGAGAAGTAGGTTTGTTTTGCGGCAGTGAGTGCGTCCTTGAAGTTGGAGAGGGATTGCTTGTAGATTATGAGGTGGGCCGTGGAGTGGGATTTCTTCCATCTCCGTTCAGCGACCCTGGACGTTCGGCGAAGCTCTTTTGTGAGAGGGGTGAGCCAGGGTTGTCTGTTTGTGCGGGTTTTGGTGTGTGTGAGGGGGGCAGCCTGGTCAAGAGCCGCAGTTAGTGTGGAGTTGTAGAGGGTGGCGGCAGTGTTAACGTCGGGTGAGGAGGCAAGGTCCGTGAGAGGGAGGAGGGAGTGGGAGAGTGAGTTGAAATCGATGGCTTTTAGGTCTCTGCGTGGGTGACTGAGTTTTCGGAGAGGGGGGGGTGAGGAGGGGGGAAAGAGGGAGGAGAAGGTCAACAGGTTGTGGTCAGATTGGAACAGGGGTGAGTTTGAGAGTTCGGTGAGGGAACAGAGGCGGGAGAAGATGAGGTCAAGCGTGTGGCCGTCTTTGTGAGTGGCTCAGGAGGACCATTGGGAGAGGCCAAAGGAGGTGGTCAAAGATAGGAGTCGGGAGGTAGGCGGGTCGGGGGTGTCGATGGGGATGTTGAAGTCGCCCATGATGATGGTGGGGATGTCGGAGGAGAGGAAGTGGAGAAGCCAAGTGTTGAAGTGGTCAAGGAAGGAGGTGGTGGATCCCGGGGGTCGGTAGATGACCGCGAGTTGGAGGTTGCAGGGGGAGAAAATGCGAATAGAGTGCAGTTCGAAGGAGGGAAAGGAGGCGGAGGGAGGAGGTGTAGTAGGGATGAAGGAGCAGCTGTCGGACAAGAGTATACCCACACCGCCCCCGCGGGTGCTATTAGGGCGAGGTGTGTGGGAAAGCGTGAGTCCGCCGTAGGAAAGGGCAGCAGGGGAGGCTGTGTCGGCGGGGGTGAGCCAAGTTTCGGTGATGCCGAGGAATTTGAATTTGTTGGAGATGAAGAGGTCATGGATGTAGGAGAGTTTGTTGCACACTGAGCGGGCATTCCAGAGTGCTCCAGGCAGGGGGACTGGGGTTGGGTGAATGGGTATGAGGTTGCGGGGGTTGCGAGAGTTTGTGATGGGGGATGGGCGAAGATTGGAGGTGAGTGGAGGGATGCGGTGGGGGGGTCCAGGGTTGGGGGATATGTCACCTGCAAGTAGGAGAAGTAGCGAGAGGGTTAGGAGGTGGGAGCAGGAGAGTTTGCGTGGGGGCCGTGCGTGTGTGGAGAAGAGTGATTGGGTGTGGAGGAACAGTTCGGAGGAGGGGGTGAGATGGGTGGGTAGGAAGGATGGAGAGATCGCTATGGCCTTGGTGGGTGGAGGGATGTGCGGGGTTAGGAGGAAGTGGAGCAGGATGGGGGTGAGGGTGAAGAGGAGGGGAAACATTGTGGGCAGCTGGTTTTGGCGGTGAGAAGTGACAGGGGTGGGGTGTGGCAGGTGAGGTGCGTGGATGGAGAAGGGGTGTGGGTAGAGCTAGGGGGTGGCGGAGGACGGGGTGGAGTCGGGGGTGGCGCGCGGTGTGGTGTGGCCAGGGGTAGGGTGCGGTCAGGTGGTGGGGTGCAGCCTGGGGTGGGGTGGAGTCAGGGATTGTAATAGGAGGGGTGGGGTGTAGCTGGGGGTGGAAGACAACTGGGGAAGTGGTACAGCCGGGGATGCAGGAATAGCCCAGGATGCGTAAAAGCCAGGGATGGGGTACAGCGAGGGGGTACAGTCGTGTTCACAAGTGGGGTGCAGTCCGTGGATGGCGTGGTGCAGCTGGAGACGAGATGATGGAGCCGGAGACGAGATGATAGAGCCGCAGACGAGATGACGGAGCCGGGCGGTGCTGTCGGATGACGGGATGGTGCCGTCGGATGATGCAGCCGGAGACGAGATGATGGAGCCGGAGACGAGATGATGGAGCGGAGACGAGATGATGGAGACGCGATGATGGAGCCGAAGACGAGGTGGCGCAGCCGGGTGGAGCTGTCAGATGATGGGATGGTGCCGTCGGATGATGCCGCCGGAGACAAGATGATGGAGCCGGAGACGAGATGATGGAGCCGGAGACGAGATGATGGAGCCGGAGACGAGATGGCGCAGCCGGGTGATGCTGTCGGATGATGGGATGGTGCAGCCGTGGACGGGGTGGTGGAGCCAGGGGGCCCAGGGTAGCAGGAGAGATTGACAGCAGGCAGGTGGTCGATGGTAGCAGGAGCCGGGCGTAGCCAGCGGGGTCAAGCGTAGCCAGGAGGGTCAAGTGTAACCAGGGGTGGGGGGGTCAAGCACAGCCAGGAGGGTCAAGCGCAGCCAGGAGGGTCAAGCGCAGCCTGGAGGGTCAAGCGCAGCCAGGAGGGTCAAGCGCAGCCAGGAGGGTCAAGCGCAGCCTGGAGGGTCAAGCGCAGCCAGGAGGGTCAAGCGCAGCCTGGAGGGTCAAGCGCAGCCAGGAGGGTCAAGCGCAGCCAGGAGGGTCAAGTGCAGCCAGGAGGGGGTCAGACACGGCCAGGAGGGCAGGTTGTAACTGCAGGGCTGGGTGCGGACTGGAGCCAGATGGAGAAAGGCTAAAAGCAGCAGGGGCCCTGGTGCAGTGGACAGGGGTCAGGAGCGGGGGCCAGGGGTAGTCTGGGGCCCTGGTTGTGTCTGGGGGCTGGTGCAGCCGGTGGATGGGGGGCCCCTCTGTTTCCTCACCTGACTGGCTATGGTGTCGTGGGAGCGCTGGTGCTCCTGTCCTGGCTGTGGCTGGTCGGTACTGGCAGGGCGGGCGGCCCCTCAGGGCGTCAGGCGCGGTGCTGCTGCTGCGGGCCGGGGATCCTGCCGGGAGTGTGGGGCCCGCCAGCGGGGTGCACAGTCGCCGCTGCGCACGTGCGAGGTCCCGGAGCGGTGCGGGTGTCTCGCTGCTGTGGCGGGCAGGAGGGACGAGCCGCCTGCTAGGTGGCCGCGGGGCCTATAGTTCAGAGGGGCGCCGGGCGCCGCTGGAGGAGGCCAGCACCCACAGTGATGGTGCCTCCTGGTGGAGCGGGACCCGCCGGGCACGGAGAGCGGGGACTCCGGGGAGGGAGCGGTGCCGGTGTAAGCACCTAGGTGCCGGTGCAGCTGGGGCCGCAGGTCAGAGTGCGGGGCCGCGGCCTGAGTGAGGTCCGCAGGCCTTGTGAGGGTCACAGGCCTGAGTGGGGGTCGCAGGGCACGGCCGGCCACAGGATGGGGTGCGTGGCCCAGATGGTCGGTGGAGTGCACGGGGGTGACGGCAGTGGAGCTGGTAGTGTGTAGGGAGGACAGGTGAGCTTGGATGCGGTGGATAGTGTCCAAGAGCCTGGAGCCTCCTTACATGCGTCCATCACCCCCGGCGGCCAAATCTTTGCTATGGCTGCCCACCCTCAAGGTCACCACTGTCAGCAGGGTTGTATAAAGGGGAGTCAATTGGGATACCTTCAGTGAGCTGGGCATTAATGTTTATTCTGAACACTCTAAACCTTGGGGGGAGGGGGAAGAGAGGTGAAATTGGCCTGTAACCAAGTCAGCAGAAATAGCAAGCTTTACACCTTGCTTACACTGTGTGCACGTTATGGAAACTAGTCAGTGGTGTCAGGAAGGCAGTTAGTCAGAGGACTGGAACTGGTTGCGCCACTGGAGTCAGTCGGTCAGAGTCAGTCAGAGGACTGGAACTGGTTGCGCCACTGGAGTCAGTCGGTCAGAGTCAGTCTGAGGACTGGAACTGGAATGGCTGTCACAAAAACAGATAAAACAGATAAAACATCAAACTGTGTCGGCCCCCTCTACACCTCAGTGGGGCAAAAACTGGGTCATATAACTTTCTTGCATATACTTCTTGCAACAAAACCCCTTGCGGACTGACTATCGTTAGCTTGGCATGTATATTTTGTCTGAACACCTTGAGTACTGGAGAAGTGCCAGGGATTGCTATATAACCAGTTTCTTCATGTGCATATGGCACGTCAGTAACACGATTTATTATCCAGCCAGTGGGCGTAATTGCTAGCTCTATACCTTGTCTACACAAGGGGCACGTTATCTGGAGAGACGGAACAATATCATCACTACAATCATTTACGTAAATTACGTACCCGTCCACCACCGCAGCCAGGACTACTAACACTACACTCCATCCTTAGCTTGCGCACGCGGGGTGGGAAAACCATCAGCCGTATCAGAGACTGGAAACAGAAGTGAAATAAACCATCAGCACCCCTTTCAGGGGCCGGAAAACCATCAACCCTATTCGGGGTTGGAAAACCAGGAAAACAGAATCTCCCCACTCAGCCCCGTCTCTCCGTGCCTTTCTCTCTCTTTCTCTGTACTGAAACTGCAGCAATGATAGCACTGACATAAACACAGATAAAGTCAGGACCGGGTTGCAAGAGCACAAATAGGGCAGACAATTAAGGAACTCTAAGGACTGGGTTGCAAGGGCTAGGACTTCTCAGATCCGGTCATCTATGTCCGAGTCTGACAGCCAGCTACCTCCATCCCTGCACGGAGACACAGGAGGGTCTTAGGTAAGATAAATCAGTTTCTTACCTCTTTGTACCCTGCAGGTCTACCCCTCATGTATGATCCGTCCTGGGAATGAAGGTTCAGGTGTGGCTGTCGTCTCCTGGACGTCTCGTCCTAGCCCCACGTTGGGTGGCAACTGTAATGGATGCCCTCCACACCTTGCGGGTGGGCTGTCTTCTTAAGTGTCTGCTGCCAAATTGGATGCTTTGCCTGAGTGTGTGTGCACGCCACCGGTAAGAACCATGCTGACAAACAAGTCAAAGTAGAGCTTAATGACAAAGACCTTTATTAAGGGAGGGGTTAACAGTTTTATACAGCTCCTTAAAGGGATATTAAAAGGGGTGTTACTAGGTGATTGCATCATTATGCTGAATCTACATTTTATTCTGAAAAAACATTCAATTATATTCTGTGAGTTAGTATTCCAATTCAGCCTTGATTAGTACAGTCGGTCTGGCAAACATTTTGATAAGAGCTTCCACACTGCTACATCGAACTCAAAACATTATATATAAAACTAGAGGAAAGTGCAAGAATTCATATAAGCATGCTGTTGGAAGGTTTCTGAATGGCTTCAATAAACTTATATAAATTATTAACTATTTATTGCCATGACACCATATATCTCTGAATTAATATCCCGATATAATCCAACTCATAATCTTCAATCCTCCTAAAACCTCCTTCTTTCCTCCACACTTGTACGTTCCTCATCTAACCGCCTGCAAGACTTCGCCCGAGCATCCCCCATCCTCTGGAATTCTGCACCTCAAAACTTCCAACAGTCCCCCACACTCGGAGCCTTCAAGCGGAACCTGAAAACCCATCTCTTCAGAACAGCCTACAACCTGCAATGACCACGGTGCCACCTCACCACCACTGGACCTGGCGCTCCACCACCATCAGACCTGGCGCTCCACCACCACTGGACCCGGCGCTCCACCACCACCCGAGCAGACCCAACCTACTGTCTCCCTCCCCATTGCCCTGTAGAATGTAAGCCCGCAAGGGCAGGGTCCTCTTTCTCCCTTCTGTATCAGTCTGTCACTGTTAGTTTTCTCGTTGTATTTTTAACTTGTTTGTATGTAACCCTTTCTCATGTACTGCACCATGGAATCAGTGGTGCTCTATAAATAAATAATAATAATAACAATAATAATGTGTGGGACTTTTTTGGCACAGACCCATTGACCTGAATGGGTCCGTGTGGCCAAAAAGGAACATGTCTCTGTGTGGAACACACGGACACACATCTACTCCACATGGAGACACGGTTTCTGCAGTATCATGGACATGTGAAATATAGACTATAATCTGTCTCCGTATGTCCATGCCTCCAACTTGTGTCTGCAGTATGACCTGTTTCACACATTCGTGCAAAACACGGACGTGTGAGACAAGTCGTTTTTGAGGGGTACGTGTATCTGTGCGTCAGACATGTGCTTACTGTGGATAGCACACGGATAGCCTGCCATTCTATACTCACCTCCCTCCAGCACTGCCTGCTCCTCTCTCTTCTGGCACGCTGTTGGGCTCAGGGCAGTGAATGTCGAGCCAACTGGGACGAGGGTACTCGGTACCAGACCGTGTCTGCTATTGGGGAAGTCACAGGTGGTCCTATTCCAGACCGTGTCCCGGGCCCTGGCAAATAAAAGGGTGTATTTACAGGGGGGAATAGTCTATTGTGACGCCACCCACTATGTGCGGCCAGTGATGGGGCCGCCGCTGCTGCAGAACCTCCGGGGATGATGTAATGGCAGCGTAGGTGGAATAGTTCCAGTGGGTAGAACTGTAATCCCCGGGGCAGTGTTGGTATAGTCTATAATGGATGTGGATAGTGGAGATGGGGTTAAAGAACATACACTCACGTTTTGTAGTAAAAGGTGCAATTCTCCACCTCTCCTGATGCTGCAGGTTTCTTCCGGCCCGTGTGCAGAGCTGACAGGCTTGTAGCTCTCCAGGTGGGACCTCTCTGCTGCTGGATGTAGGGCAAAGGTTGCAATCAATACACAGACTCACAGTTTTGCTGTTTTCCAAAACTTTACTGCAGATGTTGTTGCAGGTTATAGTCCACGGAGTCTGTACTGGGGCTAGGCTCTCCTACCACCCTGTCCGGGTCATCAGCTTCCTCGTGCTGCGCTGTGTGTCCTGGTTGCTGCTATTAGCTGAGCTGCTAGGACTGTCTCACTTCTCTCTCTCTGTGTTCTGCTGGTACCACTTGGCTAGGCAACTTGAGTACTCTGTGCTGTGCTGACCCCTCCGTGTTGCTTTGCACTGGTACTGTGACTGTCTAGAGACCACACTTCTCCTGGATTCACTGTGCTGTGGGTGCCAGACACAGTGCCGGATCCGGTGTCCGTTCCGTGCGCTCTTCTGGGGCGAGTGAAGGTATCACTCCAGCTCCCAGACGTGTTCCTCTGTCTGTAGTTCTCCTTTCCTCAGACCCTTCACTAGGCCTGTACTGAGCTAACTCTGCTCTTCACAGCACTGCTCTGTGCTGCACTGTTCTCAGTTCTCACCTATAGTGTGCTCTACCCCTTTAATTTGCCCAAAGTCTAACGGGTGTTTGCTGAATATTTCCTCATATTCTTTCACTACCCGGTATACTCCATGCTTGTGACAGGGAGGTGTAAAACTGGTATCTACATGCAGCTTTTGGCACCAATCCTCCAGCTTCTCTCCTGAGCCATTGTCATCCGCCTGACTTGACGGGTCCAAGGGCTCGACGGCTGTGATGTTATTGTTATCAACCGTGTACAACTTAGCCATGGTAGCATACTTTGGTAATGTGACCTCATCCTCTCCGCAGTTTAATAGGCGTAATGACACTCTTCCCCTGTGTACGTCAACTATTCCTCTAGCAGTGAGTATGGTCGGTCTACTATCTGAGTACACGGGTTCTACCAGGGCTTGATAGTCTTGCCCTTTGATGCCTATTGCGGCTCTACACCAGACCAACATTTCAGTTTTGGGAGGTATTACAATGGGTATTGGATCACTTACTCGTACACTGCCGATCTCACCTCCTGATATTTCTACCTGTTGCTTCAACATCAGGGCTTTGATCTCTCTGTAGAAACTTCTGCTGTCTGGTTCCGGCTGTTTCGGCGATTTGCTGCAAAACACTTATCACTTCGGAAAAACATTTCTCAATTACATTCATTCCTAGCAGCATCACTGGCTCACGATCTCGCCGGTTAACATCTATGATTATAACACCCTGGTTCTGCAATTCTAACTTCCCAATCTGAATATTCATTTCTCTAAATCCAAACTGTGGTATTAATTGTCCATTACTAGCCCATATGTCAAAGTTAAAGTCATCCGGTGCACTAGTATTGTCTGAATCAGCCCAGTACCTTTTATATAGCACATGTGGGATTGATGTTATCTGGGACCCGGTATCCAGCAAGGCACTAAAGGGGATGCCATCCAACACGATAGGGATCACCGGCTGTCCTCCCACGAATCTATCATACCAGGCTGAAGGGCCTTGAGAGTTCATTCCTGGGGAGCGGCCCGCCTGCCCAGGGGATCGGTTTTAAAGGACACTCTCGGGCAAGGTGACCTGGTTTCTGACAACGGCGGCAAATGGGCTGTCCAACCGGTTAATAGCGATCGCTGGGTCGTCCTCTTGCTGCTGGGTATCTTCTGGGCCTCATCCACGGGACATCCTCTCTGCTGGTCGCCAACTGGATCTTGGGTGCAGGCTTTGACTCTCGCAGCTCTTTGATGACTTTGGCCATAGAGATCACGGTGTCTGTCAGGGCATCTAACTTTTGGTTGAGGGCTGCATTGGAGATCAATTCCCCGACCTCAGCAGCAGTTGATGACATAGGCTGAGTTTGCGCCAATGCAAGGTACCGACCCCTTTCTTTCCCGCGCGCCGCGCGCAGTAAAAATGGCGGATTCTCAATATACAGTTCAGATGGCGCAGTTCAAAAACAGTTTTTACATCAATCACGGCACACGCTGCCCGTTTTAACGGGCACGGTAGATCCTGTTCGTGGCGCCAAGTTTGTCGAGCCCACTGGGACGAGGGTACTCGGTACCGGACCGTGTCTGCTATTGGGGAAGTCACGGGTGGTCCTGGTCCGGACCGTGTCCCGGGCCCTGGCAAATAAAAGGGTGTATTTACAGGGGAGAATAGTCTATCGTGACGCCACCCACTATGCGCGGCCAGTGATGGGGCCGCCGCTGCTGCAGAACCTCCGGGGATGATGTAATGGCAGCGTAGGTGGAATAGTTCCAGTGTGTAGAACTGTAATCTCCGGGGCAGTGTTGGTATAGTCTATAATGGATATGGATAGTGGAGACGGGGTTAAAGAACACACACTCACGTTTTGTAGTAAAAGGTGCAATTCTCCTTCTCTCCTGATGCTGCAGCTTTCTTCCAGCCCGTGTGCAGAGCTGACAGGCTTGTAGCTCTCCAGGTGGGACCTCTCTGCTGCTGGATGTAGGGCAAAGGTTGCAATCAATACACAGACTCACAGTTTTGCTGTTTTCCAAAACTTTACTGCAGATGTTGTTGCAGGTTATAGTCCACGGAGTCTGTACTGGGGATAGGCTCTCCTACCACCCTGTCCGGGTCATCAGCTTCCTCGTGCTGCGCTGTGTGTGTGTCCTGGCTGCTGCTATTAGCTGAGCTGCTGGGACTGTCTCACTTCTCTCTCTCTGTGTTCTGCTGGTACCACTTGGCTAGGCAACTTGAGTCCTCTGTGCTGTGCTGACCCCTCCGTGTTGCTTTGCACTGGTACTGTGGCTGTCTAGAGACCACACTTCTCCTGGATTCCACTGTGCTGTGGGTGCCAGACACAGTGCCGGATCCAGTGTCCGTTCCATGCGCTCTTCTGGGGCGAGTGAAGGTATCACTCCAGCTCCCAGACGTGTTCCTCTGTCTGTAGTTCTCCTTTCCTCAGACCCTTCACTAGGCCTGTACTGAGCTAACTCTGCTCTTCACAGCACTGCTCTGTGCTGTACTGTTCTCAGTTCTCCTGAGCTGTTCTGAGCTACTACCTGTGGACCTGGAGTATTTAAGAGAGCAGGTTGTGCTTCCCCTCCTGGGCCAGAGGTGCTAGTGTAAGTCAGTGTGTTGAGGGGAGGGAACTTACTGTGGCACATTAACCCATGGGGTGCCACATGATCATTAGATGAGCCTAATGAGCGGCTCCAGAAGTGAGAGGAGCTGTCAGCGCTGGAGGGAGGGATGAATTTTTAAAAATGTTTTGGCTCTGGTCCGTGCACATGGATGACATCTGTGTTCAGGATGTTTTTGGCCAAAAGTGGTCAGTGGTACAGGCAAAAAACGGACATGTTGCCATGTGGAGCACACAGACACATTTGCTCCACACGGAGACACGTGGAATCATGGACATGTGAAGGGGCCATAGAGTAATATTGTTGTTCATATGACCGTGCCTGTGACATGTCGGCACGAACCGCACATGTGCTGGAGACACGGATGTGTGAAAGAGGTCTTAAGTAGGTTTACAAAGTCATGCTGTCTGTATGTATTGTATTCTAATGTCACACAGATAGCACACGGACAGCACGTTAATCACACGAAACATGAGGCAAAAACAACGGAATTCTGCGTGTTTAGAACAGACGTGTGAATGAGGCCTGACATTTAGGTACATATGTCCGTGTCATCATGTGGCTGTATGTATGGATGGCACTTGTACATGTAAAGGCGCATACAGTGTGGAGGGAGGAGCCGAGCAGGACTGGGTGACACTGGAATCATTCTGCGCTTAACGGCGCGGCTTTGTCTAACTCCGCCCACACACGTGACTAATCACGTGACTCATCAAAGGTCCTTTAGCATTCACCCATCTTAATGTTTACCAGCGAGACCATGACTCTTCTCCTGCAGTACAGTTGTCTCCGCCCACACACGTGACTAGTCACATGGTCATGACGTCATCAAAGGTCCTTTAGCCACCTAGGTGGAGTATCTGCGGGCGGAAGCGCTGCTGCAGTCTGTGGCTGTGCTGTGGTGAAGAGAGGACCGGAGCCATGGAGGCCGGGAGCTCTGTAAGTCATATAGTGTATGGGCCGTGCTTGCTCTTATAACCCGCCATCTATAGCGCTGCCGGCGCAAGAGTCTGACGATTAGTGGCTCCTTTATGTGCTGTGCTGGAACAGAAATAACATGTCATTAACCCTTTGGCCACATTGGTGATAAATATAAGGCAGAAGCGCTTCAGCCATGATAACAGCAATTAAACCTATTGGATGGCACATTATATGTAACAGGGGGCTCCTGTCACCCAGTGCCTCCACTACAGCTGTGATGCTGTAGGACTGGAAGCCTCATGTCTGTCCTATGGAGCCCTTCCTGTGTGTTATTCTGCAATGCTGAGATACTGCACATATACAGTGGGGTAACATGAAGCTCGTGCATATGAAAGCTCCAATGGGGCCCTCAATTATTGTAAGTCTAGGACTTGTCTCAAAGGGACTCTTGAGGGGGGGCGCCCTAGATCCAGGGACAGGTGCGATCACAACCCCTGTCCCTACGTAAGTTACGCCACTGTGTGTATATATATATATATATATTAGACCCCTTTCACACTAGCATTTCTAGAAACCCACATCTGTTGTCTAGCAGCTGCACTTGTGACAGGCCCCATGCATTCTCTATGGGGCTTGCAGCAAGTGTGGTATTGCCGCGATCTGGCACTCGAGGCCACGAAAAAAAGCGCAGCTGACCGTGTTTTTTTTTTTTTTGTGGCCGCAAATGCCGCAAGCCCCATAGAGAATGCATGGGGCTTGCCGCAAGTGTACCGCAAGTGCCGCCGTTAGATAGCAGATGCAGTTTTCTGTCCAGATCTGCCGGATCCGGACAGAAATGCTAGTGTGAAAGGGGCCTTATATCTACATTGGAAAGATCTGGAATTTAGCATGGCTGCTTCTGTAAGTATTAATATGACAGAACTGCAGTTATTCATGTCCTTTAACCCCTCCTGTTCCCCAGTATAGAACCATTATCAACTTCCACTGGCCTCACAATATAATCAAGACCTCATATGACTATTGACAGTCACTCAGAGTTTGGTGACAGACACCAATTTCTCTCAAGTCTCACTTTGCGTTTATTGGTGCAGTTTTGTAACATACATGCATGACCATTTGTCTCAGAACAATAAATGGGTGTAGCTGGGTGTCATTTGTGAGCTGATGGAACTGGTAGACCTGCTATAGTTTAGAAGAAAAGGAAGACTGATGTGTCCTTCATCTGCTGCATGAAGTTTCTTTGGCCTATCACTCCATCTACAGTTGTTAGCATTGCTCATTTTATGGTGTTCTAAATGCTGAGAATTGGGATCCCAACGGTTGGGATCGCTGGGACATCGCTATAGATAGCTGGTGAGCTGTCACACAGGCAGACTCCCCAGCGAGAACGCTGGTAACCAAGGTACACATTGGGTAACTAAGCAGAGTGCTGCACTTAGTTACCTGATGTTTACCCTGGTTACCATGTCCCAGCGTGTACTGTGCGGTTACACATTTATTCTGCAGCTGGACTATGACCCCAAACATAGGGCCAATGTCATTAAAAACAATCTTTAGCTTAAAGATCAAGGCGTCCTGACTGATGATATGGTCTCCACCGTGCTCTATTCTTAACATCGAGTTTGTTTGAGATTTCATGAAGAGACAGAATAATTTACACATGTCTACTATATACTATGGTTCTTTAAGATGTTTGGAACAACCTCCTTACCAAGTTCCTTGAATACTGCACGGAAGTGTACATAGAAGGATAGATGCTGTTTTAAATGAAAAGGCTGGTCACACCAAACATTTGATTTAGATTTCTCTTTTGTCCGTTCTCGTTATATTACTTGGTAAACTATAAGCCTTACTCTTTCTGAAGGCATTCTTACTTTGCAGCAATTTTTCTACTCCTGCTTCATGGTTGATCACTACTAATACATGCAGCGGTGTAAGCAAAAAAACGCAGCAAAACCTGTACAGGTTTCTAGTATCTAGATTTCTTGGCAGGAGATTTGTTCCGTATTTGGCGCTTTTTTTTGTGCGTTTTTGTTGCGTTTTGGTTGCTGCGTTTTTGACATTGACCTCAGCAAAAACGTAGAAAAGAATTGACACACTCATTCTTCAAAATAAAAGTAGTAAAACTTGTAGGCTATGTGCACACAGTGCTTTTTTTCATGCTTTCTTGCTGCATTTTTACCATGGTTTTATGCAAATGTATGCTAATCTATACCTGCTTATTTACTTTCCAGCAAAACCTATGTGAATCAGGGAAGAGCTGTACACAGATTGGTTCAGTTTCTTTGCAGAAACTGAAACCTGTTCAGATTTTGCTGCATTCGGTAAAGAGAGAGCGTGTCAATTTTTTTCAGCATTTTTGCTGCAGTCAAAGGCAAACACTACAAAAATGCAGCCAAATACACAGCAAATCTCCTGCCAAGGAATCTAGAGATACTAGAAACCTGTACAGGTTTTGCTGCGTTTTTGGCCACAACAAAAACGCAGTGTGTGCACATACCCCCGTTCAAATCTCAGTTTATGCAAAGAAACTGAAACCTTCTGTGTTGCACAACTTTTCCTTGAAACACATAGGTTTTGCTGGAAAGTAAAAACGCAGGTATAGATTAGCATACATTTGCAGAAGACCATTGTGAAAACGCACTGTGTGCACATAGCCTAGCCCTTAGCATTTTCTGCATATGGGTCAGGATCCGCTACTGTGATCGCTCTATAGATCTGCACCTAGATGCCCATGTATCTCAGATAAGGTATTAGGCTATGTGCTGATGCTGCTTTTTAGGTGCAGAATAGGCTGCTAAACTGCACCCTATTGCTGAAAAATGCTTGGTGCACTTTGTGGTCATGAGTGTTTTCACTATTGTCAATGAGGGTACCGTTACACGTTGCAACATTGCATGCAATTTCACTTGCAATTTGCTGGTTGCAGTGAAATCATTGACACATTGTTCTAGTTTGTGGCTGTGTACAAAATGGAACAATGTGTCCATGATTTCACTGCAACCAGCAAATTGCAAATGAAATTGCATGCAATGTTGTGACGTGTAACGGTACGCTAACTGGAAGGGCTGTAAAAAGCTCCAACAATTTAATGTTCTCATTTCTTTTGTCTTGATCTAACTGCACCTAAACTGCAAGGAAAAAAGCATCATTGGCACAGCACTTAAGAATTCTCATAGATTTTGCTGGAGTAAGGGTAGACATGCAGTTTTGTGACAAATACAGTGTCCGCACAAGGCCTTAGGCTGGCTTCACACTTGCAGATGCATCTGCAGCGTTTTGCAGATGCATCTGCAAGTATCAGCATGCAGACCACGGCCGTGGTGTGAATGCTCTCATTGATTCCTATATGTGAGCCGTAAGCAGGCGTATGCCTGCTTACAGATCACACTCTCCCGCCCGCACTATGGACGCGAGATGTTGCGTCCAAGGTGCGGGGCGGGAGTGTGTGATCTGTCAGCAGGCATACGCCTGCTTACGGCTCACATATAGGAATCAATGAGAGCATTCAGACCGCGGTGCGCCCCATTATAAACATAGGGACCGCGGTCTGCATGCTGATACTTGCAGATGCATCTGCAAAACGCTGCAGATGCATCTGCAAGTGTGAAGGCAGCCTTAAGGCTGCCTTCACATTTGCGTATGGGAAGGCAGCGTATTGCTGCGTTCCCATACGCAGTCAAACGCATGCGCACTGCGTTCCTATGTTTAACATAGGAACGCATGGTGCCTGCGTTTGCTGCGTTCGGGTGCGGGTGCGGATGCGGACGATATCTGCTGCTTCCGGTGTCCAGCATCCGCACCCGGGACGCAGCATGTTGGGTTTTTTTGTGCGTTTGGGGAGCTTGGACAATCAGCAAGCGTCCCCAAGCGTACAAAAAATGCATTGGCTTCAATGGGTCCGCAGTGTCCTCTGCATGACACCGCAGGAGAACGCTGCGGACCCATTGAAAAATCTCCCAGTGGCCGCCGGTGATGTCACAGGAGCTCACCGACGGCCACCGGGAGATCAGCTCAGCCTCTGCTGTCCTCCTTCTCCCCGCCGCCTGTAATCTCCTAGCGATGTCGGCGGGGAGAACAGCTGATGTGAGAGCTGTTTGAATCTTCCCGCGCCGACATCTCCTCTCAGTGTCGGCGCGGGAAGATTCAAACAGCTCTCAGATCAGCTGTTCTCCCCGCCGACAGTCCCGGAGCTTACCGGGGGGCGGAGATCTCCGGCGCTGATCTCCGCCCCCGGCCCGCCCCCGGACAGCGCCGATTGGCTGCCGGGCTCCATAGTGATGTGTCCGCAGGCGGACATTATCCGCTGCGGACACATCATTTGGACACTGCTTCTGACAGCGTTTGTGTCTGCATGCCATCAGCATGCAGACACAAACGCTAATGTGAAGCCAGCCTAAATTGGTTGTCCAGCCTTAAGATATTATTACTAGGGATGAGCGAAACATATTTTACAGTTCGGAGTTCTTACTGATCAGACTTTGCAAAAATATTTAGTGTTTGGGTACTTTATATATGCTACTGACTGGAGCGAGCTTTGTTTTGCTCGGGTACACTCTGTGCTCAGCCCAGTGCGAGCCCCTTGCAGTGTTTGAATATCTCGCACTGGGGGTAAAATCGGTGTTATCAGATGGACTGTGTACAACAAAAGAAAATGACAAAACCCTGCTCTTTCCCTCCCAGAAATGCTTTGTCTATGACTGGTTGTGTGTGTGAACTGGCAAACCAGTGACTTCCAATGAGGTTCAGGTCCAGGCCAGAACATTATGTATACATAAAGTCCAGCTGAACTTCCAGGGGTCCGCTCATCTCTAATTATTATCTATTCTTAGGTTAAGGTCATCAATATTACATTAGCTGGGGCATTTTAGACAGTGTAGATTGGGTCAGAATGACCGCTAAACACGGATGTGTAAAATTGTTCTGTTTGGATTACATTATTGGCAAAGGTCAATGCCACCATTATTAAGATTAAGATACTGAGAGCTTTGTTGCTATAGCATTCAATGGTTAGGTGACGTTAAATTGTTGCCAACATGAAGTAAAGGGGTGGAGGATTTTATAAACCTCAGTATTTAACATATTATACGATTGCAAAAATAATTCTCTTTTTGTGTTTTTAGGATTCAGCTTGTTCTCCATTTAAACGACCACATGATGATGAAGTAATAGCAATGGAAGAAAAAAGATTTTGCCCAGTTAATTTGGACATAATTAAAAAAGAAATTAAAGATGAGGATGAAGCTGACAGCTGTGAAGAGGCTTGGTTGAAAGGCTTTGGACTGTACAATGATGATGTTACGCAGTCAAGCAGCCATTCTCATGAAGCTGATATAAGCTTGAATTCCTTTGGTGAAGAAGTTTTGGATTCTGGTACAAATTACCATTGTCCTATAGATGAAACCACAACAAAATTTTTTGAAGTTGATAAGCCATTTCAGCCATCCGCAGAACTTGTTCCCCCGCAGTGTTTTGGAACCAGGAAACTAAGGTTTCAGAGTGCTTGGTATACAGATTTTCCATGGCTTCATTATAACCCCCAGCTAAAAGGCGTTCTTTGTTTTACTTGTGGAAAAGCTGAGAGCATGGGCCTTTTGGGTTCAACCAGGAGAAGAGATTCAGTATTTACAGCAGTAGGATTTTCAAACTGGAAAAAGGCTCGGGAAAAGTTTGGTTCTCATCAAAAGTCTAAAAGCCATGAGTTTGCCACTTGGAAATTAATGCATGCCTTACAGAATCAGAAGAGAGAAGCTGCTTTAGAACAACAACGAAAAGTTAGACAGGCCATTCCACCTCTATGCTTGAGCAAACTGATTAGTTCAATCCGGTTTTTGATTCACAGAGGTCACACGTTTCAGACTCACGAATCAATTGAAGAGAGTTTGTTCGAACTTCTAAAGTTTTTAGGTCAAGACAATGATGTGTTCAAATACTGGCTTGTGACCAATCAAAATTTTACTAGCCATGAAATCCAACATGAAATAATTGGCTTAATGAGCAATGAGATCACATCTTTAATCACAAGAGAAGTAAATCAAGGCTCAATGTACTACTCCATCATAATAGACCGCATTCAAAATTCAGAGTCTCATCAGCTGACCCTCTTTTTGAGATACTTGGATTCTGACATGCACCCTCAAGAAGAATTTCTCGGGTTTCTTGATCCAATGGACGACACCGGTACTTCTGCTGCAAATCTCATCTTGGATAGTCTCGATCGACATTCTTTGCCTATTGATCTTTTAAGAGGAATTGCGTTTGAGAGCTCATCTGTCACATCTTCTAGCTACTTGGAGTCTCAAACTTTACTGAAACAGAAACAACCTTTAGCCAGGTTTGTCCAATGTGGGGCTCCTTGCGGCAATTTTTTAGCAAGAAATGCTAGTCATACAAGCCCGATATTGCAGCAGGCTGTATATTCTGTTAACAATTTGTGCCAATTATTTAGCAAAACCTCAAAGTTTAAATTTTTATTTGCTGAAGTGACCGTAAATGTGCCATGCCATACAAGACTTTTATGTTCTTCCAACTGGAATGTTAACTTGGCACTGATAAATACTGTTATTCAGCACTATGGATTGATCATTGATGGTCTAAAAGAAATGCAAACAAATGCAGGTGTTTCCGGTGTAAAAGCTCACACATTGTTGCTAGAGTTTATCGATGGCAATACAATTGTGACTTTACTCATTATACGGGCAGTACTGGAGTCATTAAATATTCTAAATATTAATTTTGACGACCAGAATAGGTTAATGTTGAACACGCTGAAAAAAATAAAGATGGTAAAAGAAATATTGACAAGGGTACGCCAAGAAGCTCCTGTGTTGGATTTCCTAAAACAAGCGGAAGAGTTTGTCATAAAACTTAACCTGTCACCTGTATCCATTCCACAGTCAAGACTGTGCGCTCAGAGTACGGAAGCGGCGCAACCACAAATTGCTGTTTCTAAGGAAGATTATTTTAAAACTGAGTATTTCCAAATGATTGATGCAATCGTTTCTCAGCTGGACAACCAGTTCTTCCAACAAGGGTTTATGGAATATTGCATCCTTGAAGATGTTTTGCTTGGCGCAGGCAAAGGGGAAGCTGACAATGTAATTGAGCAAAAACTTGGAATCCTTTCCAAATACCCAGAGTTCAATGTTCGTATGTTAAAGGTCCAGTTAGAAATGTTTGCTCACAAAAACAGCTATAGTTCTCTATCCGAAGCTGTAGGCCTTTACAAGTCAGTTAGTCCTGAAGTTAAGGAATTTTTCAATGAGCTTGGCAAATTTCTCAAACTTTTACTTATAATTCCAGTAAGCACAATGGAAAATGACCAGATCTGTGGCCCCTTCCAAAGACTAAAAACTTTATTGAAGTTCACAACCACAGAAACCCGCTCAAATGATGTGGCTATATGCTATGTAAATGAGACACGTTTAGATAGTCTATGTTTAGAAACTATTGCACATAACTTTGTTCACAGCTCTTAACTGCTCAAACGCCTCTTTTGCCTATTTTGTAAAGTCTAGAGATAACCTTTATTATACAACTATATTTGTGATAAAGATCATATACGTAGATGATTAAAATTTATTGCTACAAAGACTTTCAAAACAAAGGACTTCTGCAACCTCCTAGACCCACCACAATATCTAAAACTACAGATGTCCTATTGGCGGTTTCCGAGCACTGCAACTCTTCTGGGTACTTTAACATAACTCTATTCGTGTTAATTGCCGATCCATTTGTATTAAGAATTGGCATTTCTGCTAGGTGGACCCCACCAAATAGGAAGTTATGGCATCTTCTAGGCTTATATTACATTGCTCTTTATAAAGTGAAAGCTTCTTCATGGATCATTAGTGGTATGGAATGATGGTGCATGACATGTCATGGGAATAGAAATCTGCCTTCAACTTCTGTTGTTTTTTGTTCATTATTGTAAACCTGTTGCCTTTAAAATTTAAAGGGATATTTAACTAAAAAACTGATCTCAAAGTTGCCTTCTTTAGGACTGTTTTAGGTTATATTCTACTCACTGTTTTTGTGCCATTTTTTTTAATTTAGATTAATCATAACCTGAGAAAAAATAACTTATGTTGAACATGCTTTCTTACTTGCACGCAGCATGTTATAAAACAGGAATTGGAAAAAGGCAAGCTAAAATTGGGCAGTGCAATACGGGTTATCCACTACTTAGACATTGATAGACTCACAGCGATCCTTCGTATAGGCTGACGCATGGTGCCCCTGATAATCGGCTGTTTGCACCACTGCCATATGTAAGCAGTATGTGAACATGGACCAGCTCGACTCCTCCATTCTCAGCTGTTTCAGCTCCGGTCTCGTCAAGTACAATAGAACTTAACTGAGACCGATGATCACGCTGTTTAGAGCTTTGCTTTGTTCTTTCTGTATACTGTTAAGTCCACTTGTTGTGTGAACTATTGCTCTGTGAAGGGGCGGTTGCTGGTCACCATTATCTGAGTAGTGGACAACCTGTCTTAAGGGAACTCCCATCTCCAAGTGTATTTCAGTCTCCGGAATCCTATCCCCATATGTAGTGGGTATAATAATAATAATAGCAAATATCTCCAGATAGAAATGTAGTTTAGTTCTCCTGATTAAGTGTCATTTACCTCGTGCAGGGCATTGCAGCTTAGGTACACTATCAACTAACCTATATCACTGAGTGGTCGTAACCATGGATTCCTAAGCTACTGTAATGCCCTGTATATGAGGTAAACGACATGGCTAATCAGGAGAACTAAACAAAATTGCTAATTGGTGGTACTGTATATACTCGCGTAATAAGCCGAGGCACCTAATTTTACCAATGAAACTGGGAAAACTTATTGAATAGGATGGGAAATTCAGCAGTCTCCCAGCCTGGTATATCTTCCCCCAGTCTACTACATAGCCTTCCCCCGGTACATAGCCTTCATCCAGCATATTGCCCCCATCCTGGTGCACACAAAGAAAATAAACTATTTAACTCACCTCCCCCTGCAGCACTGCCGCTTCCTCCTGTCATTTTGTCCCGGCATCTGATCATTTGAGCGACATGCGCAGCGATGACATTAATGTCCTGCGCTGCTCACATGATCAACTGCTGGGACAAAACAGGAGGACGATGCGGTGCTGCAGGGGAGCGATGGGGAGGTGAGTTAAATCATCCGTAGCTGGAATATTCACTGTTTCCCACTCTAAAGATCCATGGAAAGTAGTGAATATTCACACACGTGTTCACCTCTGGCTTCAGCTGCAACCGATGATCACGTAGGCCAGCTAATTAATGTAATATGCGCCGCTCAACCCTGCCCATATCAGCGCCATCTTCAGTGCTGAGAGGTGATGGACAGAGGGATGCAGTGAACATTAGCCTAAACAGCGGACCAACGTGATTACCAGCTGCAGCCTGCTCCAGTCTCCGGTCACCTCTCCAAAGCTCCCCCCCAACCTACAGCACAGCAGACTTGTGGGACCCTCACTCGAGTATAAGCTGAAGGGGGCTTTTTTAGTATAAAAAAATGTGCTTAAAAAAGGTTGGCTTATACTCGAGTATGTATGGTATCTGCTAATCTTATTACACCTACAACAGACATACTGGGATAGAATCTTAGGCTGCTTTCACACAGCGTTTTTTTTGTGATCCGTGGCTGTCCGTTGTAAAACTGACAGCCACGGATCAGATTTTGGCCCCATGTTATCCTATGGGCACGGATCACATCGGATTTGGACTTATTGGCATCCGATTTTGGTCGGATCCGATCCTGGCCGATTTTTTGCTGTGCCCAAAATCGCAGCCTGCTGCGATTTTTGGCACAGCGGGTCAGATCGGACCGAATTGGATCCGACCTGATCCGCGCCAAATAACATGGGGCCTATGGAGCGAGGATCCGAGGAAACAGCTCATGTCTCCTCGGACCCGATGTTAGTGCACTGAGCATGCTCAGTACACTAACACCGCTCTGTGCCATCTAATATCACTTCTGCAATGTATATTCATACATTGCAGAAGTGACATCTCCTGAAAATCAAGGGTTAAAAATAAAAAAAACTTCATTCTCACCTCTCCACGATCCAGCGATGCCTCCTGCGCTCTGTGCTTCTAGGACCTGGCCTGACGTCACAGTTGAGTCACATGGCCGGTTACCGCGGTAACCGGCCATGTGACTGTGACATCACGCCAGGTCCTGTTGATCAGAAGAAGCTGGAAGCAGCGCGGGTGTCGCGGAGAGGTGAGAATGAAGATTTTTTTATTTTTTAAGCTCTGCAAACAGGGGAGCAAAGAGGGGGGAGACAGAGGGGAGACACAGGGGGACAAAGAGGGGAGACACAGGGGAGACACAGGGGGACAAAGAGGGGAGACACAGGAGGACAAAGAGGGGAGACACAGGAGGACAAAGAGGGGAGACACAGGGGGACAAAGAGGGGAGACACAGGGGGACAAAGAGGGGAGACACAGGGGAGACACAGGGGGACAAAGAGGGGAGACACAGGGGGACAAAGAGGGGAGACACAGGGGGACAGAGGGGAGACACAGGGGGACAAAGAGGGGAGACACAGGGGAGACACAGAGGGACAAAGAGGGGAGACACAGGGGGACAAAGAGGGGAGACACAGGGGGACAAAGAGGGGAGACACAGGGGGACAAAGAGGGGAGACACAGGGGAGACACAGAGGGACAAAGAGGGGAGACACAGGGGAGACACAGAGGGACAAAGAGGGGAGACACAGGGGAGACACAGGGGGACAAAGAGGGGAGACAGAGGGGGACAAGGAGGGGAGACACAGGGGGACAAGGAGGGGAGACACAGGGGGACAAAGAAGGGAGACACGGGGGGACAAAGGTGACAGGAGGGAGAGAGAAGGGGGACGAGATGACAGGAGGAGCAGGGACAGGATCCAGCTGATGCTGCAAAATATCGGGATCAGATGCCTATTTGGCATCCGATTGCAGTCATCAGTTTGGATCCGATGCTGTCCGAGGGGAGCAGCAAAAAGTCTGATCCCCTCGGACAGCACAAAAACGCTGTGTGAAAGCAGCCTTAGAAGGAAATGCCCCTTTTTACTTTCTCTGAATTAATAGTAAAATACTGACAGTACTATGATTCTCAGTTGGCAACATATACAAAAGTTAGATACGATGTCTAGCAAAGTAGTCAAGATTTTTTTTTTTCTCACAGTTGACTTTTTTCATACCTTTTTTTTATATTTCTTTAAATCAGGGGTGTCAAACTCTGCTGGATAATGTGCCGCACATAAATAAAAAAAATAATAATTTGGAGGGTTGCATTCTCTCTAGTACAAAGTGACATTTTTAGTAATTGTATAATTTTTTTTCTTAGACCTTTTGATAACTTTTTTTTTTTTTTTAAATGGCATTCCTTTTATGGGTTGTAGCACAGATTTATAGCTTGGGTCGTTATGGACGTGGCATTAAGAAAAGTACTCTCTTTTTTTTTTTTTTTTCGTTTATTTGAGCTTATATATAAAACAGCATTTTTAGTGCTAAATAAGACGTGCCTTTCTTTGAATTTTTTTTATTTTCTTTTTTCATTTTTAACCCATTCTTTTAAATAATATTGTCTTACAATTAGCACCATTTAGTAGTCTTGACCAACATCTTGTAGTAATGTGACTTGATCCTCCATTCCATTGGCATCCTCTTTTCTGCACATTCAGCCCACCGCTTCCATAGACCACTTGAGGATCGCGGCATGGTCCAGGGGGCTGTTTTTTTTTTTTTTTCCTCTGCACTTGACTACTCTGACATCAACTCTGGCCTCTGATTGGCCAGCAGCTAGCATTGGTATAGCCAAGCCAGAGAGCTTGTCTCTGCGCTGCATCCAAGGATGCTCATTTAACCGTAGTAAAGTGCAGACATCTGTGGCCTCCTGGACCAGCATTGGGCCGCGTGTTTGAGACCCCTGGCTTAATGTCCTTAAATGTTACTGTACAGGAATAGTTACTTTTCCTTTTTTATATTAACCCAGATAAGCTTTCATTTCCTGCTGGAGATATATTTTGACTTGTTTTTTTGCAGGTAGAAGAGAAATACATTAGATTCTATGTGGAAATTAAACATATACCGTATTATCTCCTGGGCAAAATATTTACATTTAATATTTTTTTTTTTTTTGTTGGGTCATAGTATATGAAGTGATAAGTCACTCATTTTGATTGCTAGTGGGACTTTTCAAATTCTGTGAAATATATAATACTAGATGGTGGCCCGATTCTAACGCATCGGGTATTCTAGAATATGTATGTAGTTTATTAAGATTTAAGAATAATGCAATGCGCAGCTGGGTTTAAATCCCACGCCAATTCGCGGCCGGACTGCGCCTGTCGCTGATTTGTCGCGTGCGGCTGGCGCGACCAATTAGCAACGCGGGATTTCCATTACAGACAGACAGAATTAGGCGATTTTCTAGTAGATACCTGCAGCAGTGCCAGTGTTCAGTAGTGTCGGTGCGGCGGTGTCTGTGTGCACTTGAAGCTTGTTGCAGCTGATCCCAGATCCCCAGGAGTTTGTGTGCTCTCCATCCCAGTGCTGTGGAGCAGTCAGGTGCCCCGTCCTCCGCTCTGCTCCTCATCTCCTTCCCCAATCACACAACTCTTCCCATTTGATACTAAAAACAATAGAGGGCTTGGTGTAGTGAGTGACAACGGGGACAGCCAATCGGGTGGGGGCCCAGGCTGGGGGGTGTGTGTCCGCTCGGTGACCAATCAGCGATGCGGGATTTTGGTAACAGACAGACACGATAGGGCAATTATATAGTAGATTTTTTTCCCCTCAATTTCAGACGTTGGCCTTGCATGCTTAGTCGTTATTCTCCTTTTAAAGAGGACCTGTCACCAAACCAGGCATGGTGATCTAATTAAAGCACTGGATGCAGCATGTCTGCAGTATGCAGGCAAGGGGTCATCCAGCACTTGAGCAGCCCTGTACCCCGAGATAATACACTTAGAAAACTTACATGCCCCAGCCATTAAGGAGGTGGCTAGGGGCTGCTGCCAAGGGCAGATTCACACCCCCTGCATGTTTAATCTGCCCACCGCTGCCAATCATTCTCTCCCTCTTCAGCAGCATTTAAACAGAGTTTTTTTTTTTCCCAGAACATGCCGTTTGTCTCTGCCCCTCAGGGGGCGGGGCTAAATGGACTTTCTGCGAGAGAAAAAAAAAACCTGTAATTAGATCACCATGCCTGGCTTGGTGACAGGTCCTCTTTAAACTGAATGGGTAATACAGAAACCATTCCCATTTACTTTATTTTATTGGTGTTTCTAGCTAATTTTTTATCCACAGTGATTGGTTAGCTGACTTATAACCTCTCTGCCAATCCAGCATTTTTTTGTTACTTCTACAGCTGGAGTGATCCTTTAAATGCAAGTCCCTTGCCCCTGTCTGATGCTTGCTTTCTGGTGGCATCACCCACCATCGCTGTTGCTTCGATGAAAAGTGACCTGCCAGCACTCTCCAATGTGTCATGGAGCATGCTGGAGGTCACTCCTCTATTTCTCTCTAGGAAGTCTCATTCTGACTCTTATAGAGATGCATCGAGCTCTTGTGACATAACATCTGACTGGCCAGAAGTCAGAAATTATGGGCACAAGGTGGTGCCTTGGGACTGGAGTGGTGTCAGTAAAGGTAAGCCACTAGAAGGTGATGACAATGTACAGGGGTTTTCATTTATGGAAAACTGTTTAGGTGGTGCTTTAAAAATGCTTCATGTAAAACTACAAATTGCATACTATACAGTTTAGTAACGTTTCTGCACTTTTTGAGTATTTGCTACAGATGGAAGTAAGATTATTGTATATTATGTGTGTAACATTACAGTTAAGATTTGTGACACAGTTTCAACTTGGTTAAATATTGTCTTAACTATAATTCATCAAACTCTATTCTATGTAAAATCTTATTTTATACAGTTGCTTCTCTTCTTGGCTCAGTGCAGATATAATGCTATGGTTTGATATTGAATAAAATATTTCCTCAAGACTTCGTGCACATGCTGCTTTTTTTTAACAAATCACCAACATTTGCATGCTTATCCTTACCCCGACAAAGTCTTTGAAAACTCTGAAGTGTTGTGCACACGTTGCTTATTTATTCCTTGCAGATATTGATGCAGAAAATAATCTTCAGCTTGTAAATTGTTGGGTGTTTTTTTTTTTTTTTTTTTTTTTTTTTCTTTTTTTATCCATTGACTCCCTTATAATCATGAATGAAAAAGGGTGCAATTATGCAGGCGTATTCGGGGGCGCATTTTTGGTACGTTTTTCTCAAAAAACGCATGGTTTATTAAAAGTCCGCCATACACAGTAAAACTATGGCTCACTTGAACTAATCTGCGCTTTCTAATAACGCCACCGTTGACAGACTTTTCTGGTTGCAGTTTATTTCCTGCCGGGCAAATGGATTAGTTAGTCATCAGTCGGTTTCTGCTTGGAAGGTGCTCAATGGCAAGGCACAAAAGACACCCGGGAAATGCCAGACTGTCTTTCTTTTAGAGATTTGGCAGCATTGTTTAATCAAGTTAATGTTTGAAATGTGCCCCAAAAAATATCCCAGCTATCGGAAGGCAACCAAGAACAAGCAAAGCTACGTCTGGAAGGAAAGAAAACTACAGATTTTTCCTGAAGCGCTTTCCATTTAACCCCCTTAAGGACCAAGTCTCTTTGTACGCTAATGACCAAACCTTATTTTGCCCTTCTGACCAGTGTCCCCTTATGAGGTAATAACTCTGGAACGCTTTGTGAGTGGTAAATTTAGGTCTATTTAATTTTTGTTCTTATTTGTGAAAAAATTGCAAAATTGGCGAAAATATTGAACTTAACCAGAGAGCCGTGTGACACAAAATAGTTAATGCATAACATTTCCCACATGTCTACTTCAGCACAATTTTTGAAACAAAAATGTTTTTGTCAGGAAGTTATAAGGGTTCAAAGTTCATCAGCAATTTCTCATTTTTCCAACCAAATATATAAAACCACTTTTTCCAGTACGTCCCCATGACAGCACCATAGGAGGAGTCATCCCATATCCTTCTGTAGGGACAGGAAGCACAAGAGGTTAAAAGCCCTCCCCTAACCCCACCTCCTCAGTGGTTTTCCTGTCTCTACACAGGACAAGGAGTACAGGAGAGTGCTGGTGCAGGGAGCACTGGCTGAAGGAGCGCTATGAGCGCCGACTATACTCACAGGTGGGATCGGGAAGGGAGAGGGGCTGCGACTTTCTCTTTCCCACCGTCAAGCACATCCCAGGGCCGACACTCCCTCTCGGGAGTCCCTCAGCCTTGCGGGAGCAGGAGCCTCCAGGTGCCACTTCCTCCATCGTTTGAGGCTCTGGGCGTCCCGTGCCAACGGCCCCGGCTTCTCATGGTTGCGGGGACCGCTCAGCGCCAAACCGGAAGTTCGGGATGACGCACTTCCGGTCCGCGGTTTCAAGCAGGAAATTCAAGTGTCGGCCGGCGGTGGGCGCCAGAGGAACAGGAGGACTTGGCAGGGGGGCCTGACCTGCCTGGGGGTAAGAGCTGGCGGTGCCACACTGTACAGGTCTGTGTTGGGATGTGCCATCCTGTACCGGGCTGTGCCATGCTGAGTTGTGATGCTGTGCCATGTTATGCCTTACCATGCCAGACTGTGCCATACTGTACTGTACCATGCAATACCATGCTGTACCATACTTGGCTGTCGTGCCGTACCATGCTGTACTGTGCCGTGCGGTGTCATGCTGTACTGTACCATGCTATACCATACCATACTGTGCTGTGCCGTACCATACCAGGCAGTACTGTACCATAATATGCTGTACTGGGCTTGGCCATACTGTGCTGTGCTGTCCTATGCTTGGCAATGCTATACCATACGGGGTCCGGCCGTGCCATGCTATGACATGCTGTCCCATACTGTGCCATGCTGTGTTTTGCTGTGACATACTGAGCCATGCCGTGCCATGGGGTGGCATATTGTACCAGGCTGGAACATGCAGGGTCGTGCTGTACCATGCTGTGTCAGGCTGTGCTTTGCTATGCTCGGACGTACTATGCTATGTGTGCGGCACTGTACAGTTCAGTGCCAGGCTGTGATATGCTGTACCTTGCTGTACTGTGTCATGCGGTGCGATGTTTTAGTATGTTGTGCCTTGCGGTACTAGGCGGTGCTGTGCCTTGATATACTGGGCCAAGCCGTGCTATGCCATGCTAGGCCTTGCTCTACTGTGCTGTGCTATACCATGTCTTGCTATACTAAACTGTACTTGGTCAGGCTGGGCTATACATGGAGGATTCATCACTATCTGATGCCCCTCCAAAATACCCATAGGGTCGTGTACGGCTCGGTTTCTAATCGTCCCCATTTTTATTAAAGGGATCCTGTCACCCCCAAATCACCTCTAAACCTATTAAAACCTGTCCCTAGGAGCATATTAACACTGTCCCTACACTCCTTTTAGCTCCTAAATGGCATTAGTCAAAGTGAATATAAACGTTTTATAAGTACCTGATTAGTCATGATAATAAGTGACTATGCTATTCATAGTCACTCATCAAGGCAGCCCCTCTTCTTCATATCACGCCTATTCAGGCGTGCTCGTCAGTCTATGTTCAAAATCGCGCCTCCCTGCGCGCCTCCCCTCTCTTCATAGCGTCCGGGCTTCACTGTAAGCTGTATGACGCGATTCGCGTCATTCCCGGCGCCGGATGACGTATTTGCAGCCGCGCCGCGCTGTCAGCTTCAAAATACGCACTGCGCATGCCCATGCGCATGCGCAGTGCGGAACTTGAAGCTGACAGCGCGGCGCGGCTGCAAATACGTCATCTGGCGCCGGGAATGACGCGAATCGCGTCATACAGCTTACAGTGAAGCCCGGACGCTATGAGAGAGAGGGGAGGCGCGCAGGGAGGCGCGTTTTTGAACATAGACTGACGAGCACGCCTGAATAGGCGTGATATGAAGAAGAGGGGCTGCCTTGATGAGTGACTATGAATAGCATAGTCACTCATTATCATGACTAATCAGGTACTTATAAAACGTTTATATTCACTTTGACTAATGCCATTTAGGAGCTAAAAGGAGTGTAGGGACAGTGTTAATATGCTCTAGGGACAGGTTTTAATAGGTTTAGAGGTGATTTGGGGGTGACAGGATCCCTTTAAGTCTTCTATTGACAGACCTCAGTCCTTTTTTGTAAGCTCAATCTTCTGGACAAAGTACCTTAGGTCCGCGCTGCTGCCAGATGGATATAAATGACACCAAAGACACCATCTGGCAGCAGCGCAGACCTGAGGTACTTTGTCCAGAAGATTGATCGATAACCGCAGTAACCTGTGGAGGTACGGTCCCTGCAGCAGCTGCATTTCTGAGCGATCAAGCTGGTTGTGTGTGACACAACCTAATCAGGTGAGCGATTCTGATTTTGAACCTTTTTGACCTGTATAAAAAAGATAAGACCCCATTGCGCATTCTCAACTTTTTTAGGATAGGAGATTCCAGCCCTGTTCATTCCTGTCAACAGGAACAGGACGGGTCACAAGGGAATCTCTAGATTTTGCCACTATTACTCAGGATTATCACATAGAGGCCCAATTTTTACCTTATGAATTTGGGTTGATGAAGGGTCCCCACATCTTTCAGTCGGCTAGAAGCAGACGTAGAGAAGCTTTGCATCAGGGGGTTCTTGTTCCTGTTGGATCGTATTTTGATCATTATCTTTCCCGGTTTCCATATTGAACCTGGGCGGGGGAGTTTCATACGATAATGAATTTAATATCCCTGACTCGTTGGGTCAGATATGAACAGTTTTGCATGGAATCAAAAATCTGACAGGGCTTGATGTACATGGCAGTTTTGCCCTAGGCCCGATGGAAGTATGTTATCTGTTGATTCTTCCTCCTGTCATTGATATAGGAGGTTTACCTTTGGGTTGAGAAGGCAGTTTCTCCACTACAGGTTCCGGTGTCTTCCTTTCAGCCTCTCATCTGCTCTCAAAATTTTAAGAATCTCAGGGCAGATGTGGTGACTTGTCTAGGGTGCAGTTGATGACACTGCAACTGAAATTTGTCTTATTGATGCTACCCTAGTTGGGCAGGATCCTGAACAGAGAAAAATGAACTCTTGTCCCAAGCACTTCATGCATCCTTGGGGAGTTGGTCCCGACTCTTGTACAGGAACGTCCTCTCTCCAGATGACGAGCTGATCTTGATCCCTCACAGGCTTTGTTTCTTGGTAAGGGATATACTCCCATCAAGCCAAGAAGCGATGAGTGTTCTGGGAATCTTGACGGGTGGAATCAAGTCCATTCCAGGGCTTTGCAGTACTCCGTCCTGGCAGTGATGGACAACCACCAGATTGGTTTGGACATGGAGATATTCTCTGTCCCCAGACGCCCGGGACTCCCTACATTGGTGGCTCGACCAGAAAAATCTACAGATGGGAGTGGAATGGACCTCGTGGCCTTGTCTGCTAGTAACCACAGACGCAAGCTTCTCCGGAGGGGGAGCTCAAGTGGGGGATCGTTATCTTCAGGGGACTTGGTCCACAATGTTCAGACCCGATTATCGCATTTCCAGGAATTACAGGCAAGCTGGGAAGCCCTAAGGAGAGGCTGTGCTGTCTTGACAGACAGGTGAAGTCACTATCTGACAACATCATTGCAGTCTCCTTAATCAGGCATCAGGGCGGCCAAGGCATCCTATGATCAAGTGTTTGGCCATCAAGTTATTCCTAGACATGGGAAAGCTGGCGCGCTCCATCTCAGCGGTTCATCTTCGGGGATCCGAAGTTCAAGAAGCAGAGTACCTCAGCAGGCGTCGGATGAAGCCTCTGGAATGGGCACTGAACACGGAAGGGTTCCAGCAACTGACTCGCAGATGGGGTCAGCCTAGCCTAGATCTGTTGGCATCCAGGACAAATACGAAGACGTCATCTTTCTTCTCTCTCAGGAGATCATCCTCTGGCAGTGGACGCTCCCTCATAGTATTGGGGAAACGGGTTAACATATGCCTTACCAACTACTCCCCTCATTCCAGAGGTCAGGAAGACTGGGAGACAGTCATTACAGTTGTCCCTTTCTGGCCAAGGTGAAGTTGGTTCCTCTTATCTGGCATTGGAATGCACAATCTTTCCTGCCGTTGAGGAAAGATCTTCTGACACATGGTTCGCTATTTCCTCTCAATCTTCAACAACTCCAGCTTTCGGCCTGGCTTCTGATGGGGAGAGCCTAAAGACCAATGGATTATCCGATAAAGTGATCCGGCCTATGCAGGGTAATAGAAAACCTGTCACTCAGGCGATATATCACAAGGCCTGGAAGACCTTCTGTTAGCTTCGCAAAACGGTAGACACCTCTCACCTGGACATTCCGGGGCTACTTGATTTCTTCAAACGGGATTTGACACGGGTCTTAGTCCACGTACTTTGAAGGTACAGATAGCGGCACTAAGTGCTTTCTTCGACGCATCATTGTCCTCACATCCTTGGATACTCAGATTTGTCTAGGCAGTCCAGAGTCTTTGACTTGCCCAGAGAATGTATTCCCCTTTGTGGGATCTGAATCTTGTCCTAAGAGTCCTTTGCAATCCATCCTTTGAACCAGTTAGAGAATTGGACATAAAGAACTTAACTCTGACGGCAGTCTTCCTGGTGGCTATCACCACGGCTAAAAGGTTGGGTGAGATCCAGGCTCTCTGTGGTCATGCCATATATGCAGATACGAGAGGATTGTATCATTCTTATACTAGATCCAAGTTTCTCCCGAAGGTGGTGTCATCGCTGCCTTTAATCCAAGAAGTGGTTCTTCTGTCATTCGGCGACAACTCCGGAGGAAGAGGCTGTTCACCGTCTCCATGTCCACAGTGCATTACTGGCCTAGGTGGAAGCCACTCTGTACTGGAGTTTAGATTCTAATCCTTTCATACAGTTTGGGGGTAAACAATGGAGACAGGAAAGCTTTGAAACCATCCTTACCTGGATGGGTCAGGTTCAGGATTCATGTAGTGTACCTTTTGAAAGGCAGTCCCCCTGAAATTTTCAATGCACATTCTACCAGAGCAGTTTCCACGTCATGGCCTACCGGAGCAGATGCTACCATTGAACAGATATGTACTACAGCCTCCTTGTCAGACCATACTACGTTTTGCAGACACTGCAAATTGGATATTCTCTCACAACAGAGAGCTGTGTTTGGTCGGACGGTGCTTCAGGCAATTGTCCCACCCTAATCTATGAGTTCTTGGGTATACTCCTATGGTGCTGTCATGGGTACATACTGGAAAACCAGAGTTAGTCTAAGGTAACTATGTTTCCAGAAGTCCACATGACAGCACCCATATTTCCCTCCCTAATATTCTACTGTATGTGAATTTAACATATCTATCACTTTACTAGTATAATATTGTGTTGTACCCTGCCAATGTGGTTCTTGGAAAATCACTGAGGAGGTGGGGTTAGGGGAGGGCTTTTAAGCTCTTGTGCTTCCTGTCCCTACAGAAGGATATGGGATTACTCCTATGGTGCGGTCATGTGGACTCCTTGAAACATTGTTACCGGTAAGACTAACTCCGGTTTTTAGGGACCACATCACATTTGAAGTCCCTTTGAGGGGCCTACATGGCAGAAAACACCCAAAACTCACAGCATTCCAAAAACTGCACCCTTCAGAGTGCTCAACACCATGTTCGATGAATATTAACCCTTCCAGTGCTTCACAGGAACTAAAGCAACGTGGAAGGAAAAAAATGAACATTTTACTTTTTCAAACAAAAATGTTACTTTAGCTCCAAATATTGCATTCTCATAAGGGTTACAGGAGAAAATGGACCCTAAAATTTGTTGTGCTATTTCTCCTGAGTACCCTGATATCCCACATGTGGTAAAACAAACCCTGTTTGGGAGCACGGCAGGGCTCAAAAGGAAAGGAACGCCATTTGATACTTGAAGCAGAAAATTAGCTGCAATTGATAGCGGACACCATATTGCGTTTTGGAGAGCCCCTGTGTGCCTAAACAGTAGAAACTCCCCACAAGTGACCCCATTATGGAAACTTGCCCAACCCCAAGGAACTTATATAGACGGGTGGTGAACACTTTGAACCCCCAGGTGCTTCACAGAATTTTAGAAAATTAGGCTAAACAAAAAAAATGAAAGTCCCTTTTTTCCACAAAAATGTTTTTACCCTCAATTTTTTTTTTTTAATTTTAACAAGGGCAAGAGGATAAAATGGATCCCAAAGTTTGTTGTGCAATTTGTCCAGAGTATATTGTACCTGATATGTGGTGGCAAACCACTGTTTGTGCCCATGGCATGTTTGTTAGGGTGGTGGTGTCACTTGGGGGCGGGCTCTGTAGTGCTGGGAGCAGAGCCTTGGCATCCTTGATTTGTTCTGTGGGGTTGTGAGAATGGGGACGGGCTCATCCTAATTGGACCAATCAGATGGGGAAAAAGAGTGACATCCTGACACTTCTGGTCTCAAGGCAATTCCGTAAATAGATTACCAGAGATTAGGATATTGGAGATATTAGCTTTAGAATAATGTTTTTATCAAAAGTAATTTGAGAGCAAATAAAAAAAAAATTTTTTATGGCAAGAAAGTGATCAAAGCTAGGAGAAGGCCAAAAGGATAAGGCTAGTGCCAATACTAGGAGTTGTTTTGGGATAAAGTGACTGTTTGTTTTTATGCTGCCTGCACAAACTTTACAAATGCCAACTGATCGAATAAAGCATTTGAAGAATTTGCCACCGGGTTTTTTTTTTTTTTTTTTTGTAAACATGGATTCAAGGCCAGCCTTAGCCTGAATTATACTCGGTGCAAAACTGCCCTTTGGTGCACCCATCCTTTGTTTTTTGTGCTTTTTTTTCTACCCATTTTTCCAGCACACAAGCGCGCAGAGGCATCCATTTTTCACATCCTAAACAAAAAATTGATTTCTTCATATGTATTGTACAATAAACACCTCCAAATTTGTGCTAAATAATCTACACCCAAATCCAATTTTATTCCACCACATGTGAATTCATGCTTACTGGGGTCTTCTGATCTCGTACGTAATGGCAGGCCAAACCTTTAACTTGTCAAATTCCCTGAAGCCGACTCCACCAAAATGGACACTGACTACACTGCCCTGCATAATGGATAGGATAAGCGGATCTCACCACTGGGACCCAAATCAGGCTGGAGCATAAGGTGATGTGGCCCCTCCTCCTCTCTCTGATGAAGACAAGATACAGAGCACAGAAGGAAGGGAGGGCACCCCTGCAGTCTTCCGGATGGAGCCTGATCAGAGAGGGAGCATCAAATGAAGGTGAACTACTGTCTCCCTGCGCTCCCCCCCCCTCTTGTCTGACGGCCGGCACCCTGTGCAGTGCACAGGTCACACCTAGCTAAAGCTGGCCATGCATTGGATACTGTAAACATGGTGAATAACCTAACTGAGCACTACATTCATATAAGAAAACAATGACTATTTTCTGTACATGTCTGCAGATATTCTGCCACATTGTGTACCGTACACAATAATATCTCCCAGATTCTTCAGGTTCCACTCCAGTCAGCTTGAAATAAACTTCTCCTTTATTTGTGTCTCTTGATATAGTTAAACGGCCCTGAAGAGATTGAGCGTAATTAATGCTACCATCATACCAGATTACCCCTAGCCATTTCAGGCTTTTCCATGCGGAGGACCGAATCCAGGGTACAGCATATATTTTAGAGTTATCAGTGAGGGAGGCACCGGTGACTTTACAGGTCAGGGTCAGAGTCTCTGATGGTTTCACAGTCCCAGGACCAGTTTCTAATAATGAGATCTGTGCAGTGGTCCCTATAAATAAATTATAAATATATTAAATGCTAGTTTCTATTGAAAATACTAAGTAACACTATCAGAAAATTAAATTGACCTTGTGTTATGGACACCACACCAAATAACCATAGGACATTCTTCATGACTGTTCTGAGTAAAGGAAGAAGACTGTGTTATGAATAAACACATTGATGATTCCTTTGGTTATCTAGATGTAGTTAGAGCAGTATTTGACTGTATTTGCATATACTTTGTGTTAAAGAGCATGCCCAACTTCAAATAGATTTACCTAATTTAAGAATCTGACAGTTGATTTCTGCAGTTGACAATAAAATGACACTTCTTAATACGTGTAGTTTATAAAATTAGCAGATTATAATGATAAAGCCACATTCACACCTTTAGTATTTGCTAAGGCCGGCTTCACACTGTGGCATGATCCGGTCCAGGTCTGTCCGGGATGACCCTGACAGCCGCGGACCGGATCAGCACACAGGACTATGGGGGCTAATATGCCCTCCGGTCTGGTGTGTAGCGCACGCAGCTGCAGCCACTGACCGGTCAGGACCGCGGTGCCCGTGGTCCTGACTTATCAGCAGCGGGAACTGCGTGCGCTGCACACCGGACCGGAGGGCATATTAGCCCCCATAGTCCTGTGTGCTGATCCGGTCCGCGGCTGTCAGGGTCATCCCGGACAGCCCCGAACCGGATCACGCCGCAGTGTGAAGCCGCCCTAAGTATTTTACCTCCAGTATGTGTAAGTGAAAACCAGCAGTGGGTGATAAATACAGAAGTGGTGACCTGTTTCTATAATGCTTTCCTGATTGTCCACTCCTGGTTTTGTCTTACAAATTATTTAAAATATTTGACCAAATACTCAATGTCTGAACATGGCATGTCACTTTGAGTTTTGTCCATAAAAAGCACAGGTATTCCTTATTTATAAGGCCTTAAGTGCATTGTACTTTAAAAGCTTTGCATTACATACAATAGCAGTATGTTCATTACACTCAAAAAATATTTTTCTGCCATTAAACTACTTCAAGTAAGCTGTTGTATTTGTCATAATTGATTAAATTTGCAACATATTTATGTACATCTTTCAAAAAGATTTTTCTATCTGTATTGCATGTTTTTATTGCCATATGAGAGAGGTTCCAATGAAATGAGGCTATATGTTCTACGTGTAATTATCAAGTAACAATTGCCATAAAATATTTTTTGGTGAACCACTGAAAACTGTGAAATGAACATATGCACTAAACTAATTAAAGTGGTTGTCGTCTACCCATAAATGTTTGCATTTGTAAAGTGCTTGCATAACCAATGTACTGCAAGGAAGGAATTATGAGGAATTACACTTTGATGGACAAAGGCTTGCTTGACGCACTTGGTTTTCTCCTCCCTGTCTGTGATTCCCCGACACCTTCACCTAGCTCTGGTCTGGGAATGACAGGTCACTGCTGAGATTTCAAGCAGAGGTGGCAGGTTATTCACAGACCAGAGGCAGGCGGACGGACTGGGGAATCACAGGGAGGAGAAATACAGAAATACTGTGTACCAAAATCTACGAAAACTTCAAATGATAATTGAAGAACCATAAAGTGTATTTTTTCACCAAAGGTATGAATTTAACTTGTGATACTGGACCACCACAGCCATGCCATGGGGTCAGTGTCTACAGCTCAGTCAAGTTCTTTCACACTAAACTTTCCCAATCATGCATTCATGGACCTTGCTTTGTCATGCTTTGCATAAGCATTAATACTAGGAATAAGGGGCTTATGCTATGCCCTGTAGAACAAGCCCATATCATTTTTTTTTTACTACAGAAAACAGTTGCCGCATGCATTCAAGTCAAGATGAAGAATGACAGAAGAATTATTTGTCACTCTGCACAACAACTTTCTACTTCACAGTTCAGTGCATTACACCACTCTTATCTGCTGCTCAATCATGGAAACTAATGTGATGAACCTCATAGAGCAGACTTTTTGGGCTGATGTTAAAGCGTAACTGCCATTTAAATTTTTATTTCATAACAATGCAGAGCAAGTGATTTTAATAAATTTTGTAATATACTTTATAAGACAATTCTGTTTGAAAGCCATTCATAAACCATCCACAAGGTATACCACTAAACGGCATGTGAGGCAAACATATGTTTATTATCAGTCAGGTCCGACTTCAGTGAATACGGGGCATGTATCTATATATGGGCAAAAGGGGTGTGGACTACACTGCTGACTGCAGCTGATGAGGAAACAATGTATCAGATTAGTGCAGGGTACAGCACAGGTGCTAAGCAACGTCAGAGTGTCAGGATCACTGCAAACTCCTCAAAAGTGTGTGCCAAGGAAAGATCTGTCATCTGGCTCCACACAGCTCAGTCACAATCTCTGTTAAACCCTTCTCTGCTGGCTTCTCACAAAGCTCACTCAGCCTGCTTTCATAAGCTGTGAAAAACACACTTTGCACTGCTCCCTATCAGCTTTCTCAGCTGTGAGAAAATAAGTCATATGGCACAAAAAGCATTATCTTAGCTGCAATGTGACCCATTGTTAGCAACCAGTGCATTATTAGGGTTTTTTAATTTATTTTTTCAATTAAATGGCATTTACACTTTAATGCCAGACCATGTTTGGAATTCTACAGTTGCTGAGTAAACAGCGTGGGTGGTTTTATGCACTTTGAACCTCAGCACTTGGCAACGTTTATGGTCTCCACTTTGTAGCCAAGTTTCTTTTGTTCCTACCAGTAAATGCTTACACTTGTAATAATGCCATTCAGAGTAATTCATAGAATATTAAGAAAGAAAAAAAAAATTCGGGGACTGACATTACAATGGTGGCATCCTATTGCAGAACCTCTTTCAAATTCTGTAAGCTCTTTAGAATGAGCCATTCTTTCACAAATATTTGTAAAGGCAAAATGCATGGTGGAGGGCCTGATTTTGTACCCTTGTGTCAATCAGATTAAATGAAATAGTGAACCTGGCCCATTGTTGTAGGTGCTCTGAAGACATTAACATGTATAACCTGTAACATGTACAAACTGTAGAGCTTCGGTACACGAATAACTGAACTTGTGAAAAAAATTCTCTTTTCTTCACGCCACGACAGCACCCACTGGAGAGAGGGATCCGCCCCCAGGGACAGGAAACCTACAGATAAAAAGGGGGCGGTCCCCTCGCCTCATCAGTTGGTTTCCTGTCCCTGATGGGGAACCTGCAGTACTTCTTACCTAGGTCCAATCAGCCCTCTGTGCGGTGTCCTTGGGAACGGCAGGGTCTGGGGCACTAGAAGCAGCGTCGGGAAGTCCTGCTTGCAGGCTCTCCCCTCGTCTGATGGATGGGCGTCCTGTCAGTGCCGGTATGTACCCCCTGGCTGACGCTGGAGCGTGGGGCTGAAGCGCTTGCCGCTTGGAGATGGCGGCTCCTGGCCGGGGGATGCGCCGGTGGGCCGGGGGCTGGGAGGACTGGTTCGCTCAGCCAGGTGTCTCCGGGTATGCGGGGCATTTTTGGTGCGGGCGCGGCCAGGGCTTCTCTTTGCCCGCCGGTGGACTACCGGCGTTCTCTTCCGGTCGGGGCTGGTGCGCATGCGCCGCCACGTTCCCCGGAAGTAACGTCATTCCGCTTCCGCGAGGCCGGTGGAGGTGTGCCGCCTGGAGGGCGGGAAGACTCACTGCCTTCGGTGCGAGATCCTGGAGGGTGTCGATCGTGCTGTCCTCGCCAGGGGCATCGGTGGGGCCTTCGCAGCCAAAGGATGTCCGGTTCCTGCAGGAAGGAGGCTGTAGCCGTTTCTACGGGAAGGAGCAGGGTGTCCTGCCTGGTCCATCACAGTCTGAGTCTCTACCTCTTCATACAGGTGCCGGCCTGGAGCTTCATGGGTGAGTGTAATGGGCTCTGCCTAGTAAGCTGCCCCCCTTCTCTCTGTCACCCCCTCTTCGGTTAAGTAAACTGGAAATTGGTGCCACCCGCAATGTGCTCTTGTGGCCAGCCTCTGCCAGACTCCTGTACTACGCAGTCGGTCTGTTATGCATCTCTATGTGTTTGCAAGGGGACTCCTCTGTTCGGTTTCGCGGAACTCAGCCTGCTGATTCATGGGGTCGTGCACTCCCTCAGGAGCAGGTGCCCATTCCAAAACTTAGAGCATGTGCCTACTTCTCATTGGTGGCTTCAGCGGATGGTATTCAGGAGTCTCGCTTGCTCATATCCCATTTGTCCTCCTCAGGGGAGGTCATGCTTCCCTTTTACAGTGTGGGCACTCTGGTAGTGTGGTTTAGAGTGCCTTAGGTGGTTCGGCTGTGGCCTCCACTTCAATGCAGGCCGCCTTACCAGTGGAGGGTACAGGTCCTGTCTGATCCACTTGTCTGGCGGATATGCTCCTGTGCCGAAATACCTGCTTGGGGTCTTTGTGCCGGTTGTTTCAGCTACATGGGTGTGGATTGTCCACTGGGGAGACCCAGTTCTGGACAGGAGTGTCACGAGACACCTGTTGGTCACCGTGCTTCGTGGGGGTGCTGCCTTCAGGGCTGACGTGTCGGCATATTTCCTGCTTCTGGCAGCAAGGTCGGCAGGCTTATCCAATTCTGATAGATGGGCTCTTTGGACTGCCTGTTGGAAGGGGGACGCGTGGGCCATGGCCCAGTCTGGCGCGTTCCTTTGCCTGGGTAATTCCTTGTTGACGGGGCTCTAGATGATCTCCTCTCTGAGGCGGCTGTCGGGAATATGGGACCCTACTCCTCTTCCGTCTGGTGGATGGGCTTTCTGGCTCGGCCCTTTCAACTTGACGATTCACTGTAGGGCCCTTCAGTGTTTGTCGGGCCTGACACTGGAGTTTGTGCGTTTTCTTCCTGCTCCGTGTATGGTCTTCACCTCCTTGTGTCTGAAATCCGGGGTCTGTTGGAGACATTGGTCCTCCTTGCGGTCCCGGGAGGCCTGTAGGTGGGGGTGTTTATTCTCCTTTCTTCCTGATTCCCAACCCAGTTGGTTCTCATGGCCCATTATTGCTTGAAGCGGTTGAATACCTTTTTTCCGCTATCGCTGGTTCACATGGCATCTACTGGTTCTGCCGGATATTCGGTCGCCACGCGGGCACCTGTCCCGGGCTACCCAGTGAGGTAGTTCCCTGGTTCTCCAAACAGGACGGTATGCTATAATCTGTGCAGTTTTACGTTTTTCTTAGCCGCTTCAGGGCCGTACGGGATTTGTTGGAGTCCTTTTCCCTTCTGGCCATGCATCCTGCCTGCCAAACGCTTTCACTGTCGTGGTCGCTTTCGTAGGCTGTTCTTGTCGTTTCCTGTTGTCACCCTTCCATTGGTCTTTCCGTGGGCCCTCAGGGTTCGCCCCCTTGCTTGCGGGGGGTGGGCGTATTTGTGTCTCCTGGTTACCCTGGTGTTCCCACTTTTGAATGAGTTCGTGGGGACCTCTGCGGCTCTTGTGGACCTCGCCTCCGTACTTCGATTTCCTCTCTATTGGCGCTTGGCTGGCTGGTGTATACGTGGGGTCCAGGCTTGGTTGGAGTGTTGGTTCCTGGGCCTCGTGGCCTTGGTAGTGCCATTGTGGTCAACTGGGCCACGTCCAGGTTCCTTCTTCATGTTCTCCGGTCTTTCCTTGGTTTTCTCCTCGCCTCTGTCAGACTGCTTACCTCCTCCCGGAAGCTGACAGGTTGCTGATTCGGGGAGAGTTGGGAATGCTTCCCCCCTTATACGTCCTCGCGGGAGGCCTTCTCCCCGTTGGGGTTCCTGTTGTCATGTTCCCGGCGGTACTGTGGGCCTTTTCCGGGGTCTCCTACATGATCATCTTCAAGCTGCTTCTGCTCTTCTGGGGCGGCTTCACGGTCTTTCTGTTGGCTCCTGGGGCTGTGTGGTCCCTGTCCTGGTGGTCGGCCCTGAATGTCATTCCAAGGGGATGCCCTGGGTGGTTTCTCCAGTGTCTGTTCTGGTCACGCATGCTGGCCCTGGGGTTGGTGTGCCCGTTTAGTATATCCATATGCTCAGTGTCGGTGGTCCATGGCTGATTCTAAAAGTTCCTCTCCCATGGGGGAGTTGTCCGGGTTTCACCATGTCTTCCTCTATTTTTCTTCCGTAGTTGGTGGGGACTCCTGTGGAGTCCTTTCGTCATCAGTCACATTTTTTGATTCTTCAGGGGGGCCTCGGTCCTGGCCTCCGAGGTCTATTGATTGGTTGCTTGGGTAGCTCAGTAGTTAGCTTGTCCCGGTGGAGGCCTATTTGTAGGGCTCCTGTTGTCCCTGGACTGTTTTCTCAGTCTTCCCCCTTCAGGTGGCTGTCAGCCCCTGGGCTCTTGTATGGGGCCTGGAGAGGGCGGTGGCTTTAGGAGTCTTGCCGACGACTTCCTCACGTTACCATATAATCTCTTCCTTGTCGGCCCTGCAGATCGGGGAAGTGGACATTGTCAATGGGCCCTTCGGGGTCAGTGCTCTTCCGTTTATGGACCTGGGCTCTATATTGTTTTTTCTGCGCATCGGGGCATTATGGGGTCCTGGAGATAGCCTTGTTCTCCTCTAGGGCGACCAGCCGGGTCTGCATGGTTGCCTCCCTGCTGTTCTCGGTCCTTACTGACATGTAGACTCCCTACGGGCTCCCTGGGGCTTCATTCTGGCCTAGGCGTTTCCCCTCTGGCCCTCCTGCCGATGGTGCTGAGTGTCTTCAGGGACGTGGTAGCCTTGTGATCCTCGTCGCTTCCTTCTGGCCACAGGGCCGTGGGTTGGTGGTTCAGACCTGTGTCAGTGGCGGAACCATGCCGCTGTCTTCTGTCCGGTCCTGTTGTCTCGGGAGCCATTCAGTCGTCCTCCGGTGAGGGGTCCGCATCCGGCGGCTTGGTTCCTGAATGGCGGGTAGGGTTGTTCCTTATTTCCGCCCTAATTGCAGGATTCTACGGGCTCCGCTTCGCGCTTTCTGGCTTGGTATGTTGGTAATTCTTGGGGTTTTTCGCCATCCCGTTCTCAGGTGATCCCCTGCATGGCCATTTTGGTTTTTCTACGGTTGGGCGCCTTCTTCGGTTGTCCGTTTTATACTCTTACGGTTCTGGTTTCTGTCTTGGGGGTTCATGTTGCTGGTGCTATGTAGGTCTCTAGGTTCCTCTCTGCGTGTGTCCGTAGTGCTCCGGTGCAGGTTGCTAGTGTGCCCTCTTGGGATTGTATCTGGTATTGGCTGCTCTCCAGCTACTCCTTTGGGGCCATTGGAGTCTGCTTCAGTGAATGCCTTCCCTCTGGAAGGCCCTGCTAGTGGTGCTTTTTTTCTGTTCTGCGAGTTAGGGGTTCGGGCCCTTTTCGTGGACTCACCTGTCCTCTCTGAATTCCCAGATAGCCTGTTTTTTGTGGCCGGGCCCCTCGTCCCTTCCGAGGGTAGTTCTGCCTTCCATTGAGGTCTTGTGGTGGTTCTCCATCCTTTCTTTTTGATTCCCACTCCCAGTATTCCTGGGGTGGTGCGTTTCCACGCTTTATTCGTTAGTCGGAGTGTCCTTCCCTACTGGGTGGCCTCAGGCTTGGTGGCAGTGCAGGGTTCTGTTTCTATCATTTCAGGGTCTTCGCAGAAGGTCTGGTGTTCCACAGAGCGCATTCTCCCGGTGGTTTAGTGATGCCATATGTGTTACGTATGCTGCTGCAGGCGTCCGTCCTCCGACTGGGGTTCGTGCCATTCCGCTCCGGCTTCCTCCTGGACTGCTCGGGCTGCTGTGCCACCTGAGTTCATGTGTAAGGCTGGCACCTGGTCTTTGCCTTCCGCCTTTTTCTACCGTTGTGGGCTGGCCTCTCCTCTGCTTCTGCCGTGGTGTTCGGGGGGTCTGTTCTCTGCACGGTGGTCCCTCCCTGGGTTGTTCTCTGCAAGTCTCTCCAGTGGGTGCTGTCGTGGCGTGAAGAAAAGACTGGATTACTTACCGGTAATCTGGTTTTATGGAGCCACGACAGCACCCACTCGTTTCCCCCCTGTTTGCTTTTTGCACTTCTTCCTGGTCACTTTGGAGGTTGACTACATGTTTTTTGGAATGTTTTTTTGGAATGTTTATTAATTTGGCGGTTCCTCTCGTGCTCTGTAACCCAACTGATGAGGCGAGGGGACCGCCCCCTTTTTATCTGTAGGTTTCCTGTCCCTGGGGGCGGATCCCTCTCTCCAGTGGGTGCTGTCGTGGCTCCATAAAACCAGATTACCGGTAAGTAATCCAGTCTTTTTAAAGTAAAGTCTTTATTTCATGAACTTCAGTCAAATTTAAAGAAAACATTTCGGCAGTTGCTCTTTTCAGTACGACTGATACTGTATAAGCAAAAAACAGATACAAAAGAAATACATGATTTGCATACATCACATAATGAATGAACAGGCAATCTGCAACTGTATTTATATGTGTAATAAAACAATGTTCTAAAATCAAATTGTGATACAGCTCACAAATCAAAGCAAAAACAGAAATATGTACCTATATGGTTCAATGTATCTCTACACGGTACATATGCTCCGGGGTCACTGACCCGGTCACCGGAGCTGCAGGACCGCAAACAAGCCATGACGTTATAGAGACGTCATAGGTTGGGAAGTCACCGACTTTAATGACGTCTCTATAACGTCATGGATTGGGAAGGGGTTAATTGTGTCGTAGCAGTCAGCTGATATTTACAAGTCTATGTGAACTATGATACAGACAATAGATCTTAGTATATGTGTATCAATAATTGTATAGTGTCATATTGTGACCTTTCACCTCAGATACTGGTCATCTTAAAGTGAGGTGATGCCCTTATTTCAGGATGAGCTAGTTAAAAGAAGAGTATTAACAGAATGTCAGTTTAACAATATTACCATGTCTAATGAATAGGGTGGTTCTGTGAGACAAGTGGGGGTCTATTTACCTCATTATCAATCCGGTGGCTACAGAAGGTGGATACATAAGAAAAAAAAACAGGATAGGATTAGTAGGGGATACAGCGATTATCTGGTGTGAGACGCAGGGACTGTGTGGAGCCTACCTCCGGTATAAGTGCCACGGGTGTGTGTATGTGCCCATCAGCGCCACTATTTGAGCTGTGTGGCCAAGTGGCTTCCTGCTTCCTGTATGTGCAACACAGGAAGCTGCTGTGGAACACATGGTAGCACATGTGCAGTGGTGAGCGGTGAAACTGCAGTCTCCGGATAGTGAGACCTGGTGAATGGAGTGCAGAGTGATCAGACTCAATCAGTAGATCTGCAGAAAGACAAAAACAGCTATGAGACACTGTTTACATGATTCAGTCTACATATATTAATGAATACTATCATTACTTGTTGGAGACATGGTAATAGGACATTCAGGAATTAATTGTACATAAATATAGACACTATGAAATATAATTTTTTAGCAGTGAGATACAAGGTCAGTGGGGCATAGGGAAATATAAAGGTACTTTATGACAAGAGGTGATTAATGCATACTGTCTGATGCAGAGATAAACATTTTTTAGCATAAACTATGCACATTCTTGAATTAAATCACATCAATTATTAGCAATAAGGTTTGGAATTAAACAGTTGTAGGTAAGACAGACCTCATGTTAACCTTCCTAGTGGTATTCCCGAGCCTGACTCGGGGTTAACATTCACTGCCAGAAGCGGTAACCCCGAGTCAAGCTCAGGCTTCCCCGCGGTCGCGGCAGACGCGGTGAAAAAACCGCATCTGCTGCGATTGCCGCATAGCCGCCGCACTTGCAGCGCGGTTGCGGTAATCGCCATAGTAAGTATAGGGGGACTTGCGGCAGGTGCGGCAAGTGTGGTTTTGCACTTGCGGCAGGTGCGGCCGCGAAAAAAACCGCACTTGCCGCACCTGCCGCAAGTCCCCCTATACTTACTATGGCGATTACCGCAACCGCACCGCAAGTGCGGCGGCTATGCGGCAATCACGGCAGATGCGGGTTTTTTCACCGCATCTGCCGCGACCTCGGGTAACCCCGAGCTTGACTCGGGGTTACCGCTTCTGGCAGTGAATGTTAACCCCGAGTCAGGCTCGGGAATACCGCTAGGAAGGCTAGAGTCTTCTTTGATCAGGTAATTACTAAGAATTGCAGGCCTACTGTACATAACACCAAATTTCCATGCCAAAAAAGGGTACCGCTTTTAGCACAAAATTCCTGACGTAATCATACCGCCAGGGAGGTTAAAGCATGATCTGTGGAAGGAAAGACATCATATATGGTACAGTCATATGAAAAAGTTTTGGCACCTGTCTTAATCTTACTCTTTTTTTTTTTTTTTTTGTTTAAAATAGTTTTTTTGCAACAGCTATTTCAGTGTGATATATGTAATAACTGATGGACACAGTAATATTTCAGGTTTGAAATGAGGTTTATTGTACTAACCGAAAATGTGAAATATGCATTATTTCAAAATTTGACAGGTGCCAAAGTATGGGCACCCTTCTGATTTTCATGATTTGAATACTCCTAACTACTTTTTACTGACTTACTGAAGCAATAAATTTGTTTGGTAACCTCATTGAGCTTTGTACTTCATAGCCCGGTGTATCCAATCATGACAAAAGCTATTTCAGGTGTCCACTTGCCAGTTGTTCTCCTAGTTGCATCTTCTCTGAGGAGTGGCACCATGGGCTCCTCGAAACAGCACTCAAATGATCTGAAAAAAAAGATTGTTCAACATAGTTGTTCAGGAGAAGGATACAAAAAGTTGTCTCAGAGATTTAACCGGTCAGTTTCCACTGTGAGGAACATAGTAAGTCAATGGAAGACCACAGGGACAGTTCTTGTAAAGGCCAGAAGTGGCAGGCCAACAAAAATATCAAAGGCAGAGAAGAAGAATGGTGAGAACAGTCAAGAACAATCCACAGACCACCTCCAAAGACCTGCAGCATCATCTTGCTGCAGATGGTCTCACTGTGCATCGGTCAACAATACAGCGCACACTGCACAAGCAGAAGCTGTATGGGAGAGTGATGCGAAAGAAGCCGTTTCTGCATGCACGCCACAAATAGAGTCGCCTGAGGTATGCAAAAGCACATTTGGAGAAGCCAGTTTAATTTTGGAAGAAGGTCCTGTGGACTGATGAAACAAAGATTGAATTGTTTGGTCATACAACAAGGCGTTATGCATGGCACCACAAAAGCACAGCATTCCAAGAAAAACACTTGCTACCCACTGTCAAATTTGAGGAGGGTCCATCATGCTTTGGGGCTGTATGGCCAATGTCGGCATCGGGAATCTTGTTAAAGTTGAGAGTCGCATGGATTCCACTCGGTATCAGCAGATTCTTGAGAATAATGTTCAAGAATCAGTGTCAAAGTTGAAGTTATGCCGGGGATGGATCTTTCAGCAAGACAATGATCCAAAACACCGCTCCAGATCTACTCAGGCATTCATGCAGAGGAACAATTACAATGTTCTGGAATGGCCATCCCAGTCCCCAGACCTGAATATCATTGAACATCTGTGGGATGTTTTGAAGCGGGCTGTCCATGCTCGGCGACCATCAAACTTAACTGAACTGGAATTGTTTTGTGAAGAGGAATGGTCAAAAATACCTTCATCCAGGATCCAGGAACTCATTAACAGCTACAGGAAGCGACTAGAGGTTGTTCTTTTTGCAAAAGGTGGATCTACTAAATATTAATGTCACTTTTCTGTTGAGGTGCCCATACTTTTGCACCTGTCAATTTTTGAAATAATGCATATTTCACATTTTTGGTTAGTAAAATAAACCTCATTTCAATCCTGAAATATTACTGTGTCCATCAGTTATTAAATATATGACACTGAAATAGCTGTTGCAAAAAAACACCACTTTTTTTTTGTTTTTAAAAATTAAGATTAAGAGGGGTGCCCAAACTTTTTCATATGACTGTATAAGGGCCCTTTCACATCAGCGTTTTTTGTAATTCGCGGCAGATGCGGTGAAAAAACCGCATCTGCCGCGTTTGCCGCATAACCGTTCCACTTGCGGCACGGTTGCGGTTTTTCCCATAGGAAGTATAGGGGGACTTGCGGCAGATGCGGCAAGTGCGGTTTTGCACTTGCGGCAGGTGCGGCAGCGAAAAAAACCGCGGTCAGCTGCGGTTTTTTTCGCTGCCGCACCTGCCGCAAGTGCAAAACCGCACTTGCCGCATCTGCCGCAAGTCCCCCTATACTTCCTATGAGAAAAAACCGCAACCGTGCCGCAAGTGGAACGGTTATGCGGCAAACGCGGCAGATGCGGTTTTTTCACCGCATCTGCCGCGAATTACGAAAAACGCTGATGTGAAAGGGCCCTAAGACAGTTAATATTAAAACTTATATTCATACTCTCTATTAAGACCATGGGGGGCAAGAGTCTGTAGAGTGTGAATCCAGAAACTTTCACGCTCTTTTAGTTTGGCAATACGATTTCCTCCTCGTCTGTTAAGGGGGTACATGCTCGATTACTTGAAAGCGAAGTTGAGGTATTCTATGGTTATATGTCATAAAATGATGTGGTATGGGTAGCATGGATTGTCCACATCTAATGGTGGATTTATGTTTTCTAATGCAGTCCCGGATATGCTGGGTGGTCTCCCCAACAAATCCGAGACCGCACGGGCACTTAATCAAGCACACTACATAAGCAGAGTTACAGGTAAATTAGTCACGTATATGAAACCTCTTGCTAGTACGAGGGTGGGTAAAAGTGTACTTTTACCCATCCTCATACAAAATAAAGAAACCAAAGAAGATTCTTCATATCGAGGCAATGGAGTTATAGTGGATGATGATTCTGGTAGAATGGAATTTACCTAAAGACCTTCTCTATTTAAACATAAATTTATTTAAATAAATTTGCATAACCACTCCACTAATAAATCTTACACCCAACTGCTTTTTTCCCTAATTTTTCATGTCACTATTTATATAAAAGATGAATCCAGCACTAACAGGAAGCAGGGATATGATAAAACAGCAAGTCTTATTGAAGCCTGTTTAAAACAGTGCAGCATAGGGGGCCCTGTACAGATCACCAGGGTACAATCCTATGCGTTTCAGCTACACACCTTACTCATGGATTACTTTCTCAAAGGAGAGTGAAGGTACAGTTAAAACTCCATGTATATCATTATGTGAAATAGAATGTAATATAGAAAGCAAACAGTACAGGGTGGGCCATTTATATGGATGCACCTAAATAAAATGGGAATGGTTGATGATATCAATTTCCTGTTTGTGGCACATTAGTACATGGGAGGGAGATGGGTGGTGACCATGTCAGCTATTTTGAAGTCAGCCATTTTGGATCCAACTTTATTTTTTGCAATGGGAAGAGGGTCATATGACACATCAAACATATTGAGAATTTCATAAAAAAAACAATGATGTGCTTGGTTTTAACGTAACTTTATTCTTTATTGAGTTATTTACAAGTTCAAAGTGCTGCTCATTGTGTTGGATTGTCAATGCAACCCTCTGGTAAAGTTAACAAACAAAACCACTGGTATGGAAACTTCAATGCCACTGGATATTTGAATCATGTAGCAATTTCAGATATCCAGTGGCATTGAGGTTTCCATTGATGAAGAATGGCCCCACTATCTTTGTACCCCATATACCTCACCATACCATCAATTTTTGTGTTCCAAGAGTCTTGGAGGGATCTATCCACTGTAGGTTAGTATCAGACCAATAGCGGTGGTTTTGTTTGTTAACTTCACCATTCACCAAAAAGTTTGCCTCATCACTCATCTGAAGGCAATTGTCTATGCTGTGAAGATACGAGATGTGCAGCATCTGAAACAACGGATACTGGAAGCCTGTGCTAGCATTTCATCTGCGGTGTTGCTATCAGTGTGACAAGAGTGGGATAAGAGGGTTACATTGACAATCCAACACAATGGGCAGCACTTTGAACACATTTTATAAGTGGTCATAAACTTGTAAATAACTCATGAAAGAATAAAGTTACGGTAAAATGAAGCACACCATTGTTTTTCTTATGAAATTCTCAATATGTTTGATGTGTCACATGACCCTCTTCCCATTCAAAAAAATAGAGTTGGATGCAAAATGGCCGACTTCAAAATGAACACCATGGTCACCACCCATCTGGAAACATTTTCCCCCTCCCATATACTAATGTGCCACAAACAGGAAGTTGATATCACCAACCATTCCCATTTTATTTACGTGTATCCATATAAATGGCCCACCCTGTATTATCATTGGTTATGGATTGGTGCAACCAATTTACATGTTCCCATTGGGAAGGAACTTTTTTTTTTGGTAATCCATGAGTAAGGTGTATAGCCAAAACATGTAGGATTGTACCCTGGTGATCTGCACGGGGCCCCCTATGTTGCACTATGTTTTAAATGGACTACAATAAAACTTGCTGTTTTATCATATCTCTGCTTCCTGTCAGCGCCGGATTGCTTCTTTTGTGCAAGTTCTATTGCCACCCGAGACCATGGGCAAACACCCGAGTGCCAGTAACTGGATCTATTGAGACTGAAGGAAGATCACAAAGGGGTGGGTGAGCTGAATAACTTTTTGTATGTTTCAGTATATATATTTATATACTACTATGCCTTAGCTGTAAATATGGTTCCAACAAAAACAAGTGTATATGGTGACTGTATGTAAATGTGGTATTTGAGTTACTGGTCAAGCTTAATATTTTCATATAAGATTTCAATTTTCTCTTTTCTATGTAATTGTAAAGTCTTTCAATTAATTGAATACAAACACTGATTTCCCACAATATGGTTACATTTCTTGATCCCTCTCATTAGTGGATAACAGCTATGTTACTCAGCCATCATCTTCCCCTGGCTAGGTTTTGTTTTACTCCTGGCTGATAAATTATAATGTGATTCTTGTTCAAAGTATTTTATTAATTTTGAATAACACAACAGATAACACAATACTCATGAGGGCATAAGCTTACCCTTTAAGATACAGTATACAAACATAATAAAAACAAGCATTGTAATAATCTAGATGTAAATTAGCAAAGAGTACAAAACAAGTATTGAAAAATATGTAAAAATCAAATAGAGATAAATTACCATAAAAAGGGTCAAGTTAATTGAGTCACACAAGAATCATGAAATTATAGCAAAAATAACGCTAAAATAAGAGAAGAAAAGGGGAAGAGGGGAAAGAGAGAAAAAGGGTATGAACAGAGGGGGTAAGGGAAGGAGATCTAGTTCTCCAAGCATTGAGGTTTTGTATAGCCAGAAATGGAAATATGTGAAGGGATAGTTGAATGATTAATGGGAAAATAACAATTCCACAACCTCCATTTCCTCTCATATTTTCTGTAAAGTTTATTTCTCAAAGCAAACGAGAGTTCATAGGAGTTATGAGTAGCGATCTTTTCAAGTAATACTTTAAACAGCGGTGGCTCGGGGTCTCTCCATTTTGTTGCTATAAGATTTTTTGCAGCTAATAAGATATGTGCAATAAGGGGTCTAAAGTCACTTGGGATAGAATTAATACCAATTAGGAGAAGTGTAAGTTCTGGAGTTAAAATAATGTCACTATTAGTGATCTCATTGATTAATATTTGTATTTCACCCCAGTATAATTTAAGGGCTTCACAGTCCCAAAAGACATGGGAAATATTCCCTTCTTTGTGGCAATTCCGCCAGCACAAAGGAGAAAAATCCTCCTTGATCTGGTGAAGTCTGACAGGTGTATAATACCAACGAAGAAGAATCTTGTAGTGAGATTCAATAAGAGAAGAGCAGGATATGTAGGAATGTAAAGTTGTGAGAGTTTTACTTAGGCAGTCTGTGGGAATACAAGATTTTAATTCCCTTTCCCATGCTACTATATTGGTGGATTTAGTTAGTGCTACATCAGCATTGATTTCCTTGTATATATTATTAGTCTTCCAAAAGGTAAAGTTATTTGAGTGTTTGAACATTTGGGTGACATTTAGGGGGAGAAAGAAATTAATTTTGTGTTTGTTATAAAGATTGTTGATTTTGTCCCAAATTTTAACTTCCAGCTCCTTCAGGTTAAAGATTGAACTCAGTTCATCAAAAGGGATAAGTTTTTTTTCATTATTAATTATGTCCGAGATATAATTAATTCCAGCAGTTTTCCAAGAGTCAATTTTCAGGCCCGGAGAAAGGAATTCCATTATTTCTATGGGGATCCAGTTGGGAGTAGTAGTCGACAGAGGGTTATGGTTTTTTGCCAAAAGGCGCCTCCAGGATTGAATTGTTGCTTTGACTGTATGCTCTTTAGGAAGTCGCTTCGATGAATCACATAAGTATGAGAGCAACAGAAGAGTAAGTCTATTTCTGGAAAATTTGGTTTCCTCCAAAGAAAGCCAACTAGGTCTAGAATCTTGGTTCCACCATGTCTGACTAAGTTTTATTACTGAAGCGTTATAATATGCCGACAAGTTGGGAATTGCCAGACCACCGTTTGATTTACTTTTCTCAAGTATAGTCCTCGCCACTCTAGGTTTTTTATGACCCCAGATAAAATTCATTAATTGGGTTTGTAGTTTTTTAAACCATAACTGTTTGGGGGGTAAAGGTATGGAGCGGAAGACATAAAGTAACTTAGGGAGTACGAACATTTTGTATGCTTCAACTTTACCGATCCAGGATACGTCAATTTTGGAAATATGAAGAAGGTCCGCTTGGATAGTTTTAAAAATTTCAGAGAAGTTAATGTTTGCCATATTGGAAATTTGTTTAGTTACTTTAATGCCCAGGTAATCTAACTCTACTTTGTCCCAGGAAAGGTTGTGTTCGAACTTAAGAGCTTTTATTAGTTCTGAATCTAAGTTCATGTGGAGAACTTGGGTTTTAGCAAGATTGATCTTATAGAGAGAAACCCTAGAAAACTCCTCGATTGTGGCTAGGAGATTGCGAAATGAATTAAGAGGATCTGTAAGAGTAAGGATTATGTCGTCGGCGAAGAGACTGATTTTATATTCTTTAAAATTTGTATGTATCCCTTTGATAAGTAGGTTCATACGGATCTTTTCAGCCAGCGGTTCAATGAAGAGGTCGAACAGGGAAGGAGACAGTGGACAGCCTTGTCTCGTGCCGTTAGATAAAGGGAATTCCTTAGAGAGGACATTATTAGTTAGAACTTTTGCAGTGGGGTAAGAATATAGTGCTTGGAGTATATTAAGTATACTGCCTCTAAAACCAAATTTTTTTAGGGTTTCAAAAAGAAAATTCCAATGGACTCTGTCAAATGCTTTCTCAGCATCGACAGAGACCATAATTGTTGGGATGGAGTTTTTTTCTATATAGGACATAAGGTTTAGGATTCTTCGGGTGGCGTCAGTTGTCCCTCTGTTCTGAATAAATCCCACCTGGTCGCTGTGTATTAGTTTCGGAATAACTTTCTGAATTCTTGTATTAATGGTTTTAGTGATAATTTTGAGGTCTGTATTTAAAAGTGAGATGGGCCTATAGTTAGAGACATTCTCTGAGTCTCCCTTGTTTTTAGATAAGACAGTAATGGTGGCTTGTAGCATTTCTGTTGGAAAGAATGCATTGTTAGAAGTTGTAAAATTTATTAATTTTGTAATGTAAGGAGATAGAATTTCTTGGAAAGCAGTATAATATTCGTTCTGAAATCCATCCGGGCCAGGAGATTTGCATTTCTTAAGAGAGTGGATTGTGTCTAAAACTTCTGATTCCGTGAAGGGGGAATTTAGGAATTCTATGTCTTGCTTAGAAAGAGACGGGAGTTCAATTGAGTCAAGGAATGACGAGATACTGGGAAGAGTTGGAGAGGGCTCCGTAGGAGTTTCCTTGAGATTATAGAGAGATTTATAGAAATCAGCAAAAGTATTTGAAATTGCTTGTGGGAGTTTCTGAAGGATGTTATGTTTATTCTTGACTTGGGTAATGTTAGTTCTAGTCCTGCGGATTTTTATCATTCTCGCAAAGAGTTTAGAGGGTTTATTTGTACAGCTGTAATAATTTGAGTTGCTTATCCGCGAGAGCTTGTCAAAATCAGAAATTAATAATGATTTGAGTTCTATCCTTAGGGCGAGTAGTTTCTGAAAAATTGTTTCATTAGGGGAGTTTGCAGCAATTACCTCCAGTTCTTTAATTTTTTTAACTATAGTTTCTGTGTCTTTTAAGAGGGATTTCTTAAGTGTTGAGTTAAACTTGATAAGAAGGCCTCTAATTACTGCTTTGTGGGCCATCCAAATAGCTGTGATAGGGGTCTCTTCTAGATCATTTTCTTTGAAGTAGAATTTCAACTCATTCCTAATCTCCGAGTTGAATTGAGGGTGGTTGAAGAGGAAAGAGTTGGCCCTCCATATTCCCTGATTTTTAGAGGGAAACCCGCCCAACGTTTCGAAAATTACTGGAGAATGGTCAGACTAGGTTCTAGGGAGGATAGATACAGATTTAATACTACGAAGTGAATTTATGTTAGTGATAATTAGGTCAATACGGGCAAAAGTTTTATGTACATTAGAGAAATGTGTGAATTCTACTGAGGATGAGTTAATACATCTAAAAGCGTCATACAACCCCTCCCTGTCAAAGAGGGGGTTGAGTTGGGTATTTATATTTCTGTGCTTGTTTGATGAGTCTAAGTTGATATTAGGAACGGCATTAAAATCACCAAAAAAGAAAAGGATACCTCTTTGGGTTTCTCTCACCTTTTTAATTAATTTTTTTTATTGAACGAAATTTGACCATTATTAGGAGCATAAAGGTTTACTAGAGTGTGGGTAACTTCATTCAACTTGCAAACAAGGATAATAAATCTACCTTCATCATCTGTTGTGACCTCTAACTCTTCAAATTTAACTGAGTCTTTAATAAGAATAGCTACACCTGATTTTTTCTTTTTGTTTGAAGAAAAGTAAGTATGGGGGAACTTAGAATTGATAAATTTAGGGGAATTTTCCGAAGGAAACCTAGTTTCCTGTAAACCGGCCACATCTATATGATATTTCTTCAAGTCTTTCCAAACAAAGAATCTTTTTTGAGGAGAGTTTAGACCGTTTGTATTAATTGACATAAATTTAAGGGTCATGTTCTGGCTATGTAGCTAATCGTAATAGGAGAATGAGGGAGGTTGAGGTTTGAAAGGTTAAAGTTTAGAGAGGGATGGAGAGGGGATCAGAAAAAAAAACTAAAATTACAAATTCAACTAGTAAATTATAAGTTTTAGAGATTTAAATCTAAAGAAATTTTTAATTTAAATGATGTTAACAAATATACCTATAAAGAGGAAGGGTTCAAGAGAACCGGTATTTAACTTCCTTTGGGCTAATGTTATGGCCAAGGTGCCTAGAGCTGACCGAGTTAGTTGACATCAAAGTAGGTGCTCATCCCGCTCCATCAAGATGTAGATCTTTGAGAGTCTTGAGACCAATATTAACGTCCTCAATGTTGAAGGTTTTGTGGTTGAAGGAGAAGATTACACTTGGAGTAGGACGGCCCCATCTGTACAGAATTTTTCTGGCTCTCAGAGTCTCTGTAATTGGTTTTAGAATTCTCCGTCTAGTCATGGTTTCCTTAGATACATCTGAGAAGACTTTTATCTTGTCAAAGGGCGGCGGTAAGGTTCTGTTTTTCCTCAAAAAAACATTGATCAGATCTTTAGTCTGGAAAAAGGAATATTTGGCGATTACATCCCTGGGAATATCGTCTGCCAAGTGCGAAGGTTTGGGAAGCCTGTGGGCTCTTTCAATTGAATATTCAATTTCGGTTTTTGAGGGAATAGTCCTTTTAGTTAGGTTTTTGACATAGTCGATTAGCTCGTAGTTTTTAACGCTCTCTGGTATGCCTCTAAATTTGAGGTTAAGTCTTCTGTCCCTGTCTTCTCTGTCAATGAGTTTGTCTTTCAGGACCTTAATTTCCTCTTTCATCTTGGTTTGTTCACTCTTAGTAGTTTTGTTGTCTAGTTTAAGGTCAGTCAGCAATTTTTCATTTTCTTCTACTCGAGAAACTATTGAGGACATTGACGACTTGACCTCATCAAATTGCTTCTTTTAGTGAATGATTAAAGGCAGTAAAAAGTTTTAGGAAAAAATCTTTATTTAGAGGTTGTCCTGCGTCAAAATTTAGAAGTGGTTCCAAGTCGGGTAAGTTTTTCTTGAGCTTTTGTCTTGCTGGGCTCTGAAGGTGTGGTTCTTGGTCAACTTCTGGGTGGTCTGAGGGGGAGAAGCCAGAGCTAGATTTGGAGGGAGTCTCCATCTCCTTCCTTTTTGTGCTTGCAGAAGGAGTTTTATGGAACGACATATCTCCCATGGGGGAACTCCAATCCTTCAAGTTATGGTCAAAATTGATTTTATCTTTCCCTAACTTAGCGTAAGTGTTGATTTGTTTGGGGGTGGGGATTTTGCTCGTGGGAGAGATCTTAAGGGGATTCATTATCATATCTGTAGTGCTGGAGCTTGTAGATAGTTTTGGCTTGGAAGGCATTTCGTCACTTAATAAATTATATCTAGGATTATTAGCTTTAGGGTTAGTGAGAATATATAGTGTACTTGAATCAATTAAGTTAAACTTATAAATATTAATGGAATGGAGGTTTGGGGGAGGAGAAGATTTAAGGAAGATCAAATCTAAGTAACAGTCTAGACTCAGATAGTATGTAAGTAGAGAAAAGAGAAGGAGAGTGCGAAAAGTTTGGGATCACCAGAGCATCATATAAGGTGACAGCAGTCAAATGCAAAACAATAGTAATTACATTAAATCCTTTCCAAATGAAGGAACTTTCATTGACAAGAAACTTTTTTAGTAGGTTAGAGTGATCGCAGTGCTATGTCCGTAGTCTACTGTATCAAGCAGGTAGTTAGGCTGATTCAGTAGATAGTTTAAACTAGAGGATTAGTGCGTGAGTCTTTCAGATTGTAATAAAGTAAAGCTAGTGTGACTCAGGTGTAATCCAATGAAATTATGCACGTAATGCTTCAATAAGTAAAAGTAAACTCAATTTATATATAGTTTCCACCGATGGGATGATAGTGGAGGATAAGGATAAGGAAATTATAACAAATAGTATCAGACAATAGGTCTTACAGGGGATTGTAAGATCCTTATAATTATATAGCTCTGCTACTTAATAGGAATATATAAAAGCAGAAAAGGGTTTTTTGTTTGTTTTTTCTTTCTGTCTAAAGTAGTTAAGTTCAGTATCCCACAAGGGCCAATAAAATGGCTAACTGTAAGATTAGTTGGCTAATTACAATGTATAGTAGGTGTAGCTTAATCAGAGATGAAACTTTAGTAAGTAATAGCAATATAAAATATAATAGCAATAGCAATAGCAATCATAAAACCTGAGGCAGGTAGAGCTGTTGGTGGTAAAATGATAGAAGAAAATAGGACAAGATAGAGTTAGAATTAGCTAGAATAAAGTAAATTGAGATGAAGGTAAAAAAGGAAAGAAATAGAAAAAGAAAATGAGGAAAGGAAAAGGGAAGAGAATCAAATATAGATGATCTTCTGTCTTCTGTCTGCGCAGCTTGAGCTCGTGGGAGACTCACAAGCCCCACTTGCTTGAAGATCTATTCTTTACTTTGGTGCTGCTCAGTTGCAGGATCCAGCACTGGTTGTCATGGTGACGTCAGCTAGTCTACTGAAGTAGTTGATGACAGAGTAAGATATCCCTCCGCCGCTGAGGCTGCTGTATAATGATAATGAGGGTCTTTCTACCTCCAGCAGTTAGTTTAAAAGACTGTTCTCAGTAATAGGAGAGGGAAGATCTCTCTTTATGATCTCACTTGATCAGCTTCTCTTTCTGAGCTGTAGGAGCTGACAGGCTACAGAGTTAAGTGGAGATGCAGGTATCCCTCCGCCGACAAGGTTGTAAAATGGATGAGGGAGAAGGAACTATTGCCAGTGTTGAACAGCTGAATATAAGGCTGGCACTACCACTGGAGGTTGGAGGATGACCTTCCTCTCATTGGCTTTTTTCCAGCGGGTCTCCCTGCCAGCAGCACTGTATGTAGAATGAGTGCTCCAGTTCTAGGGAGAGTAAAGGCTGTGACTGAGGGGGGGATCAGCTTCACCACATAAAGGGTGTATCAGTTCTTCGATGCTTCCAGCGGTGGGTAGAATAGGGTGAGAGATAAGGTGAGGAATGCCCCTACTTAGGGTTTCTCTCTGGTGGGGTCTTTAGGTTCTTCAGAGACTTCAGAGGCCTCTTTCAGGGCAGAAAGGTAACAAGTTTTTCCTCAAAATGGCGCCCAGGATGAGCCTCTAGTCCTCTCATGAGTGTGAGGGAGCTGTGTGGAGCCTAGATCTCGGGTCAAATTGGACCAAAATGATCTTGGAAAGTTGAATAATGTGGTCCAGTAGTTTAGAGTGAGATATGAGCCTTCATAAAGGCTATAATCTCCGTCGCTTAATATTAGGCACAGGAGCTCCTGTAGTTGTGACTTACATGAAGCAGCAGGCCACGCCTCCTCCATTATAATGTGATTCTTTGATAGTGGCATTTACAGTGTGTGGTCCAGGGCAATTCTAAGCACACATTGACCTCCACGCTTCGTGCCTGTCATGACGGTGCTTCTATTGGATGATTTGTGTTACATATAGTATTGCTGTATACAGCTCTGGCAAAAATTAAGAGACCAATGCACAGTGTTCTAAAAATCACCATCTCTACATGTCTGACAGCCATTTCATTCCAGTGTCAGTGAATTCCAACCAAAGTATACTTCATTCTACTTAATGTGCTTCTGATTAGGTGACAACCTGAACCAAATCTTATTCAATGAGGGAAAGTATAAAAAAACACTGCTGTGGTCTTCACAATCCTTTTGCAATAGGAAAAGCTCGATGGCAAAACAAGTGCTAGGAATAGCCCAAAAAAATGCCAGAGAAGTTGAAAAGAAAAGTCTTACGTGAGGAAAAGAAGGGCTCAATTCTGGCTTTACTACAGAGGAATACAGTGAGCATCATGTTGTCTCCATCCTTAAAATTTAAAGGACAGCAGTCCATTACAAGAAGGTCAAGCAGTAGACATTGGGGACAACAAAGCTACAGACCTGTAGAAGGCGAAAGCGACTCTCCACTGACTGGGTGACTGTCATCTTATTCGAATGTCATTCAGCAACCGCAGGATGACATCAAGTGACCTACAAAAGGAATGGCAATTGGCAGCTGGGGTGAAGTGCACAGCAAGAAAAGTTCGTAACATGTTCATAGAGGCCAGGCTCAAGTCATGTAAAGCTAGAAAAAAAGCCTTTCATCAATGATAAGCAAAGAAGGAGAGCCAGGCTGAGGTTTGCCAAAGACCATAAGGATTGGACCATAGAGGACTGGAGTAAGGTAATCTTCTCTGATGAGTCTAATTTTCAGCTTTGCCCAACACACCTGGTCATCTAATGGTTAGACGGAGACCTGGAGAGGTGTACAAGCCACAGTATTTTGCACCCACCGTGAAATTTGGTGGAAGATCGGTGATGATCTGGGGATGTTTCAGCAAGGCTGGAATTCTGCAGGTTAATCTGCAAAGGACGTATGAATCAAGCCGCATACAAAGTTATCCTTGAAAAACGCTTGTTTCCTTCTGCTCAGGCAGTGTTCCCCCAACTCTGAGGACTGTTTTTTTCAAGCAGGACAATGCTCCATGCCACATAGCTAGGTCAATCAATGTGGGGATGAAGGAGCACAACATCAAGACCCTGTCATGGCCAGCCCAATTTCCAGACATAAACTCCATTGAAAACCTCTGGAATGTAATCAAGAGAAAGATGGATAGTCACAAGCCATCAAACAAAGGAGAACTGCTTAAATGTTTGTGCCAGTAACGGCATAAGGTCACATAAAAGCAGTGTGAAAAACTGGTTGAAAGCATGCCAAGATGCATGAAAGATGTGATTAAAAATCATGGTTATGCCACCAAATATTGATTTCTGAACTCTTCCTTATTTCAAACATTAGTATTGTTATTTCTAAATGAATATGAACTTGTTTTCTTTGCATTATTTGTGGTCTGAAAGCACTGTTTCTTTTATATTATTTTGTCAATTCTTATTTGCTGCAAATAAATACAACATTATTGGCTTTGAATTTCGGAGACCTGTTGTCAGTAGTTTATAGAATAAAATAATGCACATTTTACTCAAAAATATACCTATAAAGAAAAAAAATAAGAGAAGCTGAAAATTTTTTGCAGGTTCAAGTCATTTAAGGCAGAGGTCCCCAACTCCAGGCCTCAAGGCCCGCCAACAGTGCAGGTTTTCAGGATTTCCTTAGTATTGCACAGGTGCTAATGTGGTCATCTGCACAGGTCATGATTCCAACCCCTGTGCAATACTAAGGAGATCCTGAAAACCTGCACTGTTGGTGGGCCTTGAGGCCTAGAGTTGGGGACCTCTGATTTAAGGGGAGTACAAAATACAGTAAAAAGTAAAAACAAAGTTTTAAAAATCTGTAAAGAAAAATAAAAAATAAAACATACCCGTATATCAGCAGTGGGAAACGTCCGGCCCCCGGGGCCGGGTCCGGCCCGCCATGTTACCTGATCCGGCCCGTGGCCACTTTGCTTTTATTTGTAGCGCGGTCCCCTTTAAATCAGCAGCGGTGCGTGCCGGAATTGTCTCCGACCTGAAACATAGTCAGTGTGAGGCGTTCTGTGAAGCAGGAGCCTCTGCACTGTCCAGCTCAGCTCCCAGGAGGATTACAATCACCTCCTGCTTATCTTAAATAAACAATTCCTCCACCTCGGGAAGTCCGTGAGTAAATCTAAAGGTGTCAGATAAGTAAATAAATAAAGTGTCTGCTCTGTGATCGTCGGCTGTGCAGGGATGAAAACTGTCAGCAGTATAAGGAGAAACATAGCCAAGGGAGGGAGATAAAAATCATGTGAAGCCATGTTAAAATCATATATGTCCACATTGATTTTTATCTACCTTCATTTGGATGTGTTGCTGGATCTCTTTTTGTACCTTGTACTTTGTGTACCTGTGTGTCTTATACTTCAGGCCCTGTGTACCCATGTGCCATATGCCTCAGGCTCAGTGTATCCATGTTCTGTGTACCCATGAGTTGTATGACTCTGGCCCCATGTACCTGTGTGCCATATGCCTCCGTCTCAGTGTACCCATGTACTGTACGCCTCAGGCTCATTGTACCCATGTGTCGTACACCTCAGGCTCTGTGTTCCCAAGTGCCGTATGCCTCACGCTCATTGTACCCATGTGTCGTATTCCTTGTGCTCCGTGTACCCGTGTACCGTATGCTTCAAACTCCATGTATTCATGTGCGGTATACCTCGTGCTGTGTACCCCATGCTCTGTGTACCCATGTGCTGTATACCTCACGCTCCGTGTAACCATGTGTTGTATACCTCAGGCTCTGCCTACCCTTGTGCCGTCTACCTCAGGCTCTGTCTACCCTTGTGCTGTTTACCTCAGGCTCTATCTACCCATGTGCAGTATACCTCAGGCCCCAGAAATGGGGTTAGGCTACCTTCACATTTGCGTTTGTGTCTGCATGCAGAGGGCATGCAGACACAAACGCAGTGAAAGCAGGGTCATTTTTGTTCATAATGATGTGTCCGCAGCGGAGAATTTCCGCCTGCGGACACATCACTATGGTGCCCGGCCAGCCAATCGGCACGCTCGGGAGGCGGGCCGGAGACAGAGATCAGCGGCAGAGATCTCCTCCGGGCCCCTGGTAAGCTCCGACCATTGTCAGTGGGCAGAAACATCTGATCTGACAGCTGTTTGAATCTCCTGCGCCGACACAGAGAGGAGATGTCGGCGCGGGAACATTCAAACAGCTGTCAGATCAGCTGTTTCTCCTCACTGACACCGCCAGCAGATGTAAGTTTAGCAATGTTTTTTAAGCTAATAAATTTATACGGCCCGCGAATGATATTCTAAATTTCCAAATGGCCCTTTGCAGAGAAAAGGTTCCCCCCCCTGCCGTATATACTCATGTATAAGCCGACCCCCCTACTTTTGCCCCCAAAACCTGGGAAAACCTATTGACTCGTGTATAAGCCGAGGGTGGACCCCAGCAGTGTGGTATACAGGCCTCCTCAGTGATAGTATACAGCAGCCTCCCCAGTGGTAGTATACAGCAGCCTCCCCAGTGGTATATACAGGCCCCAGCAGTATTACAGCAGCCTCCCCAGTGGTATATACAGGCCCAAGCAGTATATACAGCAGCCTCCCCAGTGGTATATACAGGCCCCAGCAGTATATACAGTAACCCCAGTGGTATACCGCAGCCTCCCCAGTGGTATATACAGGCCCCAGCAGTATTACAGCAGCCTCCCCAGTGGTATATACAGGCCCCAGCAGTATATACAGCAACCCCAGTGGTATACAGCAGCCTCCCCAGTGGTATATACAGGCCCCAGCAGTATTACAGCAGCCTCCCCAGTGGTATATACAGGCCCCAGCAGTATATACAGCAGCCTCCCCAGTAGTATATACAGGCCCAAGCAGTATATACAGTAACCCCAGTGGTATACAGCAGCCTCCCCAGTGGTATATACAGGCCCCAGCAGTATTACAGCAGCCTCCCCAGTGGTATATACAGGCCCCAGCAGTATATACAGCAGCCTCCCCAGTGGTATACAGCAGCCTCCCCAGTGGTATATACAGGCCCCAGCAGTATTACAGCAGCCTCCCCAGTGGTATATACAGGCCCCAGCAGTATATACAGCAGCCTCCCCAGTGGTATATACAGGCCCCAGCAGTATATACAGTAACCCCAGTGGTATACAGCAGCCTCCCCAGTGGTATATACAGGCCCCAGCAGTATTACAGCAGCCTCCCCAGTGGTATATACAGGCCCCAGCAGTATATACAGCAACCCCAGTGGTATACAGCAGCCTCCCCAGTGGTATATACAGGCCCCAGCAGTATTACAGCAGCCTCCCCAGTGGTATATACAGGCCCCAGCAGTATATACAGCAGCCTCCCCAGTAGTATATACAGGCCCCAGCAGTATTACAGCAGCCTCCCCAGTGGTATTTACAGGCCCCAGCAGTATATACAGCAGCCTCCCCAGTGGTATATACAGGCCCCAGCAGTATATACAGCAGCCTCCCCAGTGGTATACAGCAGCCTCCCCAGTGGTATATACAGGCCCCAGCAGTATTACAGCAGCCTCCCCAGTGGTATATATAGGCCCCAGCAGTATTACAGCAGCCTCCCCAGTGGTACATACAGGCCCCAGCAGTACATACAGCAGCCCCAGTGGTATACAGGCCCCAGCGGTATACAGGCCCCCTCAGAAGTGGTATACAGACGCCCCCCCACATCAGTGGTATAGAGGCCCCCCCTTGCTGCCGCACACCTGTAAAGTAATACATCATTATACTTATCCCTGTCACTGTCGCCGCTCTGACACCGCGCTCCTCCGGGTCTTCATGCTTCTTCCTGCTTGTGACCGGCGGGCGCAGGCAATGACGTCATTGCCTGTGCGCCGGAGGAGGAAGCATGAAGACCCGGAGGAGCGCGGTGTCAGAGCGGCGACAGCGACAGGGATAAGTATAATGATGTATTACTTTACAGGTGTGCGGCAGCAAGGGGGGGCCCTTTATACCACTGATGGGGGGGGGCGCCTGTATACCGATGGGGGGGCGGGCGGCCAGCCTATGACTCGTGTATAAGCCGAGGGGGGGACTTTTCAGCACATTTTTTGTGCTGAAAAACTCGGCTTATACACGAGTATATCACATTCCTTTATTTACATTAAGAATTAAAAATTAAGATTTTAAAAAATTTATAAAACAATTAATGTTTGGTTGCACTACACCCTTAAATGTCTGATCAATCAAAATTAATTTGCCGGATTGGTAAAAACTGTAAGGAGAAAAAAAATCAAAAGAAATGTGTTTTTTTTTTTAAATGCTACAACTCTGCAAAAAAGCAATAAAGTGATCAAAACATCATATTTACCCAAATTGCTATCAATAGTGATAATCGAGCACTAAAGATGAGCGAACGTTGCTCGAACATGTTTGTCAATTTCAAATTCGGCAAGAACATGGCTGATTCGGTTCTGTGATTGGAAACCCAAACACCTTTCCCTAAAGCCATTGACCGTAGATTTGTTCAGAATTTAAAATTTACCGTATATACTCGCGTATAAGCCGGGTTTTTCAGCCCAAAAATTGGGCTGAAAAGTCCCCCCCTCGGCTTATACGCGAGTCACTGTATACTGTATACAATGTATACAGTATACAGGGCCCCCCCCCTTGCTGCACAATCCTGTAAAGGAATACATTAGTATACTTATCCCTGCCGCTGTCCCGCTGCCACTGTCCCGCCGCCGCCATCGCGCTCCTCCGGCTTCATCCGTCTTCTCCCGGCTTCCTCCAGTGGGCGCAGCGCAGGCAATGACGTCATTGTCTGCGCGCCAGAGGTGGAAGCCGGAAGACGCTGGATGAAACCGGAGGAGCGCGATGGCGGCGGGACAGCGGCAGCGATAAGTATACTAATGTATTCCTTTACAGGATTGTGCAGCAAGGGGGGGGAGCCTGTATACTGATGGGGGGGGGGGTTGTATATACCTCTGGGGCTGTATTTACCTCTGGGGCTGCTGTATACTACCACTGGGGCTGCTGTATATACCTCTGGGGCTGTATATACCTCTGGGGCTGCTGTTTACTACCACTGGGGCTGCTGTATATACCTCTGGGGCTGTATATACCTCTGGGGCTGCTGTATACTACCACTGGGGGTGCTGTATATACCTCTGGGGCTGTATATACCTCTGGGGCTGCTGTATACTACCACTGGGGCTGCTGTATATACCTCTGGGGCTGTATATACCTCTGGGGCTGCTGTATACTGCCACTGGGGCTGCTGTATACTACCACTGGGGCTGCTGTATACACCTCTGGGGCTGCTGTATACTACCACTGGGGCTGCTGTATATACCTCTGGAGCTGTATATACCTCTGGGGCTGCTGTATACTACCACTGGGGCTGCTGTATATACCTCTGGGGCTGCTGTATACTACCACTGGGGCTGCTGTATACTAACACTGGGGCTGCTGTATACTAACACTGGGGCTGCTGTATACTACCACTGGGGCTGCTGTATATACCTCTGGGGCTGCTGTATACTACCACTGGGGCTGCTGTATATACCTCTGGGGCTGCTGTAATACTGCTGGGGCCTGTATATACCACTGGGGCTGCTGCTGTATATACCACTGGGGCTGCTGTATATACCTCTGGGGCTGTATACTACCACTGGGGCTGCTGTATACTACCACTGGGGCTGCTGTATACTAACACTGGGGCTGCTGTATACTACCACTGGGGCTGCTGTATATACCTCTGGGGCTGCTGTATACTACCACTGGGGCTGCTGTATACACCTCTGGGGCTGCTGTATACTACCACTGGGGCTGCTATATATACCTCTGGGGCTGCTGCTGTATACTACCACTTGGGAGGCTGCTGTATACCACACTGATGGGGGCTGTATACCTGTGCTGGGGTCCACCCTCGGCTTATACACGAGTCAATAGGTTTTCCCAGGTTTTGGGGGCAAAAGTAGGGGGGTCGGCCTATACACGGGTCGGCTTATACACAAGTATATACGGTACCTGTTTATTTGGGGCCAAAACGCTTAATGGAAACCCGTTGGCTGGGGACAACACCTAACCAATGGTAATGCTTTTGTTAACGGGTAGAATTTTGGGGAATTTTTTGGATTTTTTTAAGCTTTATGGAGTTTCCAGGTGATTTGACACCTCTATGGTCCGAATTTTAGAAAGAGTGCCAGATGTGGCAGCAGCTGGGAAGTCCAGGAAGTTTAAAATGTACTTATAACATTAGTTCAAGAGAGCTTTATATTTTTAAGGGACATTTTTTAAATATTTTTTTTACTACTGTTTATAATTGTTTTTTATTGGCGAGCAAACCTTTTTATTGCAGAGTCACCACCAGCATGCAAGGCCATCTGTTCTACACTTATGTGAAAGTAATTCTTATAAAAATAGCATATGGCCATTGTATGCTTCACATCCATGATCTTCTAGGTCTGTTCACACTGATGAAACCCCATATGCCTATTAAAAATGTGCAATCACTCTTTAATGTCATAATAATCATAATACTACTGATAATAATATGTATTCATTTATATAGCGCTATTAATTCCATAGTGCGTTACGTACATTTGCAGCACCATCCCAATTAGGACAAGAAAAAGTTTTCTCTGTTTTCTGCCTTCTTTATTATTGAAATTCTTAAAGCGAACCTGTCGCCCCCCCCGGACATCAAAAGTTAACCTATCCACCTTCTGCAGCACTAAGGCTGCATTCAGAGAAGCTGACCTATATATGCTGAAATATGCACTTAGATAAAATTTGTCAGTTACCAAGACCGATGACCGGGAGGCGGGGTTTCCTGCATCTCTGTGCCGCCCCTGTCTTGTCAATCACCCCTCTGCCTCGGCGTTTGCTTGTGGCCTCCACCCCCTCAGCGCTCTGTAGCCTGCGCCTGCGCTGTGCTATAAGGTGCAGGGCATGCGCCGTACCCAGTACGACAAATTCCTGTAGTGTCGGCGCGTGAGCAGTGCACCTGCCCCCGCAGTGGATTATTCATCCTCACTGCAGGTCGGCACATCGTGCACATGCGCATATGCAGCGCTCCTAAGGTCCCACCTCTGACTACCTCTCTCCTCCTCACCTCAAATAGCCGGGTCCCAAAATAGAAAACGAAACTAAGGACCCGGCTATTTGAGGTGCGGAGGAGAGAGGCAGTCAAAGGTGGGTCCTTAGGAGCGCTGCAAATGCGCATGCGCACGATGTGCCGCCCTGTAGTGAGGATGATGAATAAACCACTGCGGGGCAGGCGCACTGCGCACACGCCGACGCTTCAGGAAGTTGTTGTGCAGAGTGCACGGCGCATGTCTGGCAACTTATAGCACAGTGCAGGCTACGGAGCGCTGAGGGGGTGGAGGCCACAAGCAAACGCCGAGGCAGAGGCGTGATTGACAAGACAGGGGCGGCATAGAGATGCAGGAAACCCCGCCTCCCTGTCATCGGTCTTGGTAACTCACAAATTTTATCTAAGTACATATTTCAGTGTATATAGGGCAGCTAAATACTATATACACCTTCTCTGAATGCAGCCTTAGTGCTGCAGAAGGTGGATAGGTTAGCTTTTGATGTCCAGGGGGGTGACAGGTTCACTTTAATGACTGGGTCTAACATTGGCCCACCAGTTTGTGGATATCTTTAAATCATGGATCAAGTTTGATTTGGTCTGGTGTCTTTGGGAACCACTTCAACTAGCCAAAAAATATTTGCCCCTTTTTCAAAAGGTTGTTCTAATCTTACTTCAGGAGTGACCCTTCTTTAGGATAGGTTATTAAAGCCCATGATTCTTGGGGAATCCTTGCAATTATTCACTCATCTGTGAAAAATGAGTGAAAAAAGAGTGATCATAACTAAAGGCATCACTTGTTAGCATGAACCGAGGGCAATGCCCGTCAGAAATTGGGCTCTAATCCATTACATTAATGGATCTTGAAGGAATCATATAGAATCATGTTTCATATAAATCCACTTCTTTGTGGTACTATGTGGGTAGATTTTGTATTAATGGTAATCGATGCATCTTTGGTAAGCAAAACAACTAAAATTGTGTAAATCCACCTTTTTAAGGTGGTATTATATGCGCTAAAGTCTATGCATTTGATATATGAGGAATCTTGGCCCAAACCCGCCCTTTCACAAATTTATACTGTGATTGGATGGGGTATGAAGTGGAACTGCCCTTGTTCCCTTCCTCTCTCAACCCTCTTTTTCACTTTCCTGGAAATTCTCCCAGCATAATAAAAGTGATTACACTTATCTTCTAAATTAGCCTTGAGCTGTAATTGACTCAAGGTTTGGAGCTGTTTAGGGATAATAACATGATTCTTTTCTCCATAACCGGTGTTTATGTCGCCACTTTGGGAATCGCTATAATGCGGGCTCCAGATATGTCTCCTCTATGGTAGACACCATATTTTTGGTTACTGACATGTGCAGTCTATGGTTTGGACATGCGCACTATTATACTGGCATAGTAGAGGCATGTACTACCGTGTTTCCCCGAAAGTAAGGCCCCCCCGATTGTAAGGCCGCCTAGGGGTAAAGGGGGGGCCTGCTAATGTAAGGCCTCCCCCGATTATAAGGCCTTAGCGGAGGGGGGGGGGGGGAGCGGGAGCGGGTCGCACGTCACGTGCGCCCGCTCATTACATATGCACTGCATCCCCCTGTCAATCAGCGACAGGGGGAGCAGTGCACTATATACGGTATATGGGCCCCCTCCTGCTGGCACACTACTTCCCTGTTCTGAGGCCCCCCCTGCTGCTGCTGCAGACATCTTACCCTCCAGGGTCTTCTTGCAGCAGCCAGCGCGTCTGTCCTCTGTCCTCGGCTGTCTCCCGGATCATGTGACCGGCCGGTCACAGTCGCGATGACGTCATGCGCTGCGACGGGTCACATGATCCGGGAGACAGCCGAGGACAGGGGACCGACGCGCTGGCTGCTGCAAGAAGACCCTGGAGGGCAAGATGTCTGCAGCAGCAGCAGGGGGGGCCTCAGAACAGGGGGGTAGTGTGCCAGCAGGAGGGGGCCCATATACCGTATATAGTGCACTGCTCCCCCTGTCGCTGATTGACAGGGGGATGCAGTGCATATGTAATGAGCGGGCGCACGTGACGTGCGACCCGCTCCCGCAGTGTCCCAGCAGGAGGGGGCCTGTAGGCCACACTGCTGGGGCACCCAATGTAAGACCCCCCCCCCAGAAAGTAAGACCGGGGGCCACTTTTGGCCCCCAAAAAAATGTAAGACAGGGTCTTACTTTTGGGGAAACACGGTAGTTATTGACATGCGCAGTCTGAGATTTGGACATGCGCAGTACTATACTGATGTTGGGAATCACTATAAATATGGATACAAAGTTGCACACTCCTTTAGATGTTTTTGATGCAAGGTTTATTATGAACAGTTAATGGCCACAGATGTCAACGCGTTTCGGCTTTAACCAAAGCCTTGATCACGACAATTGGCAGGTGTAGGTCATGGAATGTTCTAGGATAAGATTGGAAAGAGGCGTCTTTCCTTGGTGGCGAACGCTCGATTAAGGTGGTTTGCTTTATTTCAATAATTCCCAAATGGGGATAGGCGTTTTTCAGCACGGTCCTTCTTTCAGTGATAGGTCCGCCCCCACTATAATGCGGACTCCAGATATGTCTCCTCTATGGTAGACACCATCTTTTTGGTTACTGACATGCGCAGTCTGAGGTTTGGACATGCGCACTGTTATACTGGTGTAGTAGGGGGATGTACTAGTTACTGACATGCGCAGTCATAGATTTGGACATGAGCAATACTATAGTGACGTGGCAGGGGGACGGACTAGCCATCCAGTATCCCCTACTCACAGCTGAGGGCAAGGAGATTCAACTATGGATACTGGAACTCCAGGCTATATAGGGCGGATAATGAAGGCATAATCCACATTCCCCTGATGATGTTGCCAGGCGCAGGCAGCGTAAAGCGTGGGGAGCGCCATACCTCCAACTCTTATGCTGCTTAAACATGGGTAAAACCGGTCTTGACTGGTACTATATACTTTGGTGAGGGGTTTTTGACAACAATTAACCCTGACATAGCTGTAAAATAATCTCATACCTGAACGTTCATGCTTAGTTCTATTATTTGTATGGGTCTAACACTATAAAACCCTTACTATTCTAAGGGAACATATTATAAGTGGCAGTCACTCCTGATTTGCTATCTTTAGCCCCTTAAGGACTGAAGCTTCATTTTGCAACAATAATAATAATAATAACTCTGGAACGCTTCAACATATCCCAGTGAATCCAAGAGTGTTTTTTTCATGACATATTGGACTTCATGCTTGTGGTAGATTTAGGATTATATTTTCTGCATTTCTTTCATCAAATAGAGTGTTTACATGCAATGACAGTTCAAAGCCATGACAGGTATAGCTGTCATTGGTCATTAAGGGGTTAAAAACATTCTTTTGAATGAGATATTGTTCTGCTGCACATGGCGTATATCACACTCTGCCTTTGTCCTATTCCTTGGCAATTGGTTATAGGTTAAGATATTTGATGCATATTTCTTAATTCCGTACCTAATAATAACTCTTTTATGGATCGATCCTCTAGATATAATAAAACAGACCCCATGGAAGTGTATGATATAAATAGTAGGATATATATCTCATTATGTTGTTACAAACCTGGTTTTTCTATTGAATGATAAGCAATTGTTTGTAAATTATGCATTCATAATTCATAAATTATTCATTGAGGGCCCCACATAAACCTTTACTGGGATATAGAAAACTGTCTATGCTTGAAACGTTTGGAATGTCAGCTATTATTTTTTGTATTATACCATTGTATGTATAAAAATATGACTGTTTTGCCGTGTATGCAAGTAGTTAGGAGGTCTCCCTTGGAATATCTATCCAAGTGGGGTGTTATAGCTTATTGAGCTTTTTAAATTTGGTGTGGATTTTTGTTTGTCTTTGTTTACTCTGTAATAAATAAACGTTTTTGATAAACAGAAATATATGGAGGTTGTATTGCTATTTATAGGCCTCCCTTTTAATTGATTGTTGGGTCTAACATTGGCCCAACATTAAGAATTTTGGGCTTTATGCCAGCTGGCAATAATCCCTAATTACCCAGTTTGCCACTGCTACACAGCAACTGGAAGAGCCGTGTAAACGCCATAAATTGGCACTTCTTATGAGTGCTCCACTTTCTGGGGTAGCTGCAGGCTGCTATTCTACAGCGTGGGGGGCCTAATAACAATGGGCCCTCACCACACTGGGTATACCAGTTCTCAGATGCCTAGTTTTACCTTAGCTGACAATGAAAAAAAATTCTAGCCAAGGTAAAACTAGGCAGCTGAGGGTGGCAGCTTGCAGCTGCCTGCTTTATCTTTGCTGAAACTGAAAAATACAGCCAAGCCCTACACATTATTTTTCCATTATTTATTTTTTTTACACACTGACACCAGGTTGATTTCCACACACTAATGTGAAATGCACGCTGATTGCAACAATCCATCACAGACGCTTTCACAGAGCATGACAGTCTGTGATTGGCTGTTGCTGGTCAGTGAAATGAATATGCATTTAGCCAGGGCCGGAAGTAAGTGACAGGGAGAGCGGACCTGGAAACAATCAAGCAGTGGGAGACTGGTAAGATTATTTGTGTATCTATCTGTAAGTGTTATTTGAGCTGTGTTGGGCAGCTTTCGGACACCTTTAAAGGTGTTTTCTATGATTTTTAAAACCTCACCCTTCAAGGTATTCAAAACTACATTTAGGCATCTTTCACTGGGTACGTCATAAGAGGTTAAATCACCATACTGCTTGTTCAGAGTTTAGTAACTATTATGACAGCAGCTGCACAGGTGGAATGTCTACCTCAGATACCAGAATACAACGTATAGACGCCAGGTGTTCTCTTCATGTGACTGATCTACTGTCCATCATACATGATAGTGCTGTCAGTGAAAGATCTCAGCCTTTTTTAAGTTCATATCAAGAATTTCAGTTTTCTAAAATAACTGTTTTGGTAAATGCACAACTTTTCACGGGCGTACCCAGTGAGGGGTGGGGGGGCGGCTGCCCCCCTCCAGAACCAAATAAAAAAAATACCAGAGTGTGAGGGCGCATCTGCAGGACCAGAGCTGCGGGGAAATAGCTGTGGCAGTGAGCGGTGGGCGCTGCCATGTTCTTTGTGGCTGGCTGCATTCACTATCTGTGCTGCCAGTCGGTAGAGGTTGAGAATTCTACAAAATGGCCACAGATCTCCAATTGGCCGTGGCCATATTGTTGCTGTCTCAACCTCTACCAACCGGCTGCACAGTTAGTGAATGCAGCCGGCCACAAAAAACACGGTGGCAGCCACTGCTCACCACCGCCACTACTCCCCCGAAGCTCCGATCCTGCAGATGTGCTCTCACACTCTGAGACCTGCCTCCAGGACCCCCACTCTACGGCCGCAGCCCCCCCTCGGTAAGACATAGGGGTTCCGGGGAAGGATGGGGGCCATGAACAAAAGGTTTGGGAATCATATATACAGTATGGGGGTCCATATATAAAGGATGTGGGCATACATACAGGATGGAGACATATATACAGGATATATACTGGATAGGGCACAACCTGAACGACCATGGCTTGCCACCCCCTAGTGATCCTGGGTACGCTTCTGCAACATTTAGTACTAAATGCCTTGACTTCAATACATTTCTCCTATGATATTATTCTATAAATATTATTATCAGTTCCCGTACATGTCATCAGTCCATCTGTTACAGTGTGCGTATCTAACACAATAATATTTCCCAGATTCTTCAGGTTTCACTCCAGTGAGTTTACAATAAACTTCTCCTTTAGTTGTGTCTCTTGTTAGAGTTATGCGTCCCTGGACAGACTGGGCATAATCGGAGTTGGCATTATGCCATATTATCCCCAACCAGACCAGTCCTTTCTTTTCTGATTGTCTGATCCAGTGTACACCATACATGTTAGTGCTGTCAGTGAGGGAGGCACCGGTCACTTTACAGGTCAGGTCCAGAGTCTCTGATGGTCTCACAATCCCAGGACCAGACTCCTCTAGTGAGATCTGTGCAGCAATCCCTGTACATAAAATAAACATATTACTTCTCCCTAGGACCTCATGTCACTGATTACTCTCAAAAATATATTAGTAAATTAGACTTACCTTGTAATGTGTACAGTACACAGAGTAACCACAGGAGGTTCTGGATACGTGACATGATAAGTTATAGTGACACTGAATCTAGGAGCTATGTGAGTGCTACTTCTCATGGTGGAGTTTTCTGAGGCTGTCCACTATTTGTACAAGATTCTAATCTGAATATATTTGCATGTACTTATGTAGTTGATTTATTAAAACCATAAGGCTTGGCTCAATTCTTCATTTTACATTGAAGATGTGGTATATTTTTTTCAACTTTGCCTATTCAAATCCAATCCAATCTTAAATTAGAAATGGTAATCATATGAGTCATGTCCATAGTAGGGATGTGCGAATCCGAACTGTCAAGTTGGACTAATATTGCTGTGCACCAGGGTCTATTGGGCTAATCTTAAAAACGTTCTTTGTCACCGCTGTGAAGCAGGCTCTGCAGGGTTAGGCCATGTGCACACATTGCAATTTTTTTTAATGCATTTTTGATGCTTTTTTGGTGCAGTTTTGTCACAAATCTGCATGCCTATCACTATATCCAGCAAAGTCAATGAGAATCCTGCCGTTTTGTGCACATGTTGTTTATTTTTTCCTTGCAGATTTGGTACAGAAAATCTGCAGCCTGTCAATTGCTGGGGCATTTCTGCAGTGTTTTTGTAACACATTGACTTCAAAGAAGTCATCAAAAAACTGTAAAAATGCAGGTATGTGCACACACTGCATTTATATGCATATGTGGTGAGTTTTTCTGAAACAAATTCACGATTTGTCAAATATACATAAAAGATGTGTTGTATCTAGAGGAGAAATAATAATCTCTTTTCTTCTGTCTCCCCCCTCCCAACCTTTATTTTAAACCCTTTATTTTATTCCTGAAAAAAAAAGCATGAAACAAAAACGCACTATAAATGCGTCAATACCGTATGCTTTGCGTTTTTGGTACGTTTTTCTGCCAGGAGATGCAGATTTGATCCAGACAATACTTACTGTGCTCACATAGGCTAAAAAGGTTTTATGTGGCTACTGTGCAGCAGGCGCTATAGGGTTATTCTTTTAAAAATGTTATGCGTAGCCATTGTTCACCAGGATCTGAGGGATTATTCTTTAAAATACTTGTAAATCTCTGTGTGGCCACTGGCACCAGGCTCTGTTGGACTAATCTTAAATAACATTTTATTTTGCCATTGTGCACCAGGCTCTATGTGCTGAATCTATATAAAAAAAAAAGACCTCTGTATGGCCACTGTGTGGCACCCCTGTGTCTAGTTGCCACAAAATGGTTTCATTTATACATTTTTATATGTGTATTCCCAGCTTTGATGTGAGGTTCTATGTCTCTGCTGTGTAACAAGCATCCACACATTTATACCTGCCCCTTCACCAAGGCTGTGCACTTTTCCCTGTTTTGGGTTGTTATACAGTCCCTGGCAGGAAAGAGGTGCTTAGGCTCAGTGTGTAGTGAGAAGAGGGGAGTCATGGAGAAAGCCTATGGCTAGAGCACATGTGCTGCTCTGTGTAGGTGTAAAGGCCCCGTTACACGATACAACAACAGCTGCGATGTCGGAAGCGATGCCGTGAGTGCGCACTCTCTAACGACATCGCAGCCTAGCTGTTACAGATCAAGATGTTGCCGGTGACGGTGCTGCGATGTTGTCACAGCGATCGTTCGCTGGGCTGGGATCAACCCAGCGAGCGATCCGCTGCAATGCAGCGAATAGGCTGGATTGGCGGCAACATTGGTATTGCGGTGTCACACCGAACAATGCCGCAGGTTGCTTAAGTTGAAGTTGACAGGTGTTCCTGCATGCAGGAAAACCAGTCAACTCTGACTTGACCAACTATCGTTGTTGAATCGTGCGTTTACATGCAACAACGATGTCGTTTCAACATCGTTCCTGATGTCACTTTTGAACGATATCGGGAACGATGTTGAAACGTGTAACGGGGCCTTAAGGTCGGTGAACTGTGATTGCATCGGGGGGGGGGCATTAGCACCCCACAGTCTTCCTGCCTGGGCTGAAAACACACACAGCTCAGGTAATCCTATATGGGGAGGAGTTTGAGAGCAGATTCCTTATAATGGAAAGGGTGGATTAGGATCTACTGTGTGATGAGAAGCAGTCTACAGAGGCTGATGAGCTGCAAAGCAAACAGTGGTAAGAAGTGTGGGTGAACTCGGATAAGACCTTATCTGCACGTTTTTCTGAGGGGGTTGCTAATCCCTGGATTGAGTGAAGTTTTGTCTTTGCTGAAGGACTGGTGCAGAGTTGGTGGAAGCTGTGTGACTCTTTGGAGTTGTGTGGAAGTCTATGCTGTGTGGACTAGAGACTCTGTATTGAACTGGTCAGACATCTGAGCAGAGACAGAACAGATCTTCCCTGTGACGGAGCAAGTGGTCGGCGGTCAGGAAAACCGTGAGTGACTGCTAGAGGAGAGACAGGGTCCGGTGCCACCCACATTGAGAGGGTCCTGACAAGCCCTGGTAAAGCGCTTCACGGGGCATACCCTGAGGCTACAGAACTAAAGGACCAGACATGTGAACTTTGCATCAGCTAACCGGACACGTAACCTTGCTGTTTTCACAATATTTTTTTTTTTGGCACCAAAGGTTTTTTTATGACTCGATGCAACCAACACGAATCACAGGCCTGTGTGAAACTACACATGAGGTTAACAGTACTGTAGCTTTAAGATACTCAGGTATCCCTATGTTAGATGTATAACAGTCATTGATATAGTTTAATGCTTTGTTATTGATTGATTGAGTTGTGACAAATTTATACTCGGTGTGCCATCTCAGAGGTGGCTATAGATTGCCCTCACATGATTTACATCGCTTTTTCAGTTAGTTAATTGTATGCTTTGGTTGGTCTAGTGAGTAGGTAAATTCATTCTTGTTTTCAAGAGTAACACACATAACCTGGGAACTCTGATATGGGTACATTGATTTCAACTAATGCTAAGTGTGTAACTAACAGAGATTGTGTCTGAGACAAAGTGGAAAGTGTTGCATCTTACAATGAATCTGATGACAGATAGTAAAGAAACTGTTGCTTATTCCTGCCTCTGTCTCAGTCTGTGACTCACTGGATCTTCTTCAGACCTCCGGTCATTACATAAGCACAGCTAAAGAAGCCAGGATCTCAGAACCTGGGCTACCCTGGCTTGCAGGACCTTTTGGCAAGCTAAATAATAAGGTGTGATTTATACAATCAACAGTGAAGTACTTCACAATCAACAAATGAGAATGTTTCTTGCTGTCTCATTCCTCTGTTACACCTACCACCACTACCCTCATCATCTCCCTGTTGCCAGCCCTAGTTGGGAAGGATTATCAATCTGCGCTGCTATACCACCTAATGCTAGGTATTATCTGCAGTGCCAGCCACATCGGGCTAAATATCCCCACTGGTGTCAACAATAGAGATGAGTGAACTTGCTCCGAACATGTTTGCCAATTTCAAATTTTGCATGAACATTGCAGTTTTTGTTCAGGATCAGAAACACAATGTCACGTGCTTAGATGGCGCTGACATTGCTGAAAGCTGCTGTTTATGATGAAGAGCTGAATGAAGTGTAGTTGTTAAGGTCTTTGCCTCCTGTGTTGTGCTCCAGAGCTGCATTCACTATTATGTTCAGCTGCTGGTTGAGGGGATGATGTATGACTCACCTGGAATCACCTCCCTCTGGCTTTAAATAGCATTCCCTCTGTCAGATGCTGCTGATAGAGTTATTTGCTGTAGGTCTTGGTGCTCTGCTGTTGCTTAGCTGCTGTCTTCAGTCTTTCCTTGGGAGTAGCTTTGATCCCAGATCTGTTGGTGGAGGTAGGGGCCCTCAACATAGGGCTATTCAGGAACCAGGGAACAGAGCGATACTCGAACCTCCTCATCATCAGAGGTACCTCTGAATGCAGGTCGAGCTAGTGACCCCCAGGGTAAGGGTCAAATTAGCTCCTCCTGATCCCTTTGCCTATTGCACCTACATGATTCCCTCACCTCCCAGCGTGACATTATCAGCCGCCTATTACAGTTTTTGTCTTTGAGCCATTATGTCTCAGACATCCTCTGCATATGCCTTCTCACAACTGATGCAAACCATCTCAGCTGAGGTCACTGGTCTGCGGACGCAGGTGGTGCAGCAACTGCAGCAGGTTGAGCGGTATCTGGCCTCGGCTCATGCCCAGGCCATACCTGAACCCAAGATATCTCTTCCAGATAGGTTTTCTGGGGGAAGAGATAAATTCCTGATGTTCAAAGAGGTCTGTAAACCTTATTTCAGGCTTCTGCCCCGTTCATTTGGGAGTGAGGAACAGCGGGTGGGGATTATAATTTCCCTTCTTAATGGAGATCCACAGACCTCCCGACCAACTCACCATCGCTGCTGTCGGTGGACGGGTTTTTTTTGCTGCTCTGGCTCAGGTGTACGGTGAACCAGATAGAGTGACTCTTGCTGAGTCAAATCTCTGTAAACGCAAGCAAGGGTCACGAGCAGTGGAGGAGTACTACTCAGAGTTTCAGAGGTGGGTGACTGACACCCTGTGGAACTACCCTGCCCACAGGAGTCAGTTCTGTCTGGGTTTGTCAGCTAGACTGCAAGAGACCCTGGTTCAGTACGCCACACCTCAGTCATTGGGTGCTACGATGTCCCTAGCCATCGGGTAGACAGACGTCTGAGGGAGAGATTAAGACCAACTTTGTCCCCTGTGGCTATCCCTGTTGAGGAAGCTACATGCAATGAACCTATGCAGATGGGGACAGTAGGCCCTCGTGTTAAACCCCTGTAGTTGCAGTTCATCAAGTGGGCAGAGCTTGTTTTTATTGTAGACAAGCTGATCATTTTATCAAAATTTGTCCACATTGCTCTGGGACAAATGTGCAGTCTCAGACACAGCCTAACTCAGGATGTTCAGAAGGAGACAACCAGAGGGTTTATATCTCCTTTTTTTCTAAGTCTCCGTTCACACTGTCTGCCAAGGTGCTGGTAGATGGAAAAACGGAGACTATATCGGTACTAGTTGATAGTGGAGCCAGAGTCGTCCTTCTTTATTCTTGCTTTGCACAGACTCCTGGCTTAGTCTGTAGCGCCTTAGCGAGACCCGTTCCTGTCTCCGCCATTGACTCAGTTCCGTTCAGCCAGAAGGTATTATCCTAAGTGGTGCATAATGTGAACTTGAGCATAGGAACAAATCACCATGAGTTCCTCTGCTGTTACATTTTGGAGAATTTATTAACCCTCATTGTCTTGGATCTCCCTTGGCTGAGAAAACACAACCCGGTAATTGACCAGTGGGCCCGGGAAGTGGTTCTTGCCTGGGTACTTCCATCTCTGCTGTGCGGGTGACAGCTACACCAACTTCTACACTCAATGAGGTTAGGAGTTTGCCTGGGGATGGGGGTGGAGTGCACGCCATGCTTCCATCTCCTAGTGCCTCTGGGCGTCATCCTAGGAAGAGGGGCAGGGTAATGCTGTTTTTATGTACTGTGCATCCCACAGGAGGATGTCCTGGGGTCTAGACAGATGCGCCTGGTACTTGCCTACCTAAGGCTGTACCCTCTGTCTGTGCCCGCATGTGTAGAAATAAACGTACAGGTTCAGAACCTGAGTGTGAATGAGTATGTGTAGGTGTTGTCCAAGCATGTCAGGTGGAGGCGTGCTACTGGGGCTCCGAGCTTCGGGGTTGTGGGACCTTTTCAGATATTGGCCGTTTACAATCCTGTGCTGTGCCGACTTGACCTACACCCTGGTTTGGCAACCCATAATGGCTTTCATATCTCATCACTCAGGGGATGTGGACTTATTTCGGATGTGTCTGTTGTTGAGTCCGGAGGCCTCTCTTAAAAGAGGGGGTACTGTCACACACTTAGATGGCGCTGACATTGCTGGATGCTGCTGTGTATGTTGTTTGTTTTTAAGAGCTGCATGAGGTGTAGTTGCAAAGGTCTTTGCCTCCTGTGTTTTGCTCCAGAGCTGCATTCACAATTATGTTCAGCTGCTGGTTGAGGGGTTGATGTGTGACTCGCCTGGAATCCCCTCCCCTGGCTTTAAATAGCATTCCCTCTCCTCTGTCAGATGCTGCTGATAGTTATTTGCTGTAGGTATTGGTGCTCCGCTTTGTTGCTTAGCTGCAGGATTGAAGTCTTTCCTTGGGAGTAGCTGTGATCCCAGATCCGTGGGTGGAGGTAGGGGCCCTCAGCCTAGGGCTATTCAGGAGCCAGGGAATTGGGCAGAGACTCGGACCTCCTCACCATCATAGGTACCTCTGAGAGCAGGGTGAGCTAGAGACCCCCAGGGTAAGAGTCAAATTAGCTCCTCCTGATCCCTTTGCTCATTACACCTACCTGTTACCTGATTACCTTACCTTCCAAGCATGACACACAAGCAATTTCACAAACAAACATCTTTGTTAATGCTTTTTTTTAATCCAATCAGTTATTTAATTTAAGTGATGCTTTTCTCTGACCTTCTGACAGTATAGGATAGTGGGTGAGACGTGTTTGCTGAGGGTAGGTGTGGGGATAGGTCAGAGAGTAACCTCGGACTCCGTTTATTTTCCCTTAAAAATATTAAGCTTTCTTAAACCGATGTTTTAAAGACATTGTAAGCTTCCTGGATTTCCCAGCTGCAGCCACATCTGGAAATATTTCCAAACTTCAGACCCTGCAGGTGTGAAAACATGTGTAAACTCCAGGAATATAAAAAAAATTCCAAAAATTCTACAATTTGACACAACTGGTAGACCCAATGGCTCGGGAAAATCCTAACCTATGGTTATGTGTTGTCCCCTGCCAGCAGGTCTTCTGGCAAATATTTAAGCCCCAAATTAACAGGTAAAGTTTTAGGGGCATTTTAAATTTCAAACTTTTTTCCCAAATTCAGCTGGATTTTCCGACTTTTGGTGAAAGTGTTCAGGTTTGTGATCACTGAACCAAATCAGCCCTGTTCTTCCCGATTTTGAAATTGGCAAACATGTTCAAGCAAAGTTCGCTCATCTCTAGTGTCCACTTCAGTGACAGCTGTGACAGTCAGTTGCCCTGACTGTAGCAAGTAAACAAGTGGAGGTCCTGCGGTCAGACACCTGTCGGAAAACACTTGACATGCTGACGGAAGAGGAAGAAGCAGCAGATGCGTTTGATACAGCAGACAGTGTTTTGTGAGGCCCCCAAGGCACAGTTTTACCACTGTTATTTGTCCAGACAAATGCATAGTGTTGGCTCATGTGGAAGGTTGATGCATGTAGTTGTCAAAATTTGGAGGTTTTTGCCTCTACTCAATTTTTGGGTACAAAGTTTGGAAATAATGTGCATTGGGTCATCTTTTGAAATGTCAAAAAAAGGGTGAGGAAGCAGCACATGTCGTGCTTGCAGCCATCAGACTCTGTGTGGGAATCAAGCAACCTAACCTCATCCTCCTCCCCCTGCTCTGCTGAGCTACTCAGCCGAGTTACTCTTCATCCATTCCAACTGGGATCTAGAACCTTCTCATCATCATCGTCTCTGTTGTCCCACTCCTTGCCATGAGAGTCACCCTCCAACTCCTAGCCATGAGAGTCACCTGAGGAACACCCACCCTCCTCACAGTGCGGGGGTTCCTCAGGTATCTGAGTCTCATCATCACCTCCACCCCCAGGGGTGAACGTCTGGTTAGCAGGATCTGGATTCTGCTGGGACCGTACTTTCTCTGTCCATGGATCCAACTCCAAAAGATTTTGGCTATCAGTGCAGATGCTTTCCTCCTCTGGATTATGTTTGGAACAGACCTCTGATGCCCATGGAATAGAATGTGTGAACATCTCTGCAGAAGCACCCATCTGTGTTTCTCCACAATCAGTTATGCAGTTGGAATCTTGTTGTGACACAGAGTGACACAAGGATAATTGGGGTGCCACCTCTGAGGACTGTACTGCCTGTGATGTTTAGGTGGAGGAACAGGAGGACAGGCCACTTGATGCAGCGGTTTCCATTAACTGTAGCAAAAGCTGGGCCTCATTCACAACTCGTATCACTTTGCTGCTGACAAACAAAGAGACTGGAGTAGGCTGTCCAGTAAAACACATGTCACTTTGCTTGGGATATGATGACAGAACCAAGTAACAAGCCAAGTTGAATAAACAAGCCAAGTTGAATAAAAGCGGGGATAATGGGCAACCTTGTCTGGTTCCCTTCTGTAATGGGAATTTTGGCGACAGAAACCCCGGTGTGTGAACCCTCGTTGTTGGGTTGGCATAAAGGGTTTGTAAAAAGTGACGGAACCTTCCCTGAATCCCCATTCGATCTAGGACTAGACCCAGCCAAGGCCATCTAACGTTGTCGAATGCCTTTTCTGTATCTAAAGTGACAATGGCCAGGTCTCCTTCCCTGTCCCCAATCCTATCCCTCACCACGTCCAAAACCATAAGGGCTTTACGGCCGACTTGCCTTTGATGAAGCCCGTCTGATGTTTTTCTATAAGGTCTGGGAGGACCCGGGCCAGCCTGTCCGCCATGATTTTCGACAAGAGTTTGATGTCCAGGTTTATGAGTGAAATGGGCCTGTAATTCACTGGGTCTTCTCCACCCCTGTCTCCTTTTGGCAACAACTTATTGTATGCTACATTTGACTCATCTGGGATATAGTCCCCCATGGTCATGCCATTAAACATCCCTGTTAGGGTCGGGGTTATTTCTTACCGTAAAAGTTTATAAAATTCCCCTGTGAACCCATCAGGCCCAGGCGCCTTGTTGTTCCCCAAATGTCTAATAGCCATGTCAACCTCTGATTCTGAAACAGGCCTGTTCAGTTCCTCTAGGTCTGCCTCCGACACAGAGGTAAGCGACACCTTCGCCAGCCATTCCTCCCCTCCTTGTTTCTGGCTATCGTCTGCACGATATAAGTTTCTATAAAACTCGCTTAAGATCGAATTTATATCTTTCGGGTTGTTAGTAGTACCCCTCCTTCCGATTGAGGGCCATGATCGGGTTAGAGTGTTTTTTTACCTTTGGCTAAATTCACCATTAAACGACCGGCTTTATCCCCGAACCTGTTGAGGTCAACATCTAACTGCCCACGAATCAGTATTTCTCTCTGTTCTGCCTAATTGTCATACTCCCTCTTAGCATCTAGCCACGTGTTTTTGTCAGAAGGGTCATGTGTGTGCCGAAATGTCCTGTATGAGTCAGAAACCTTTTCACTGGCTGTGGCAAAGTGTTCTCTTACTTTTTTTTTTGTGTTAAAGTGTAAGCTATAATTTGTCCTCTGATCATGGCCTTCCCCGTCCCCCAGTAAAGTCTGTGATCATCTTTATGTATAGCATTATCTATGGAGAACCTAGACCACCATTCTTTAAGATTGGTTTTAAAACCACCATTCATCGACAGATGTGAGGGAAATCTCCACAAGATATCTGAGCCCTTACTTTGGACATCTAATAAATCAATACGGACCGGACTATGATCTGAAATAATCATAGTCTCGATCTCCACTTCTTCAATCAGTCGCATTGTTTGGACGCTCGCTAAAAACATATCTATACGCGACCAAGAGGAATGCGGATGGGAGATATGGGTGAATTCAGTATCTTGCGGATGAAGAATCCGCCACACATCAATCAGACTCAATGCATGCATCATTTCTGCCAGAGTACCCTGTCCCCTGGTTCCCAGCGGAATCACAGAACCACCCGTGGCCCCTCTCTGCCTACCTATATCCTCCCCCATTACTTCATTAAAGTTACCCCCAGCAATAATGTTGGGCTCCTTGTCTCCCAGGATCTCCGTGTGTAGCACTCTAAAAAACTGAATACGTGAGCCATTTGGCGCATAAATGTTGTAGAAACTGAACTGTTGATCTCTTACTTTCAAAACTACATGCAGAAGTCTCCCTTCCTGATCCTGGGACACAGACACCAAGGAATGAGCCAGGTGTTTATTGACAAGGATCAATACCCCTGCCTTCCTATTCTGAGCCCCCGAGGCCCAGGCCGAACCCACCCATAATTTCTGAATATAGGTTAGCTCATGTGCTTGTAAGTGAGTCTCTTGTAGTAAGGCAATATCAGTGTTTAGTCTTTTCAAATGTCTCAACACCATATACCTCTTGTTAGGGGATCTCAGGCCCTTGACATTCCAGGTCACTACCCGAACCATTTCATATGCATAATATTGTGTATGGGCTTGTTGCCCGCCCACGACCCCGTGACAAACTTCCTTTTAACAGCTCGACGTAAGGGAAACCTGACAGTTTGGCTAAGTTTTACTTTCATATGCCTACCCTTCTGTAGATTGGATCTATAAAAAGCAGCCCACTTCATACTTAACAAAAAACTTCTAGTATAAACAGTAAATACCCCAAAACCTATCATACTCGAAGAAGAACACTTCCCATCCAGCTTTCCCTTCGGAAAAACATTCCCCAACATCATGACTCCCCTTTTTCTGTGCGGACCCCTCTCAGACCGCACCTTATTTTTCCCCTACAACCATTTTAGTGCAAGCCGTCGTACAGCCATATAATCTGCCGCAGTGTAAGATCCAGGCAGTATTTTTCCCTCTAAGTCCCCTTTATATCCAAGAAAAGAGAGTGAGAATATTAAAAATAAAAAAAAATAAAAAAAAAAAAAAAAGGGGGGGGGGGGGGGCAAAAGCCACTTTTAATAGGTCAGTCTCAAGAATAAAGGTTCACAACCCTACGCTTCTCGGAAGAATACTTGCCGCCGTGATGCGGACCATATTGTTATAGTCTCCAAATCATAGGACCATTGCCTCCGAGTTCCTCACCTCACCCCATAGTTACAGTATTCGGACCCCCACATGGGTCATCAGAACCCTTATAACTCACAGTTCATAGACTTTCTCTGAACATGTCGAAAGTTCTTTGATGATCTCTCGCTGTGTTCCAGGAAAGGAAAAATATCACCCTAGATAAACAAGTAGAGAGAGAAGAGAGGAAAAAAAAAAGGGGGAGGGGGGTTGAAAGGGAAGGGGGGGGGGAAGGAAAAACAAGAGGGGGAAGAGCGACCAAGATCATCTGTGAAGGATGAAGACGAGACTCCTCCTCTGGACCTTCGGCTGTCCCTCCAATAGATCTTCAGATAGTGAAGCGGGACTTCTCATTAAAAATGGACAGCAAACAAACAGATGGTCAACATCATCTTCCCCCTGTGACTGTGGACCTTTCTTTAGGACCCTTTGACAACGTAGAACGATACTCTTTCGGGTCGGCTCTCTCGTTATTGTTGTTTCGATCCCTCTGCTTGTGTTGGGCCCTTGACCATGTGTTGTTATCATCCTTCCTGGAATTTGACGATCCGTCTGTACAACAAAGAGCATGCCGAGCTAAATGTTTTTCTCCTGCGAGCCACCTCGGCCGAGTAATCTTCGTAAAGTCTAACCTTGTGGCCTTTTATAAGCCATGGGAGCCGTTTGGTCTTATACTCCCTAAGCAGTTTTTCTTTGTCTTTGAAGTTAAGGAAGCGGGCAATAACTTGTCTCGGACCGTCTTTAGGGTCTTTTGGGGGGCCAACCCTGTGTGACCTCTGTACCCTGCATTGGTTATGATAGCCCAGGGCTTTCGGAAGTTCTTCTTCCCATATGGTATCTAGCTGCCCAGCCGCAAAGGATTCAGGTAGCCCCACCATTCTCAGGTTGTTCCGCCTAGAGCGGTTCTCCAGGTCATCTAGCTTTTCTTCTGAATAAGCTGAATGTTGCTTAAGGGTAGCCACACGCCTCTCTAGGTTTAGGATCCTGTCCTCAGCCTCCGCCAGTTGGCGTTACGCCTCCTGCAGTCTCTACCCATGTTGTACTGTGGTATGCTGGATGCCTGAAACAGCTTCTGATATTGCCTGCTTCAGATCAGCTGAAATGAATGGGGCTACTTCTCTTGCCAGTGCCCGCACATCTATGGTCCCTGAGTTGACCGAATGAAGTGGCACATTGGTAACCACCTCAGGGTTCTCTCTCAGGGAACCGCCATGATCTCCTTCCCCTCCAGCTCGTACCTCCGCTCTTCCACGATCTAATAGCTCCCTTTCCGGGTGGCGGTGCTTGCAATCACCCATTTTTGCTAGCGTCACCCTCGGTTCTCTCCCCTCTGGCTCTGGAGCAGCTACGGCTGCGGCCACTGGAGCACTTCAACAGAGTGCAGCCTCCCGCTTCCACCGCCATCTTGTCCGAGTTCCCGCTCTGCGGCGTTTCGCTATGAGCCTCGGCGTTCTCTCTCCCATAGCTCCTCAGGACATTCCTGTCCAGGGTCCCAGTCCCCTGGGGAGTCGCCGCCAGCTTGGAGGGAAGCTGGATGGCTATCTGCACGCTGTGATTGTGGCGGATGGTTGGCGCGGTCTCAAGAGCTTTCTCCTCAGGCAGGCATCAGTGCAGCGCCGGAACCGGAAGTCCCCAAATTTTCTTTTTATTAGGTATTCACATACAAATTAAAATTGCATCTTGTCAGGCATGCGGTCCTGTCAGATGCGTTGTTATAACTTGTTTGGTTTATAGCTATTATGTATGATGCGCTGCTTATTATGTCTCATGTATTTTATGCATTTTGCATATATTTATTCTATCTTTCCTCATGTGTTTTTTTTCCTTGCATTAAGTTTGCTTACTAAACAAATGAATAGTACCGTATATACTCGCGTATAAGCCGAGTTTTTCAGCCCAAAAATTGGGCTGAAAAGTTACCCCCTCGGCTTATACGCGAGTCACTATACGGGCGCCCCCCCCCCCCAGAGGTATACAGGCCCCCCCCGTGCTCCTTAAACCTGTAAAGGAAGATGATTATACTTATCGCTGTCCGGCTGCCGTCCCCGCTCTCCATCGCGCTCCTCCATCTGCATCGCGCTCCTCCATCTTCCGGCTTCCTGTCGGCACCGACAATGACGTCATTGTCGGCGCAGAACACAGGAAGTCGGAAGCCGGAAGATGGAGGAGCGCGATGCAGATGGAGGAGCGCGATGGAGAGCGGGGACGGCAGCCGGACAGCGATAAGTATAATCATCTTCCTTTACAGGTTTAAGGAGCACGGGGGGGCCTGTATACCTCTGGGGGGGGGGGGCTGTATACCTCGGGCTGCTGCTGCATATAACATGGGGCTGCTGTATAACATGGGGCTGCTGTATAACATGGGGCTGCTGTATATAAAATGGGGCTGCTGCTGTATAACATGGGGCTGCTGTATATAAAATGGGGCTGCTGCTGTATAACATGGGGCTGCTGCTGTATAACATGGGGCTGCTGCTGTATAACATGGGGCTGCTGTATATAAAATGGGGCTGCTGCTGTATAACATGGGGCTGCTGCTGTATAACATGGGGCTGCTGCTGTATAACATGGGGCTGCTGTATATAAAATGGGGCTGCTGCTGTATAACATGGGGCTGCTGCTGTATAACATGGGGCTGCTGTATATAAAATGGGGCTGCTGCTGTATAACATGGGGCTGCTGCTGTATAACATGGGGCTGCTGCTGTATATAAAATGGGGCTGCTGCTGTATAACATGGGGCTGCTGCTGTATAACATGGGGCTGCTGCTGTATAACATGGGGCTGCTGCTGTATATAAAATGGGGCTGCTGCTGTATATAAAATGGGGCTGCTGCTGTATATAAAATGGGGCTGCTGCTGTATATAAAATGGGGCTGCTGCTGTGTATAACATGGGGCTGCTGCTGTGTATAACATGGGGCTGCTGCTGTGTATAACATGGGGCTGCTGCTGTGTATAACATGGGGCTGCTGCTGTGTATAACATGGGGCTGCTGCTGTGTATAACATGGGGCTGCTGTATATAACATGGGACTGCTGCTGTGTATAACATGGGGCTGCTGCTGTGTATACCATGGGGCTGATGCTGCTGTGTATACCATGGGGCTGCTGCTGTATATACCCTGGGGCTGCTGCTGTATATACCCTGGGGCTGCTGCTGTTTATACCACTGAGGCTGCTGCTGTATATACCTCTGGGGCTGCTGTATACTACCACTGGGGCTGCTGTATATACCTCTGGGGCTGCTGTATACTAACTACTGGGGCTGCTGCTGTATATACCACTGGGGCTGCTGCTGTATACCTCAGGGGCTGCTGTATACCACACTGCTGAGGGCTGTATACCTGTGCTGGGGTCCACCCTCGGCTTATACACGAGTCAATAGTTTTTCCCAGATTTTGGGGGCCAAAGTAGGGGGGTCGGCTTATACACGGGTCGGCTTATACACGAATATATACGGTAATTTATTTCACCTGACGTGTATTGAGGTTTCACTTTTTTTGTAATTTGTGTTTTGTATTTATATGTGTGCTGGTCCTGTTATACCATGGAGTAGATTGAAAGGGCACTGACCTGTAGTATCTGCTGGTGTCTTTTCCTTTGTCTGGATGATGGTGGTTGGAATCCCGGTGCTCAGCTTATAGATATAAGCATGTGGATTGAGGTAACATATGAAAGCGGCACTCGTGGATCTTTTGTTCCATATGCTGTTTAATGATCCAGTTTAGGATACATCCATCGGGGAGGGTGTGCAGGGAGGGAGTGTGCAAGCAACGGTGACCGTTTCGAGGATGAGCCCGTAGAAGAGGTATCATCCTCGAAACGGTCACCGTTGCTTGCACACTCCCTCCCTGCACACCCTCCCTGATTGATGTATCCTAAACTGGATCATTAAACAGCATATGGAACAAAAGATCCACGAGTGGTCCTGTTATATTTGTCATTGAGAAAGGTTTTACAACTGAAACGCGTCTGACAGGGCTGCGTGCCTGTAAAGATACAATTTAGATTTGTATGTGAATACCTAATCAAAAGAAATGCGTTGGAACTGGATCTGGTGCTGTCTTTCTATTCACATGAATCTATGGATACCGGTGAACGCCAGCCAGTGCTGTGCACCTGAATCGGATCAACTTGGAGGCGAGGGTGAGCATTTCCTGTTCCTTTTTCCCCTCATACAGATCTATTAGTAGCTTTCTGAATACTAAGCTATGCAATAATGAATGTACAGGTAAATTGACTAGCAATATAGCTAAAGAAATATATATATATAAAAATTGAGACATTTAGCATATAAATATCGTTATATCCATAACCACCCAGTAGCTGCAATGAGGTGTTTCTCTTTACTGGGAACCTACACTCTTAGTCACTGCCTTGCTTTGGATTTAAAAATCTCCTCTTGAATGGGCGAGTAAGAACCTGCAAACAGAGAACAATAAAACCTGAGGCGAGTGTCAGAGGGGTGCACAAGCAGAGGGCATAATGCCATAATCTAAACAAGAGAAAAAAACAGGATCTGTAAAGGCGTATTATGTTTTGTAAAACTTTTGCTTTGTATTTTTCTTTTTGATGGGGATTAAATTGACTAAAGAGTGTGTGTCTTGTCTTTTTTTCTTCACTAATGTTCTCTTGTTTTGTTTTAGAGATTCGCTTTTCTTGGGGGCAAAGTGGGGATTAGCGATTTAGTGGATTCCGTCGGAAACTTGGGACTACTTTTTTATTAGTTATTTTTTTTAATTTTTTTTTTGTTTTTTACTTTTTTTGGGTGCAATGGTAAATTAAAAAAAAATGATTTTAATAAAAAAAATTGATGGAAGAGGAATGTTTTGTAGTTTATTTTCAAATAAAATATCTATTGACGTGGTTTGTGTGTCTTTACTTACTTGGTTGGTAATGATGGATATCTGCTTGATGTCTTGACATTACTAACCTCTGGCCTTGATGTCAGCTGATATTACTCAGCTAGCATCAACCCCAAAACCAATATCCTGTTTTTCATTGCCTCAGGCCAGCGGGAAGAGACGGGGCAAAGTGCCAGAAGTGGCACATCTAATAGAGGCACCTATTCTGGGTGGCTGTAGCCTGCTTGGCTAGTTTTCCAAAAAGGGGGGGACCCCACATTGTTTTTTCAAATTACTTATTTAGGTATAAATAAAAAATATTGTGGGTTGACAATTGATTCGATATAGACTTTAAATATAAAGGATACAATATGAGGACAATTATGTATGTAGATTTATTATAGCACAAAAATGTATGTAACTGTAAATAAGATAATGAGTGATATGTAAATGAAGTTGTATAAGAAGCCTACATTTTCAGTAAGTTGTTGCTGGAAGAAGGTCTGTTAGGACTGAAACATTGCCATATATACCTGATGGCCCAATAAAGGCAAAAAAACTTCATCTAACTAAGGAGCGCTGGTTTCCTATTTTCTGGTCTGTATATGTATAACAATAAGGACATTGCTTAGAGAGATTTTTGCACCCGAACCTTGTTTACTGTGCTGCTCTCTATTTTTTTGTACTAAATATCTTCTATAGACAGTTTTTTTTTCATATCAGCAAGGAACCAGGAATATTTAATTACACTGCGGATGACCAAGAACATATTCTCAGAGGTGCGGAAGGAGACACTAATTTTTTGAGCATACCATCTATAGTAGACTGCAAACACAAATACGAAAACAAACTAAAAAGAATACTATCATTGGAATTGCATCTTACAACACTTGGGCAGTATTATAGAGCCGAACGTATACCATGAGACTTGCGCTCTAACATACATCCCAACTTATTTTTGCATGACAATGTGTATTGCAGAAAATTTTCTTTGACTTCAACCAAGTTCATCATACAGAAAACTTTTCTGCACTTTTTTATTCATTTCAGGGTGTAGTTGGGCCCCTAGGGGGCGCCATTCATCTAGTGGTGCAGAAACATTGTACTGTGCAGCCCATAGCTAAGGCAGCAGAGCTTGGGTAGCCTAGAGACACTCTGCACCATATGTATCAGTGTGAATGGTGCCCTAAGCAGGCCCTTAGTGTGCATGGCAAGTCGCCTCCCATACCTTGGTTGAGGTGATTCATTAGCCTGCATCTGGGCTTGCTACACAACTGTGGTCTGACTGCGTCCTGTAAGTGCATTATTGGTTTTTGTCTATGGCATTGATAAGTTTTTGATGCTGCTTTTTCTAGTAGTTTTTGCAAATTTTAACCTAATATAACTATATAAAGTGACAGTGCCTTTATATGCTAATAATGACTTATTACACAACTTACTTATATCTATCATTATTAAAATGACAGTGCCCAATAATTGATAAAGTGACAGTGTTTGAACATAAATAAATGATATCTTAAATTCATAAATTTATACATACATAATCTCACTCAAGTAATAACAAGTGCAAGTATTTACATAAACTCATTTAAAGTGACAGTGCCCATTGCTTATAAAATTACATACATTTTTATAACTAGTGCTGAATAACATCTCTCTTGTGATTACACATATAGTCAATTGTGCTAAATCCCTGATGCACTTTCATTCAATATAATAACACCGGTTAACGTGCTGTAATGTACTAGTCTAACCTTATCACTCCCTCTAAGTTAAAACCACTGCCCTCCTCACACCTATCACCAGCCTCAATGGCCACCCTCACCTCTATAATAAACTTTTTTCTTTTTTTCTATATATCACTAACCATCACATATATAATGTTTAACATATAATCATAAACACTTATGTTTATTTCCTTTCCTCTCACCACATATCGCACTATATAACAATAATAATAATACTAATTCTTCTTGCACATAGTGTTCTTCATATAAGCTGTACTCTTGGCGATGGTGGAACATTCCATTCTTCCCATCAGCAGGTAAACTGAACAATAGTCACTAAAATTTAACCATAAAAATTAATAAATTAATTACACATAAAATCAACATAAAATAATTAGCTTGTACCTTCCATATTATATTTTACAAGAACGCACTAAACCCAAGTTTTCGTTAAGTCCTTGTGGTGCTAATGCCCCAATCTATAAATCCATTTGCTCTCTACTTTAGCTAGAATTTTAGAAAGATCTCCTCCTCTACTTCCCAATGACACCAAATCTATTGCTTTCACCTTTAACTGCCTCGCATCACTCTGATGCCACAGTTTAAAATGACGGGGAATTGTTTTCAATTTTGTCAAATCATCTTCCTCAACAGATTTTTCTATATCCTTCACATGTTCTAACACCCGCACTCGTAGCTCTCTTGTCGTGATAGCAACATATATTTTCCCACATGGACACTCCCCTTGATAAATGACCCCTTTGGATCTACAGGTTAACAGATGTCTGATTTGATATTGGCGGATGTTATTGTGATTCCTAAGCTCCCTTGCCTTACTCATATTATTACAGCTTTTACAGTGGGAAAAATCCTCTACATTCCAGCCACGTTTGCGATATGTGCTCCTTTTCTGGTTGAAAATGTCTCTTCACCAACATGTCCTTAAGGTTAAAAGATCTGCTTGCCGTAACACAAGGTTTAGGTGGTAAATAATCTCGCAATACTTGATCTGTTATTAAAACAGACCAGTGTTTACCAACTATCTCCTTCAATTCCCGCCATTGCTTGTTATAAGTGGTAATGTATCTTACAACATCATTCTCGTTTACTTTTTCCTTCCCATTTTTGTAAAGGAGATCATTTCTGGAAGTATTTTTTGCTCTTAGAAATCCATTACGGATTGTTTTCCTACCATACCCCCGGTTCACAAATCTCTGTCTTAAATCATCGGCCTGCTTTTCAAAAAGGATGTCATTAGAACAAATTCTTTTGGCCCTTAAAAACTGCCCCACTGGGATCCCCCTTATAGTGGAGGCCGGGTGCGATGAATTTGCGTATAACAGTGAATTTGTGGACGTGGGTTTATGGTACATATCCGTGTTCAAGTCTCCATCCTCCTGTGTCTGAATGTGGATATCCAAGAATTCCACCTCTCTGCCACTTTTGTAAGTAAGCTTGATATTCACCTTGTTGGAATTCAGTTTTTGCATTAACCTATCCAGATCAGCCCCTAATCCATTCCAGATAAACCACACATCATCTATGTAGCGCATCCAATGATGGATTTTCTTCATCTCTGGGATGGATTCTTCCGAAAATATTTCTCTTTCCCATGCCCCCAGAAACAGGTTTGCATACAATGGGGCACATGATGCCCCCATCGCTGTACCCTGATTCTGGAGGTATATGTGGTTATTGAATAAGAAACAATTATGCGTTAACACGAATTCCAACAACATCATCAAAAATGAAATCAAGCTGGTATCTATTCTAGTACCACTTAGGAATAACCTAACTGCATTTAAACCATCCTGAAGCCTTATTGACGTATATAAAGATTCTATGTCGGCAGTCACCATCACCATTTCCTTGGTCAAAAACATCCCATCCAGTCTGTGTAGTGCGGCAGTGGTATCCTTGATGTATGATGGAAGTGTCATCATTACAGGCTTCAAATAATAATCGATGACCTTGCATACCACATCACACAGACTGTCTATCCCCGAAACAATTGGTCTTCCTGGAGGATCAGAAGGATTTTTGTGTATCTTGGGAATAAGATACACTGTAGCCATACGAGGTTGTAATTTGGTTATAAAATCCAGCATCTTTCTAGATGCTACTCCTTCCTGAAACGAGTCTTCGACAATAGACACTAATTCTTTCTGAAATTCAACCAAGGGGTTTGCAGTTAATTTTTTGTAGCAGTCAGTATCATCCAAGAGTTTTTTTGCCTGTTTGATATATATATCATTTACCACTAGGTTTCCCCCTTTGTCAGCTGGCTTAAATGATACATCTTGCCACCCTTGCAAGTCTCTTAGTGCATTTCGTTCCTGTTGTGATATATTTGCGCTATATTCGCGTTTAGTCGCCAACTCTTCTATGTCTTTTGCAACCAACTTAGTAAAAATGTCCACAGCTGGACATGTGCTCATGCTAGGAAATTTCTTTTTACCATTCAGCAAATGGTTTGGGTACATGCTTACCTCTTTATCATCCTCATCACCCTCTTCTATTGTTTCCAATATTTTTATAACATTGAGTTCCTCATCGGAAAAAGGAGTCTTCTGGTCAGCCTTGTGGTGCAATTTCTTCAAAATCAGTTTCCTTGAAAACAGGGTCCTTGACCGCTAGAAACGGGTCTATAGATGCAGAGCGAGAGAAAGTAAGACCTTTTTCTAACACACTTAATTGAATATCAGTCAGGGTATGTGCAGAAAGATTTATCACCTTAAATCTATCACTTCTTTGGGCCTTTGGTCGATTGCTGTCTCTCTGCCCTTGATGCTTCCTCTTTCCCGTCACTATATTCCTTCTTTCCATCAGGAGGGGCACATTACGCTCACTTATATCCGACTGATTTCCTACAGTGGATGCCATGGAACTACTTGATGCTCGTCTTTGCCTAGCACTCTGAGGTTCATTATTTCTTCCCTGCCAGCTGTAGACCCGATCATTCTCGTAATCAGCCAGTCCCTTTGGAATTTCCTGTATTTATTGTCACTGATTTCTTTCTCAATGTCAGCATCAATTTCTTTTATATGTCTACTAAAGTTTTCCATGCCCAATTCGTCAGTCAGAGATTTGTGAAGCCGATTTATTTCCTCACCAATCTCACCTAACAGACTGTTATTTTTTTCAATAAATATGCCTAAAAAACTTTCTGAACACAAAGCAGCCGCCCCTCTCCATTTCCCAGTGAGAAACTCATCTTCCAAATCAAAAGAGGGGTTTAGTTGGATTCTTAGCCCACGTGGGATGATCTTATTCTCCACGTATTTCTCTAGGGCCGCCTTAGTCCACCAAATCTTTGTTTTTTTAATCAATGCGTTTCTGTACCACCTCAATGCTTCATTTGTTGAGATGGATGTATCCATGGATGTTATCATGGTACCTCTTTTAAACAGATCCAAGGCTTTGTTTGCCAGGCAGCCTCCCTTGCTCTAAAATCCATTGTTATTGATTTAGTAAATTGCAGAGCCTCTGTTATAAAACAGAAATATACAATAAAATAAAAATGTGATCGGGGAGCGCATACCTGGAAGTCATGCGCCGATAATTGATTGCAGCAGTGATTTCCATCAGAGCAGAGAGTATAGAAGGTGTGGGAAGTAAAGAAGCAGCACGCCCTGAGGAAGATGTTAATTTGAAACGTACGTAGGCGGCATTGTGAGTGTCACTCTGCAGCACAGCGCGGACTTAGCTGAGACAAGAAAGATACAGGTGAGCGGTACAGCAGCAGTCTAAATAACTGTAGGCAGTGGAGACTTGTAGGCAAAATATATAGGACTGCTGTTGCAAATAGTTAAGTAATGTGCCTGAAAGTTAATGTTAGCCACGTAGTGGAAGATTGATGGTAGAAATACCTATTAATTTTATTGATTTTAATTAAGAATTCTGTATGTGCACAAAGCTCAGGATTTTTCCATGGCTGATGTTAGACTAAAAAGGCAGAGTAAACCCACATAATATATTCTTTTATGTAACAATTTTATTTAATATAGCTTGTAATTGGTACCTGAATCATTTGTATTTATATTAAATCTAAAATAAAATTGAATTTTGTATGAGAAGTTGATTCAGTTTCATGTGTCATCGGTGCACCTCAGGTGAGGCAACACGGATGATTTAGGGCAGGGGTCTCAAACTCCAGGCCTCCAGGGCCGCACACAGTCCAGGTTTTCAGGATTTCCATAGCATTTGGCAGATAGTAATCAAATTATCAACTGTCAAATTCTAAGGAAATCGTGAAAACCTGGACTGTGTGCGGCCCTCGAGGCCTGGAGTTTGAGACCCCTGATTTAGGGGATAGATTGCCCCATTCTGCCTAGAAATAAGACCCTATGCACATTTTTTTCTCACAATTGTAGATACTTTTCAATATGTAATATTTACTAGAAGAGATTGGTAAAATGCAAAGGAATGTAAAGAAATGAAGGTTCAGTTAAAATCTAAATTGGAAGGAGCATGGAAAATTTAAGGAGCTCATAGGCAATAAGGTAGAGAAATTGCATAAAGAATTGGAAAAAACAAAACAAAAATGGGCAAGAGATATGGAGGATTACAAAACAGGACAGATATATACTTGGCAGAAGGAGGGGCAAAATCAATGGAGGAAGAGAGGTAACTATGGAAAGAAACCATTATCTATACATTATACTAAACCTCTAGATGATAAATATGCTGAATTTACATTTCACAGACCCAAACGCCCCAGCACCACTATCTGGAGACGAAGAGGAGGAGGCAGGCACCACTGCCACCAACAGGAAAAAAAACAGTGGAGAAAGGGAAAACATTACCTCAGTGGCAAGCAAAGATGAAGGAGTGAATCTGATGTGAACATTTAAAGTAACAGCTATTACTGGAACAAGAAAAGGTGCTCAATAAGGGTTAATCGTATTGCTTTATTTCACCTGTGAATTGGCTCAATGTGGAAATAGATTTAGTAGATTTTTTTGATATTGTAAACTAAAACATTGGTTTCATAACTTAATTAGGGAAACTAGACAAAAAGAAAGTGAACTTGATATGCAGTTCGTTCATGACAACAACCTAGTTATTAAACCTGCTGATAAAGGAGGGGCGGTGGCCGTCATGGACAAAGCTGCATGCCTTAAAGAAGTAACAAGACAGCTAAATGACTGATACTGTATGTGATTCCTAGAATCCATAAATAATTATTGGATCCCCACGGCTGACCTAATAGTCACCGGTATAGACTCTGTCTTTAACAGTGTAGGAGTCTATTTAGATAAAGTAATGACACCTTTAGCAGACTTGGCTAAATCATAAGTCAAAGACACAGGGGATTTTTTAGAAAAACTAAAAGGTACTAACATTTAAAAAAAAAAACAACACTATTTTGGCATCATTTGATGTCACCTCCTTGTATACATCAATCAACCATACTAGAGGAATTAATTCAGTGGTAAAAAAAAGCTTCAAAATACAGAGTACTCTGGCCAATGCAGGGAATTTATCATTACCCTTTTGGATATAGTCCTAAACCTGAATTATTTTTTGTTTGGCAAAACATTTTATTTACAGAATGGAGGAACCACCACAATTTCTGGATTTGCTGGTAAAAGCAAGAAAATGGACTATTAGCACCTCATTATTTGTTAAAGAAATAAAGATAAAAAATAAGATTAAGTTGTTGCTCTATAGAAGTCATCACCCTATACAGATGAAAAATGCTATACCCTATAGCCAAATACAATGGATTAGACTAGGGATGGAGAACCTCAGGCCCCAGAGCCGAATGCAGCCCTCGATTACTTTTTTTGTGTCCCTAGAGCAGATTCCTGGGGACTGCAGTGCTCAGGCTGGCAGATACGTTTTGCCGACTGTCTTCCCTTTACATCCAGCTCTCCAGTGATCTCTACGCCCCAGCCTTGGCCTCCCCAGAAAGGTATATGCTCCCAGAATCTCCTGTGATATCTGGGGCTCTAGCAAACCTGGAAAAGCAGTTGAGAAGCAACATGACCAATATCATCCATGCCAAAGAGAAGCAGCCCCAGCCACCACAGCAGGGGAGAGTTGACTTTTTAACCATATATAGTGGGTAATTTTCAAGGTAATAATCTTGTACAGCCCCCGAAGTATTGTAGAAATTTCCAAATTGCCCTCGGCAGAAAAATGGTTTCCTGCCCCTGGATTAGACGAAGCCTGGTTGGATTTCGTAATTGCAGAGTCTTGAAATTGCATCCACAAAGCCTTGGTTGATTTTACTGAAGGTTGCTGATGACCAAAAAACATTCCTGAGTTGTCCCACATTGTTCCTGATATAGGGGATACATATTCAATTGCAATTTACGGTCACCACTGCTGGCAAAAAACAGCCCTAGGTTGTTTAGGGTCCAAAATGAGAAGACTGTCTTTCTTTCCCTAAATCGTCGTTCCCCTTCAATTTAGTCCATAATGTTGTTGGTTGCTGTATGCTCCATTTTCAGGAGATTTCTTTTATGCCTGAGAAATAGGGGTGATACGCTCAGAAGACTTTTTCAGGTCGCAGACTTACACTTATTGGAACACCTCCATTCACATGCTGGGCTGTTTAGCTGTGCTCTGTACTACTTACTATTATTGGGGTAATTCACTCTGCAGACCTTTTCAGGTCGCAGCCTTACATTTATTGTAATATGCACATTTCCACTCTGGGCTGTTTAGCTGTGCTCTGTGCCACTCATTATTATTGGGGTAATACGCTCTGCAGATCTTTTCAGGTTGCAGCTTTACATGTATCGCAACATGGTACAAAGCTGGCCTTGAAGCCTGGTTAAATTTCATAATTGCAGAGTCTTGAAATTGCCCCATCTGCAAGAAATCTTGATGAATAACACGGATACACAAAGGCTCCGTTGACTTGACTAAAGGTTGCTGATGACTAAAAAACATTCCTGGGTTGTCTCACATTGTGACTGATATAAGGGATACATATTTGATAGCAAGTTACAGTTAGTCACCATTGCTTTCAAAAGATATTCCTGGGTTGTCCAAAATTGTACCTGACATAGGGGATGCATACTCAATAGCCATTTACAGTCAGTCACCATTGCAGGCAAAAAAAACATTTCTGGGTCATCCCACTTTGTGACTGATATAGGGGATACATATTCAATAGCAATTTACACTGACTTTTGATGACCACCTGCTGGCCCCCTGAAAACTTGAATTGATGGCTGCAGAATGACAGAGAGGTGGTGTTGCAGGAGGAGGAGGGTAAAGCCCAACACACTAATGGGCACATTGTAGCTGACATTGTAAACTGCTATAGAATATGTATTCCACTATGTCAGTATCAATGATGAGGGACTGCCCAAATGTATGACTGACAGGAGTCATTCCCAAATGTATGGTATAGGGCAACCTGAGGCCCCTCAGGGCAAAGTCCAACATACCAATGGGCCCGTTCTACCTTGCATTGTGAAGTGCTTGGTAATATCTAACTAAAAATTATGTATGAGGAAGAGACCTACAAAATGTTTAAGTGAGAGCCCTCCCGAAGAGGCAAAAAAAGCAAAAATGCAATATTTGAACATACGGTAACGGGGATATTTTTTCTCTCTTTTTTATTTAGCCTTATAAACAAGTGATTATGCAGGAAAAACTGTTTCTTAAAGGTACCGTCAAACGCGGCATTTTTGCTAGCAATTTCACTGGCAATTTGCTGGTTGCAGTGAAATCATGGACACATTGTTCTATTTTGTTTCCGTGTACAAATGGAACAATGTGTCCATGTTTTCACTGCAACCAGCAAATTACCAGTAAAATTGCTAGCAAAATTGCCACATGTGACGGTACCTTTACATTTTTGCCTGTAAAATGCAATGTTAGTTAGGTTTGGTAGGTGTTCTTGTGAATCCGTAAAAGTGGCTCAATACAGGGACAATCTTGTTCCCACAAACCATATGTGAGTCAGAAATACATGCAGGCATATTCTCCAGGCTCTTCCCATTCAGTTTCATCACTTTCCCACCCATTTCAGCCTTTTTCATGCCTCTTCGTTGGGTCCAGCAGAAAATTACTCGCATTCCCCATTGACTTGCATTGGACTCACTATTCGGTAGGAATACGCGAGTATTATAAAATACTTGTCTTGAATTTGGCGAATCTGAGTATTTCACTATTCGCCCATTACTAAAGACAACTCATCACTACTCTTTAGCTCTTCAATCTGTAACATCATTTGTAAAACTTGCCTATGCCTAATGAATAAACCTCTGTGCTCTGCTAAATTGCTAATATAGTTTTATCACTAAGATAATATTTTTTGTTTCTACACAAAAGTATTTAGCATCATATAAGTATGGAAGATTTGTTTCCAAAATTTCATTACTGTTACATATATCATAGATTTCATAAATGTCTGTCCATATGCTGCAGAAACAATACGTGAATGACAAGCCCTGGAGCTCTGGCACTTTAGCCTTCCCAGTAAACAACTGTGATGTTTTTTGCAGCTTTTTATTCACTTTCTGTCATACAACCCCTTGGATTAGTGTCTGATATGTCAGTTTCTGTACATGTCCTCAGTCCCCATCTGTTACACTGTGTCTCTAGCACAATAATGTTTCCCAGATTCCTCAGGTTTCACTCCAGTGAGTTTACAATAAACTTCTCCTTTATTTGTGTCTCTTGTTACAGTCATACGTCCCTGAAGAGACTGAGCATAATATTTGTCATTTTGATAGATTATTCTTCCCAACCACTCCAATCCTTTCCCTTCAGGTTGTCTGACCCATTCTACACTATATATGTTAGCGCTGTCAGTGAGGGAGGCACCGTTCACTTTACAGGTCAGGTCCAGAGTCTCTGATGGTCTCACAATCCCAGGACCAGACTCCTCCATAGAGATTTGTGAAGTGACACCTGCAAAATACAAACAGACTGAAATCTTCAGATGATTTTATCATACTGATATAATAAGAAGTATCCATTGAATGAGCCTCACATTGTAGAGACAATACAGCACTGAGTAACCACAGGAGAACCTTCATGTCCGGTCTGTGAAGTAAGACTTTGTGTGTCTCCGATTCCCCAGTGGATATTTCCTGGTGTCACTTCTCTATTTATAGTCTAAATAATCTGAATATATTTAAATACTATCAGCATTAGTTTAGTACCCAATGATTGTATGTCCCAGCTTTATAAGAGGTGTGTCTAGACGTTTCTTTTTGGTCAACGAAGGCAAGATTTCAGTTTGGCGTTCTCCCTACCCTAAGCGCTGTGAGTAGTCATCATGTGACCAATCATTCATATGAAATTTGCAGACTTACAGTCACATGCTGACAATCTGCTCTACCTAATTCTCTCATTGTTCAGTGAAAAACTGAGAGATGTCAGAGAAAAAACAAGTTGTCAAATAATCGTAAGTCTGAAAATTATATATGAGTGGAGCAGCCATATGATGACTGCTGGAACCAGCAAGAAGAGCATAATCCTGATAGTGAGTACCGTATATTACTTTAAGGCATATGACTCGCACGAGTGCAATGTGAGAGACTCTCCCATGACACTCAGCCTAATGTTAATCAATTAGGCAGCTAAGACTTGTGAGTTTTGACTTAGACTGAGGAAAAAAATCACAGCATTCTGCAATTGTCAGCGAGTTTCTCACTCACTCGCACCCACACAGATCTTTAGATGCAAGTGAAACATTGGACTGCACTCAAAAGTTATCTGTGTGCAGTGCAATATACGCCTAGACTCGCAATGGAGAAAATGGAGAGATTAATCTCTCATCCTCACCTGTGATCTGATCACAGGATCGATTCACATAAGAATGACACCCGGCTCCTGCTCGGAGCAGAGTCTGAGCTGAGTGTAATTACCATATCGCAATCAAATAGGACGGTGTGTCGTGATCCGCGCTGCCACATCAAAAGGAAACCAAGGAAACATAAAAGATGGTATTTATTGCATATTCTATGAGTTTTGGAGCCGAAGGAGCAGGGACGACTCAGAAACGCATAGAATATGCAATAAACATCGCCTTTTATTATTCCTTGGTTTCCTTTTGATGTAACATAGTAACATAGTTTTAAGGTTGAAGGAAGACTTTAAGTCCATCTAGTTCAACCCATAGCCTAACATGTTGATCCAGAGGAAGGCAAAAAAAACCCATGTGGCAACACTAAGCTCCACATTGGGGAAAAAAATTCCTTCCTGACTCCAGATATGGCAATCAGACTAATTCCCTGGATCAACGCCCTATCAAAGAATCTAGTATATATAACTGGTAATATTATAGTTTTCAAGAAAGGCATCCAGGCCCTTCTTAAATGTCAGTAGTGACTCACTCATTACAACAGCATGTGGCAGAGAGTTCCATAGTCTCACTGCTCTTACAGTAAAGAATCCGCGTCTGTGATTATGATTAAACCTTCTTTCCTCCAGACGTAGAGGATGCCCCCTTGTCCCAGTCTCAGGCCTAAGAGTAAAGAGATCATTAGAAAGGTCTCTGTACTGTCCCCTCATATATTTATACATTAATATAAGATCACCCCTAAGCCTTCGTTTTTCCAAGCTAAATAACCCCAAGTTTAATAACCTGTCTTGGTATTGCAGACCCCTTAGTCCTCTAATGACTTTTGTCGCTCTTCTCTGGACCCGCTCTAGTTCAGCTATGTCTTTCTTATACACCGGAGACCAGAATTGTACACAGTATTCTAAGTTTGGTCGCACTAGTGACTTGTATAGAGGTAAAATTATGTTCTCCTCATGAGCATCTATGCCTCTTTTAATGCATCCCATTATTTTATTTGCCTTTGCAGCAGCTGCCTGACACTGGCCACTAAATGTGAGTTTGTCATCTACCCATACACCCAGGTCTTTTTCAGTGACAGTTTTGCCCAGTGTTTTACAATTAAGCACATAATTATACCTGTGGCAGCGTGGATCATGACACACCGTCCTATTTGATTGTTGTACCTCCACCATTATACACGGGGAAGTGTGGATCCAGCAGCAACTGCATAGGCGCTTATACTGGTTGTGAGTGGCACAACCCAGCAAGGTGAGCAGTAACAATCACTACCGACATTGTACCTGTTTTACCTTAGATAAGACCCTATTTGCGCCTTTGTCTGCCCCTCATAGGTTATTACCATATCGCCTCCTATTCTTTGGCATCGGATGCCATGCACCTGTGTGACTCTGGCCTTAGGGTACATTCACATCTGCAAATTTAAAATCACTCAAATTCCCAGCCTGAAAAATTGGTGAGTGTCAGGAGAGTGTCAGAGTTTTCTTTCCTCACCTAGCATCTGTATGTCAAGCAAGTGCTATGCGAGTGTGCATTTTTTCAATAGGGTATAAAAAAACTCACATAATATACAGATACTAGGTGAGGAAAAAACCCATAATAACTCTCCTGACATTTGCCAACTTTTCTGGCTGAGAATCTTGGCAATTTTATATACTTAGAAGTGAATGCACCCTTAGGATTGGGCTGCAGTACTTCATGTTATAAATAGTGATGAGCGAGTACAGAAATACTCAGATTCAGGAGATTCGTAGCAAGTAGTTTTAATAATCCTAATATTAATGGTTTAACACTGGAGTTACCGTATGGGTGACCACTATCTCTATGGTCGTTGATGTTTTGCTGCTGGAAGCCTTGGTGAAGTACCGTGTTTAACTTCACCCGTCGTGAACTTTGTTAATGTTAATAATGTTATAAGTAAGGCTCAGCGCTACATCTATTTATAAGGATACGCACTACAACTTGTTTGGTGCAACCCTTTTTTGGGATGTTTATAAAATATCTTCCTGATACTTTAATTAACATCTCAAGAAAGGGTTGCAACAAACAAGTTGTAGTGCCTATCCTTATAAATAGATGTAGCGCTGAGCCTTATAACATTATTAACATTAACAACGTTTTAATAATCGTGTATTTGTTCCGAATAGCGAGTACATTGTATCTCGATGGGAAACGTGAGGAATTTTCTGTTGGACCCTACAAAGGGGTCTGGGGGCTTGAGGAAAAGGCTGAAATGGGTGGGAAAGTGATGAAACTGAATGGGAAGAGCCTGGAGAATATGCCTGCATGCATTTCTGACTCACATATGGTTTCTGGGAATAATGTCAGAGTATTACACTACATTTACAGATTCATAAGAACACCTACCAAGCAAAGTCTAAATTGCATTTTACAGGGAAAAAATGTTAAGAGATCTTTCCTGCATAATCACTTGTATATAAGTCTAAATAAAGACGTGAAAATCAAATATTCCCTTTACCATCTGTTCTCACTGTTTTTGATTTTTTTTTTCCTTTTAAAATTGGGAGGGCTCTCACTTATACATTTTGTAGGTCAGTCCCTCATAAATAATTATTATTCAGTTATTCCACTTTACAATGCCAGCTAGAACATGCTCGTTTGTGTGTGGTGCTTTACCCTCTTTCCCCCTTCAATGCCACCTCCATATCATTCTGCAGCCTTCACTTAAAATTTTAAGAGGGCTAGAAGGAGTCTCATGAAACCTGAGTTTTGTGAGGTGGCCTCAGGTTGTCCTCTATCATACATTTGGGAAAGACTGCTCTAACTCATACATTTGGCAGGTGCCTCCTTCATTGGTATTGAGGTAGTGTAATAGATATTCCCCAGCACTTACAATACTAGCTACAACATGCCCAATAGTATTTTGGGCTTTGCCATCACCATATACACCTAGTCATCATGCAGCCCACACTTAACATTTTGAGAGGGCCAGCAGCTGTCGTGAAACCTGAGTTTTGGGAGTGGCCTCAGTTGGCCTTATACCATACATTTGGGAGGGTCCTACTCTATACATTTGGTAGCCAGTCTACAGTGAAATAACAACCATGCAGAGTCCAGGTAGCTTGACACAGACCTTTACTTGGGAGGGCACACAGGTGCTACAATTACTTTTGGGGGTTCCAGGCATTTTATAGTTGTATAGTTGGGCAATGGCCTTATATTTGCCATGCTTCACTGTTAAGAATAACGGCATAAGCAAAGCCATGGTTGATGCCCCTGAAGGTCTTCTATACATTTGGGAGGGCACGCCTCTATACATTTGGAAAGATTGTCCTGTGTATATTTAGGAGGGCCCTTCTCCATACATTTGGGAGAACCCTCACTCATTTGGTGGGGCCAAGAGCATGCCCTGTATAATAAATTGTGTCCCACCTTCACTTACAAATCATTAACACAGTCTCAATTACCCTCCAGATCTGTACAAAGCTTGAAGCACTGCAACAGTTCCAAGATGGGAGCACTGCAGTAGTGATACTATGAAGCAGCAACAGGCTTGGGTTAATATAATATCTACTTCTCTTGAAAAACTGCACACCACAACAATGGTGACCACAGCCAACTTTGGCATTTGTTAGTAGGGATCTCGAAGTTAACCCTGAAGAAGTAGCAAGCATGGTATTAAACGCGTAAGCTAATAAATCAGTTTGAAGCTTACCTGTGCAAATTCTTAATCCCACGGCAGCCCAGGATCTGAATCCACACTTCTCAACCCTACTTTTATTCATTACCATGTGGATCTTTGCTCCAGCTGATGATGCCTTCATCATGGTGGTTGTGACCATTCACAACTACTAAAGGTGAGTCTAACCTATTATTCCTTGTGTTTACAACTATATCAGATAAAACCCTATTGTGCACTCCTTTACAATACTTGCAACCTGTGTATCTCAGCAGAGAGAAGAAAGACTTTGTTAACCTATTCTATTTTGTTATAATAAAGAACAGTTAGTTACCATCCCGGCAACACTGAGGACTACAGCTAGTCTATCTATAAATCTCTCTTTGCTTTTTTTTCATCCATCTATTCTTTCCATTTATACATACCGTATATACTCGTGTATAAGCCGAGTTTTTCAGCACAAAAAATGTGCTGAAAAGTCCCCCATCGGCTTATACACGAGTATATACGGTAATAATAAAAAAAAAAATATATATACCCGGCTGTATACAGCCCCCCCCCCGTGGTATACCGGGCCCCCCCTGTGGCAACCTGTAAAGGAAGCGATGATTATACTTATCGGGTCGCTGTCGCCGACGCCGCCGCTCTGTCACCGTCCGTCACCGCGCTCCTCCTGGTCTTCATGCTTCCTTCACCGTCGCACAGGAAATGACGTCATTTTCTGTGCGCCGATGAAGGAAGCATGAAGACGGGAAGGAGCGCGGTGACGGACGGTGACAGAGCGTCGGCGTCGGTGACAGCGACCCGATAAGTATAATCATCGCTTCCTTTACAGGTGGCCACAGGGGGGGCCCGGTATACCAGGGGGGAGGGCTGTATACAGCCGGGTACCGCTGTATACAGCGGGGGCTGCTGTGTACAGCGGGGGCTGCTGTATACCCCTCTGGGGCTGCTAAATACCCCTCTGGGGCTGCTGTATACCCCTCTGGGGCTGCTCTATACCCCTCTGGGGCTGCTATATACCCCTCTGGGGCTGGGGCTGCTGTATACCCCTCTGGGGCTGCTGTATACAGCTCTGGGGCTGCTGTATACAGCTCTGGGGCTGCTATATACCCCTCTGGGGCTGCTATATACCCCTCTGTGGCTGCTGTATACCCCTCTGGGGCTGCTGTATACAGCTCTGGGGCTGCTGTATACAGCTCTGGGGCTTCTGTATACAGCTCTGGGGCTGCTGTATACCCCTCTGGGGCTGCTGTATATACCACTGGGGAGGCTACTGTATACTACCACTGGGGAGGCTGCTGTATACTACCACTGGGGAGGCTGCTGTATACCACTGAGGGGGCCTGTATACCACACTGCTGGGGGCTGTATACCTGTGCTGGGGTCCACCCTCGGCTTATACACGAGTCAATAGGTTTTCCCAGGTTTTGGGGGCAAAAGTAGGGGGGTCAGCTTATACACGGGTCGGCTTATACACGAGTATATACGGTATATAATCTATTCTATGTAACTATCCATTCAAACAAGAAAAAACTAAACAGCACCTCCTAAAAAAGATTAGTGTGAACTGGTGCTGAGCCGTAATACTGGATAATACCATATATACAAGTAAATTCAATGGAGCACACAGTTACTGCCAATGCATATGCATGTATAGATAGTTAGATGGAAATAAAAATGCTAATATATTTGAGAAAAAACAAAAACATGTTTTTAAAAACCAAAAATCTAAATGGAGCTACATAGGGTGTTACCCATAAAACAATTCAAGCAAAAATAAGTTGAAATTGGTCACCTTGTATGGTTGTGAGAGATATAACCACTTTCACAGCCTGTGATATCGTCCTGATATCCAAATAACAATGGTCTGCAGCAGTCTTCCACAAATCGATAAAATCCAGAGAAAAAGAGAAAATGGAATTGCGACCGCGCTACCATCCAATCCACCAGTAGTCAGTGATAAAAATTTATGATTGTGATTTTATTTTCTACACATTTCAGGGCACTCTGGCCCCTTCCTTGCTTTGATTTTTCCTTAGGAAGGGACCAGAGCACCCTGAAATGCGTAGAAAACAAAATCACAATCATGAATTTTTATCACTGACTACTGGTGGATTGGATGGTAGCGCGGTCGCAATTCCATTTTCTCTTACAAGAAAAAGCTAAATAGCACCTCCTAGAAAAAGGTGAGTGTGAACTGGTGTGATCTGTAATACTGAATAATATATACAAATAAATTCACAGCAGCACACAGTTACTTCCAAAACATATGCATGCATGTTTTAATAAGCCCAAATATTTTATTTTTTCTGCGAGCCAATTAAAGGAAGTCTCTGATTGTATTGCCTCGACCTCCACCTTCGTCACTGAGCTGTTTAAGGCTTCAGATTTATTCATATTTATTTTAAAATTAGAGACAATACCAAAATCAGAGAACAAATCCAGAAGTCTGGGAAATGCAAATTTAGGGTTCAAGATCAAAAGCAGAAGATCATCAGCAAAAGCTGCTGCCATAAGTTCTATATGGCCAATAGTCAGACCTTTAATGGTTTCATCCTATTTTCTGAATTAAGGTTTCCATTTACAGGACGAAGAGGGTTGGGGAAAGAGGACAGCCCTGTCTAGTCCCATTACTTATTTTAAAAGGGTCCGAAAAGATCCCGTTCACCCCAACCTTAGCAGTAGGGTTCACGTATAATGTCATAATGTCTTCTATAAACAGGGGTGGGAAGGCAAGCTTTTGCAAGGCGTAGACCATATAATTCCAGCTTATTCTATCGAATGCCTTTTTGGCAATAGTAGAAAGGAGAGTTAACGTAGTTCGGGAGCGCTTTGCATAGGAGATTGCTTGGAGAATCTTTAACAAATTGTGGTTCCTTCCCTCTCCTAACAAAGCCCACTTGGTCGGAAAGAATCAACTTCTCCAGAACCGTATTGATTGTTGAGGCCAAGATCTTTGCCCAAAGTTTCATATCTACATTAAGTAGCAAAATGGGACGGTAATTACTACATAGGCTGTCGTCTTTTCCCTCTTATGGCAATAAAAGTCTCTAAGGCTTGTCAGGGCTGGGCTTTCCCCTCAAGAAAGGAGTTGAAGAAAATTGTTATATGCGGAAGAAGAATTTCAGAGAATTTTTTGTGGCATCCAGTAGGGAACCCATCAGGGCCAGATGTTTTGCCATTGGGAGTGGATTGGAGAGTTTCTTTGATTTCATTGAGTGTGACTTTAGAAAGAAGAGTTTCATAGTCAGTGGGGAGAAGTTTCGGAAAGGACAATGGGGCAAGGAATAGTTGGATTCTGGCTGTTACATCTGAGCAGTTTGTAGGTTTGGTGAGTTCTAAATTATATAGAGATTCATAATTTTGGCAGAAGGCTTCGGCGATCTCGCAGTGCGCGTTTTGAAGCTAACAGAGCGGCGCGGGTGTATATGTCACCCGGCGCCGGAAATGACGCGTATCGCGTCACCGCCCCCCACTACAGGCCGGCCGAGACACAGGAGAGCGGCGGGGAGGCGCGCATTTTAATCAGATTCCAAGATCACGCCTATGGAGGCGTGATATCATGCAGTGGGAGAGCCTGGATGAGTGACTATGAATAGCATAGTCACTCATTATCATCCATAATGAGGTACTATTATAACATTTTTCTCCTATTTCATTTGGTGCTTTTAGGAGGTAAAAGGAGTGTAGGATAAGTGTTACTATGCTGTAGGGACAGCTTTTAATAGGTTTTGAGGTGTTTTGGGGGTGACAGGATCCCTTTAAACATAATCCCGTGGTAGATTGGCAGTCCAGAGACATTGTGCAGTGGAGTGATTTCTGTGTGGAGAATTGCTTCAATACATCTTTTGCTGCAGTGTCTGCTGTGTCCTTGTCTGCATATCAGAGTATGAGGATGTGTTCTCAGAAAAGGGTTGTCAGAATTTGCCTCCTCACCGTGCATACGACTGTCCTATTAACCTCATTCCTGGAGCTAAATTGCCCAAATCCAGGCTGTATAATATATCTGGTCCTGAGAGACAAGCCATGAAGGATTTCATTGCTGAAAGTTTGGAGAAGGGACATATCAAACCTTCAGTCGCGGAAGGTTTATTTTTTGTTAAAAAAAAAAAAAAAAAAGATGGGGGTTTCCGTTTAAATTTCCGGGAATTAAATCAAATAACTGTCTGTGATCCATACCCCCTACCTCTGATTCCTGATTTGTTCAGTCAGATTGTGAGAGATAAATGGTTTCTCCAAGTTGGATTTGAGGGGGGCCTACAACCTGATTCGAATCAGAGAAGGGGATAAATGGAAGACTTCTTTTAATATCCCTGAGGGCCATTTTGAGAGTCTCGTGCTGCTGTTCGGACTAACTAATGCCCCTGCAGTTTTTCAACACTTTATGAATGATATTTTCCATCATTTGGTGGGTAGATTTATGGTAGTTTACCTGGATGATATTTTGATCTACTCACCCGATATGGCGACACATCAGTCTCATGTTAAACAGGTGCTGCAGATTTTAAGGGACAACAAACTGTATGCTAAACTGGAGAAATGTGTTTTCGCCGTTCAGGTTTTCGAATGGATCCAGAGAAGGTCCGGGTGGTGCTTGACTGGGATCGTCCAGAAAACTTGAGGGCATTGCAACGTTTTTTGGGGTTTACCAATTTCTACCGTAAATTTATTAGGAATTATTCTGCCTCGACTGATCCCCCAACTTCCCCATCTGACCCATCCATTCGACCCCCCACCTTGCATCTCATCCCCGGTCATCACCTCATCCTGTGACCACTCCCCACTGATGACCATTCACCCACTACCACAACTTTCCCCACTCTGCGTCTGACCCCTGCTGCCACACTCTCTCCCTGTTCTCCGTATGCAATGTTCCCGCTACTCCTCACTCTCACTCCCATCCTTCTCCACTTCCTACTACCCCCACTTATCCCCCCTCCCAGCAACAAAATACTGCTCTCACCCTCCATCCTGCCGAACCACCTCACCCACTTCACCAACCTTTTCATTCACTTTCAATCCTCAATCACCAAACAAGCACGCCCGCCTCGCAAGCTCTCATGCTCCCACCTGCTAACCCTCTGCGTACTCTTCCTCCTTGCCGGTGACATCTCCCCCAATCCTGGCCCCCCCGCAACATCCCCACAACAACCTTCATCCCTCGCAACCTCACCACCACTAGTCCTCGCAACCGCACCAACATCAGACCCATTCCCCCAACCCATGCCCCACCTACAGCTCTACCCGGCACACTCTGGAATGCCCGCTCAGTGTACAACAAACTCCCCGACATCCATGATCTCTTTATCTCCAGGAAACTGTCATTCCTTGGCCTCACCGAGACCTGGCTCACCCCCTCCGACACGGCCTCCCCTGCTGCACTATCCTACGGCGGCCTCAGCCTGTCCCACACCCCCCGTCCCTCTGGCAAACACGGCGGTGGAGTCGGCATACTGCTGTCCAACTCCTGCACCTTCAGCCCTATCCCCCAGCCCCCATCCGTCACTGTCCCCTCCTTCGAAGCCCACTCAGTCCGAATCTTCTCCCCCTGCAACCTCCAAATAGCCATCATCTACCGCCCCCCCGGACCCACCGCCTTCTTCCTTGACCACTTCACCACCTGGCTACTTCACTTCCTCTCCACTGACATCCCCTCCATCATCATGGGCGACTTCAATATCCCCGTTGACACTCCCTCCTCAGCTACTTCCAACCTTCTTTCCTTGATCACTTCCCTAGGGCTCTCCCAATGGTCCTCCTCTCCCACCCACGAACAAGGCCACACGCTTGACCTCATCTTTACCCGCCTTTGCTCCCTCTCTAACCTCACAACCTCGGTACTCACACTGTCCGACCACCATCTCTTGACCTTCTCCGCCCTCTCCTCCCCTGCCACACTACCCCCTCTCCGCAAACTTGATCACCCTCGCCGAAACCTAAAAGATCTTGATCTTCCTTTATTCTCTGAATCACTCCTCCCTTGACCGACATACCCTGCGCTGACGACATTGACATTGCCACCACCCTATACAACACCACCATAACGAACGCTCTTGACCTAGCCGCCCCCTCACTCTCCATGCTCCACGCATTAACAGGCAACCCTGGCACACCACCCTCACTAAAAACCTGAGACGGGCGTCCAGAATCGCCGAGCGGAGATGGAAAAAGTCTCACACCCCCGAGCACTTTGCTCTGTTCAAGCAATTCATCACTGACTTCAAGATGGCACTGAAAGAAATAATTCTAGCAAGTCCTTGTCTTCAGAACCAAAGGCTGAGGTTTATTCGGGTAGGAAATAATACAGAGATATATGGCAAGGCAATATGACAGGCAGGTTTCAGAATGGCAGGCACGCGTGGCACACAGGATGGAATAGTGTCGCCCCGCCTGTCTAAGGCAGGGGGTTTTTATACAATTTTCTGCCATTGGATAACGTTAGTGGCCATTATTGTCAATGGATACATAATGACCTCATCCTGACAAAGGCAATACTTATATTTCACGTAAAATATAGGCAAATTGGCATATGAGTCTAGTCCTAATTCTCATATATGGTATTGAGGGAATGCATAATTTCGTACACTCCCTGGTCAGTAGGACTGTTGGGAGGGACTGAAGGTACCCTTGGAAGAAGGGCCCTAACAATAGGTGTACAACCTACAAGTGAGCATGGTCTGGGAGTAAGTACCCTACCAGCACCAAGTCTCCGGTATGGTCTGATAAAAGTGGTACTATGTGTTATTACACGGGCCTGAAAGTTATTTAGTTCCTCAACATGAGCCAGATTCTTTTTTGAAAAACTTTTAAACTTTTAGGTTACTACCTATTAAACACATATAGGAGAAAACAAACAAAGTAGCAAAAAAATCTACAGTAAATATCACCAACGTAAGAGTTCTTAAGTATTAATGAGTCCCGTTACAATCTTTCAAAAAAAGAAAAAAAATCTAAAATTTTCTTTGTTCCATGGCTCCTAAGGTCTTATTGACAGTTCAGGTGTGGGCAAATAGTCCTAAAAAGAAGCAAAAAAACACAACAAAACAAAAAAATCATCACAGAAGTGAAAAAACCTAAAGTGTCCGAGTCCCAAGTCCCATAACAGTCTCTGAGTCCTTTGATCCGTGGCTCTCGATCTTGTTCGATCTGTTCCCTCGGAGCTTTCACGGTCTTCCCCCTCGATCACACTGTCCGGGTCCCACTGGATGGTGTGAGATGTCATCTCCAGGGAAACAGGCGGATTCATGGATCCCGATCCAATAGGGGACCTGAAAAATAAAATAAAAGCGCAGTATCAGTTCTCACCAGCATCATAGGATTCTCAACTGGCAGTATAAGGCTATGTGCACACGGGGGCGGGTTAGGGGCGGCGGCGGCTGGGCGGGACCCGACAGGAAGCTCTGGAGCCGTCCACCGGCTTCCTGTCGGGTCCGTGCTGCGGAAGACGGGCGGGTGTGCGGCGGTGCACAGCGGGTTAGTGGCGTCGGTTCTGCAGCGGCTGGAAGCAGCACATGATTCTGCTTGCAGCCGCTGCAGAACCGGCCGGATTATAGAACATGCTCATTCTTTGCTAACCCGCTGGGAACCCAGCGGGTTAGCAACGGATGAGCATGTGTAAACCGCCGGTGTGTGCACACCGGGGGTCGGTTTCCATAGGTTTCTATGTTAATCCAAAAGCCGCTTTTGGATTAACATAAATTTGCATAAACCTGATGGAAACCGACCGGCGGTTTCCGCTGCTAAAACGGCCCTAAACCTCCCTGTGTGCACATACCCTAACAAGCTTACATTGATCAATGTGAACAATTTTAACACCTTTGTCTCTTGGCTTGCTAATCCTTAGCACTCCCAAAACAGTTGGGCCTATCACTTGTGTGATAACAAACGGGCCTTTGTAATTGGAATCTCACAGTCCTTTTTCCCTAAGATTCTTAAACATAAGCTAAGCTCCCGCAACAAATTTGGACTCCTTATTTTTTCTGTAGGTTCTATGCAACTTTTAGCCATCTGAAAGGCAGCGTACTGCTGGAGATGCTGAATCTGTTGCTGGATCTGTTCAAGCCACTGATCTCTCTGTACTACAGCTTGCTGCGGGCTGGACAACACAATGTCACTAGGCAACAAGACAGGCATCTGTCTTCCTGTCATCAGCGCAAAAAGAAAAATTCCTGTTGACTTTGAGGCTACCGCTCTTACTGCCAGGTAAGTGGGTCATGATTTGTCTCACTAAGTGAGGTCCATTGTCACTTTCAATTAATTTTGGGAAGCCCCAGTGTGAAAAAACATCTTTCCACAAGAGGGGGCCATTGTTTGTGGCAGGCAAGGCCTCAACCCATTTTGAGAAAACATCAATAATGACCTAGGCATACCTAAATCCTCCCTTTGCTGGAGGGAATGGACCAATGAAGTCAATTTGTATTGACTGTCATTGCCCATCAGCCACTTGGGGATGCCACATTTTTCCTTTGTACTAGCTGTAAGAGCGCTTCTGGTTCTGACTGAACAAAGACTGAATGATTAAATTTAATCAGAGACTTAATCATTATAGTTGGGATATATGGTAACAACTTGTCATCAACCCTTTTGTAATACAGATATTCTCCTTTATCAATGGGTATTGATTCAAGGGAGTTAAATAAAGATGCATCTCCTTGCTCTCTCTATGCCTTTAAGAGGTTGTGGAACTGAGATGCATAAGGGAGGGGCTCCTCCCGGGGTCTTCGTGTGACAGCAGAGATAGTAGCCTGTGGATATCTGTCAACGCTCATCAGGGCGTGGAATCTACATATGCATTGCCAACGATGTGGGGGTCAGATGTGAGCTTTTGATGTCCTTTGATTTTACAGAAGGACCATAAATTTGGAAATTCTTTGCCTCTCTGCACAATTTGCTTGAGAATATCTGCATGCTGAAGTGGCTTGTTCTGGGAGTCTACCATCTTCCTCTGTGCCCATACATTGAGATACAATGTCAGAGAGGAGACAACGTAAGCACTGTCGCTGAAAATATTCATGGGGTCAGTACATAAAAGAATGACTTGCAAAGCTGCCTCTAATTCAGCCCGCTGGGCAGAATAATGTCCAGGAAGCTCTATATTGCAATAAATTCTCGTTGTCAGGGAACCACAAAGCGTAACCTGTGACATATTTGCCAATACCGAGCCCCATCTATGTCTACACAGGGGACATTGGTTTGAAAGTCTGCATGGAAGGGGGAGGGGGCGACATGAGTCTGTTCAATTTGGCAATCATGAGACTGACCTGCATATTGCAGCAATTGTGCTAAGTGATATTTATCTCCCACTTCTACCTGCAAATCCCTAGTCTAAAAGTCAATAATCCATTGGGCCATTCTCTGAGAATTCACACCTCAAGCTTTGCCTGTAAACAGTGTTTTTAAGGTTACATGGGGGTTCTGCAGAATCAAGGTGAAAAGCCAATTAAAGTGCATGTTTTAAATTTTCAAAAGCCTGCAGGGCGTCTCCCTCTATTGTGATCGTGGTAAACTCATTTTCAATACCTTTTAGGAGATCATGATTAGCAAGGCAAGCAAAATCCTCAATAAATTCTCTGGAAAAATTCACAAGACCCAGAAACGTTCTGAGTTCTGTGATATTGATTTGGCACAGGTACAGCTTGAATGAATGTCCCCTCTTTTGAAACTGACACATTCAAACATTTAACCTCTGGTTGCATTCAGCTGTAGTCTGTCCCGACTCACATTTAATATTGAGTTGCACAATGCATCACACATATTGAACTAAATCTCTTTGTGTTCAGTTTCATCAACAATTTGAGTCCATAAATTTTGAATCAAGAAATCATTGACATATTGCAGGACTTTTTGTCTCCGTACCCCAGGGGTTCCATTACCTGTGCCAACACCTGATGGAAATAAATTGGACTAGAACAGGTACTGGACATTTTCTAAGGTAAATGCAAAACGGAGAGCTGACTCAGGTGTAAAGGGCACGCAGAAAAAGCCATTTGCAATATTCAAATAAGAGGGAAAAAAAAAACTGACATTCACTCCTCAGCAGTGACATCACTTCAGGGACCGAGATGTGTTGCTGAGGGGTGTATTTGTTTACAAGTCTTAAATCCATGACCATGCGATAGCTACCATCCTCCTTTTTTACAGACAGGATTGGGCTGTTGCACGGGGAGTTGCCCCGTACAATCACACGCCCTGTTGTTCCAATTCACTGACAGCAATCCTTATGTAAGGAATTGCTTCCTCAGGAATATGGTATTGGCGCTGATAGGGTGGTAGACGGTCGCTGTCAATCTTAATTAAAATTTGCATCAGTCCGCAATCTGTACATTTTGAAACCCATAAATGAGGAAAAGATTGCACTAATTCATGTTTCAAAGCAGTGTCTGCAACATTTATCTCAGGCATGTCATCATCATCAACTGAGCACAAACTAGCAACGGTTAATTTATGACTGACATTTTCAACTCTGCAGCATCCATAATAACTGAACAGACAGTAGCTCCTTTGTCACAAAACCTTGTTACACAAATCAACAATGATACCCATGACTGACAACACATCTGTCCCAATAATAAAAAACTTTAATTGCGGACTGATCCAAAATTCACACCAAATGCCTCTGCATTTCGATGTCCCCGTGTCCTGAAATTTCAGGTTAACTGGACAACTCCCCTCGCCTGTATACAGGAGCCCTCAAATCCCACTAAAGTTGTGGTGTCTGGCAGCCCGGGGGGAGCTGCAATTTGTGTCCTGTTACTGAAACAGAGGCTCCTGTATCAATTAAAAAGCTTTCCCAAATTTGACCCTCTATTCTCCCTCTGACATAAGGTCGTCCATCTCGGCCTAGGGATAATTTTGCCAAGAGGTACAGGGGAACAGGGGGGTTCAATGCATCAATCAGTACCGGCAGTAGGAAGCCCAAAAAAATCCACCAACCTCACCAGAGGCAATTCTATGGCCCACTGCTGTCACCTCCGAGCCGGACAGATCGCTTGAAAGAGCCATTTCCTCGTCCCCCCCAGCTCCTGAATCAGTGGAGCATAAGGGTGGGAGGAATCCCTCCCTGAGGAGGGTAAGCTCTCCTCACAGCATGGATCTGTCTGCTGGGATGGACAAGGGTCGCATAATTGGGTGATGGGGTAAAAGGCTCCCGTAAAACAGGGTTAACTATCTGAGGACCATTGTACTGCTGGCACGGTTTGGGGCCGTTAACTGCTGGCTGTCCAGGGGTCTTAACAGCAGGATCCTCACACGGATCTCGGGACATTGTAGAGGTAGGCTGCTGCTGCACCTGTGGATCATCCCTGGGAGCTAAATGGGAACAGTTACGTCTAAGATACCCTGATTGCCCACAAGGATAACATACAAGAGAACCCATGGAGTTCCGAGGGGCTTCTGCCGACTGGGACCAGCCCCCTTTCGGCAGTTGATCATAGCCCCAGGAAATCCTGGTCTCCTGTCCACAGCAGATGCCATCCGGGCAGGGCGATATGCAAAAACATTTGTATCATCGCCCTTAGTCTAGGATGGCATTTTCCCTAACAATGGTTACCAATGCTCTAATTTTGTCCTTCACAAATTTAGCATTATGTAAAATCCCTAACTTGCAAAACCTTTCCAAGGATTCACCTTTCCAAGGATTCTCTACAATCTGTTCCATCAGATCATAATCATCTTTCTGATCTATTCTACCAAAAAATACTTATCAAACGTTACACACCAGGCAGCCCATCTTCTAATTCTAAGATAATTTCCTTTCCTGATTCTAAAGGATTCTAACAACCATGGATGGATTTTCTTCCTCCCTTTTGTCTCCCTGCAGCCGCTGTATCTCATACCCCTCCCTTTGTGATACTACTACTCCTGTCATTGTATCAGTAGCTGCTGTGTTCTCTCCATACACTGCTCCACTGCCCCTCCCTGTGTACCACATTAACGTACTGTCTTTGAAGCTGTCTATCACTAGCCTGATCTGAGCTATAACTAACTTACACAAAGCCGCTATTCGGCTGCCCTTTCTGCTAATAATTTCTTCTTGTCAAGATGTCTACTTTCTTCTGTAAACCACTGCATACAATTTAACCAAGTGGTTCAGCATTAACCCCTTCTAGCTATGGGGTTTCAGCGTGCCTGTCAGTCTGCTCCCTCAGCCATTAAATAGTGGTGGGAGCACAAGGACGATATTATAAATTGCCTTAATATCAACTATTGCAATAGTTAGATACTCACACCTCGATTATGGAAGACACGTGCCGGCTTTGGTCAACCAGGAGAGGTGTAGCCACATGTTCAGCCTCACTCGTTACGTTGCCAAGCGTCTCCTTCTCCGTCTTTATCACCCTCGGCGTTAATCTGCACGTCCTTGTTTAACTCACGTAGAGGCTCAGTCTTAGTTACTCAGGGTAGACAGGAGCGCAAACGAGAGATTCTCAACGGCTGATTTCCTTAATGCGATTCCACGTGGCGCCACGCTTTTCAGAAGAGAAAAAAAAAAGTCCATTCCTCACCCTCTCACCCCTTTGGTTCACAGCTTTACTTGCAGGAATCTCCTAGGTTCTTCAGAAAGGATGTGGGGTCTTCTCCCCCCTTTCGACCGGGCTAGCTCGCCATTTGAAAGAAATAGTTTGAGCAAGTCCTTGTCTTCAGAACCAAAGGTTGAGGTTTATTCGGGTAGGAAATAATACAGAGATATATGGCAAGGCAATATGACAGGCAGGTTTCAGAATGGCAGGCACACGTGGCACACAGGATGGAAAAGTGTCGCCCCGCCTGTCTAAGACAGGGGGTTTTTATACAATTTTCTGCCATTGGATAACGTTAGTGGCCATTATTGTCAATGGATACATAATGACCTCATCCTGACAAAGGCAATACTTATATTTCACGTAAAATATAGGTTGACATGAAAAAGCATCACTAATTTCATTACTAGCTATATACTTCACTTAGATTTATCTATGTGAATTATCTCATTATGAGCTTCTGGTCTTGATCATAATATAGCCTTATAGTCAAAGAAATACTACAAAAAATAAGACAAATTCAGAACTGGCTTATGAACTGATTATAAATTTTGCTAAATGATCAGACCAAATCTAATTAACGTGTATCTGTTTTCTTATACAGGTTAGGTCATTGCTTATAGCTAGAAGACATGACATTTATATTTCTACTAACAGAGAAAGTTTCAAGTTACTTTTTTCAAACAGACAATATGGCCGACAGAGGCCTTGGTACCCATGGCCTCCGTCTAACAGGCACTTGCTACCGCCAAGCAAGTGTTCTTCTCATCCCTTATAACCTCTCTTTCCCGCAACCCCAAACAGCTCTTCAAAACTTTCAACTCCTTACTTCGCCGCCTGCTCCTCCACCTTCTCCCCTCATCTCTGCTGAAGACTTTGCGACCTTCTTCAAGGAGAAGATCGACGAGATCAGAAGCAGCTTCGGTCCACTATCCCCACAACTCCCCTTCCCACCTACACTGTCCTCCTCCTCCATCAGCCACTTCCCTCCCATAACTGAAGACCAACTCTCCTCCCTCCTGTCAAAATCACACCTCACCACCATCGCCCACGACCCGCTCCCATCTCACCTCATTCCGAGCCACACCTCCATTTTCATCCCAGCCCTCACCCACCTCTTTAACCTTTCACTTAGCACTGGTACCTTCCCCTCGGCCTTCAAACACGCCCTAATCATGCCCATCCTAAAAAAAAACTCACTTGACCCTACCTCTGTCTCTAACTATCGCCCCATATCTCTTCTCCCATTCGCCTCTAAGCTACTTGAACAGCACGTCCACTCTGAACTGTCCTCTCTCCTCTCCTCGTGCTCCCACTTCGACCGCCTACAGTCCAGCTTCCGACCCCTCCATTCCACCGAAACAGCCCTGACCAAAGTCACCAACGACCTACTGACCGCCAAGAACAAACACCACTACTCCAGCCTGCTACTCCTTGACCTGTCTGCCGCCTTCGACACGGTTGACCACTCCCTTCTTCTCCGGATCCTGGAACCCCTTGGCATCACCCACCTTGCCCTCTCCTGGATCTCCTCATACCTAGCGCACCGGACCTTCAGCGTCTCGCACTCCCACACCTCCTCCTCACCCTACCCCCTTTCTGTCGGAGTCCCCCAAGGTTCGGTCCTAGGACCCCTACTTTTCTCCATTTACACTCTCGGCCTAGGGCAACTCATTGAGTCCCATGGCCTCCAGTACCACCTCTATGCTGACGACACCCAAATCTACCTGTCCGGCCCTGACATCACCTCCCTACTCTCGAAAATCCCACAATGCCTTTCCGCCATCTCATCCTTCTTCTCTGCTCGCTTCCTTAAACTCAACATGGACAAAACTGAATTCATAGTCTTCCCCCCAAGAAATTCCACCCCAACTCCCAACCTATCCATCTGCATCAATGACTGCGCCCTCTCCCCAGTCCCCCAAGCCAAGTGCCTCGGGGTAATCCTTGACTCCTCCCTATCCTTCAAGCCCCACATCGAGGCCCTCACCACATCCCTCCGGCTCCAGCTCAAGAACATCTCACGGATCCGCTTCTTCCTCACCCACGACACCACTAAAACACTCATCCACGCTCTTATCATCTCCCGCCTTGACTACTGCAACCTCCTTCTCAATGGCCTCCCGGCTAACTCCCTCACACCTCTCCAGTCTATCCTCAATTCCGCTACCCGACTCATCTACATGTCCTCCCGCTACGCCCCTGTCTCCCCCCTCTGCCAAGCCCTTCACTGGCTCCCCGTCTCCAAGAGATCCCAATTCAAAACCCTAACCATGGCGTACAAAGCCATACACAACCTGGCCCCACCATACATCTCCGACCTGGTCTCCCGATATCTACCCTCACGCAACCTCCGCTCCTCCCAAGAACTCCTCCTCTGCTCCCCCCTCATCACCTCTTCACACAACCGAGTCCAGGACTTCTCCCGGGCATCTGCCTTACTCTGGAACTCCCTTCCCGAACACGTCAGACACTCTCCTACCCTGAGTAGCTTCAAGTGTCACCTGAAGACTCGCTTGTTCTGTCAAGCCTACAACCTGCCATGAGACCCAGGTGACCGCCCCATACCTGACATTCCCCCATCCTACTGTATCCTAACCCGCCCCTCTTAGACTGTGAGCCCTCGTGGACAGGGTCCCTGCCCCTCCTGTACCTGTACGTCCTGATTGCCTAGATTTAGTGTATTTGTTCTTGTCTCCCTCATCCTCATGTAAAGCGCCGTGGAACCTAATGGCGCTATATAAATAAATAATAATATTATTATTATTATTATTATTATTAATTGTGAAACCTCTCACGGACATGACAAAGAAAGGGTTAGATTTTTCTAAGTGGTCAGACTCCGCTCAGCTGGCTGTCTCCTCCCTGAAGAGATGCTTTGCTACCGCACCTATCCTCTGTCAAACTGATATTTCTCAGCCCTTTATTGTTGAGGTTGATGCATCCAAGGTGGGGGTGGGGGCAGTGTTGTCACAAGGGCCGTCTCCCGGTAAATGGTTGCCATGCCCCTTTTTCTACAAAAAATTATCATCGGCCGAAAGAAATTATGATGTCGGTAATAGAGAACTTTTGACTATTAAGTTGGCTTTTGAGGAATGGCGTCACTGGTTGGAGGGGGCTGTCCATCGCATCACTGTTATAACTGACGATAAGAACTTGTCTTACCTGGAATCCGCCAAGCGTTTCAACCCCAGGCAAGCCAGATGGTCCTTGTTTTTTACAAGATTTAATTTCACCGTCACCTACCGTCCGGGTGTTGAGAACGTGAAGGCAGATGTGTTATCACGTAGTTTTCTGGGTGGTAGTAATCAAGAGAGCTCCGTTCCCATTTTACAGGAGGGGTGCTTGTTTCGGCTCTTTACCCGAATTTTGAGGGGGAGGTGTTGAAGGCTCAGGTGGATTGGCTCCTGTCTCCTGTCCTTTAGGGAGACTCTTTGTACCGCCTAATTTGCGCCTCAAGGTAATTAAAGAAAATCATGACTCTGTGCTGACTAGTCATCCGGGTTGTCATTTTTGGTGGCCAGGATTGCAGAAGGATGTAACTGACCATGTCTGCTTGTAGTGTTTGCCCAAGCACTAAGGTTCTGCATGCCTGTCCGTCTGGATCTCTCTTGCCATTGTCCTTTCCTGATAGACCATAGACACATCTGTCTATAGATTTTATCATGGATCTCCTGTGTTTGCTGGCAAGACGGTGGTTTTGGTAATGGTTGATAGGTCCAGCATGATGGTACACTTTGTGGCACTACCACCATTTCCTAATGCCAAAACACTGGCACAGGTGTTTGTCAGTGAGATCGTGAGACTTCATGGGTTTACCTCCGATGTGGTCTCAGATTGCGGTACACAGTTTGTTTCCAAGTTTGGAAAGCCTTTTGTACTCGATTAGGGGTAAAGTCCTATTGTTCTGCTTTCCATCCTCAGTCTAATGGGCACACTGAGCACACAAATCGAAATTTGGAGACTTATCTTAGGTGTTTTATCTTCGAAAAGCAGGAGGATTGGGCTTCTTATTTACCTTTAGCCGAATTTGCCATAAATAATCAACCTCAGGAGTCCACTGGCAAGTCACCATTTTTGGCGCATATGGGTTTCATCCTCAGTTTGGTACCTTTAGTGGTAGAGGTTTTTTGTGAGTTCCAGAGGATGAATGATTTGCCTCTTCACTCTCTTCTGTTTGGCAGGGGGTGCAGAGTAACTAGAGACTCTTGTGTAACAGATATAAACGTATGGCTGACAAGAAGCACTCGCCAGGTCCGGACCTATGTGTGAATGACTATGTGCCGTTGTCTACCAGGAATATTAAGCTGAAGGTGCCTTCATGGAAGCTGGGAAACAGGTTTATTGGTCCTTATGAGATAACCACCGTCATTAACCCTGTAGTTTTTCGTCTTGAATTGCCCCAAGCACTCAGGATTCACAATGTGTTTCATAGATCTCTTCTCAAGCCATATGTGCCTTTATCTGAGCCGTCTCCTTTGCTGCCAGAGCCGATCTTTGTGGGTGGGAATCTGGAATTTCAAATTTCTAACGTTGTGGAGTCTCGCATGTTTCGGTGATAGCTGTTCAGGTGATACTGATTGCATCAGCGCTCAAAGCAATGTTTCTTGGAGTCTGTTGGTTTGCTGCTTGGATCTGCTCAAGCTAAGTGTATCTCTTCCCTCTTTGTTTGTTTCCCTTGTGTGTTTCTTTAGTTGCTAGCCAGGCTGATTAGTGATCACCTGCTCTGATCCCTGTGTAGTGGTAGTCCAGGGACAGTCAGGGAATAGGTTCCTGGAGGCGACAGTTGCGGAATCTGTATATGTATGTTAGGGAAGCCAGGTGTCAGTGCCAGTAGTTCTAGGGGTCACTATCTCCCCTTTTGCCCTTAGCATCAGGGACTCCTCCCCCCCCCTGTCGTTGTCCAGTGCTGGGTGTCTCCCTACACCCAGCATGACATAGGAGTCCCGGAAGGGAACGTCCATGAAAAGCTTGTGACCGCAGGTTGTGCATGGGATTGAACAGAAAGGCCCGAAAGGCACTAGAAAGGGTGTGCCCCTAGCTAACCGTCCCAGCTGCTAACTGGTGACCGGGACCGCGGTTAAACTGATGTGACAAGTAAACTGAGACTGTGCAGTTGTGCGAAACGAGCAGTAGAGTTAAGTACCTGGTCAAACCTAGGACTTACGTGTGAGACTTATTTGCATGGCAACAGCTGAAGCCCGCCTGCAGAGCCACACACTGCATAGCTACGCAGGCAGACGCAGCCTGACGGTAAGAAGTCTTGAACTCTGTGGATAGCAGTGGGACATGCCGGCCTCTCCAACTCTCTACATCTGCCCTGGAGAGACAAGCCCTGCCCGTGGAGGGCTCATCATCCAGGCTGCTGCGATCACCATCATCCCCAGGGGCCTGGACAGCAGCGTTGGCCCTCATTGGCCACAAACCCCGGGTGGCGTCACAAACTACTTACAAACACTTTACCACTTTTTCATCGTTTTATTTAACCCATTTTTATTGCCACACCTGGGACCATGAAACTGGATCACATCACCGTGACACCCCGCAGCCCCTTGAAGATGACAGTGCCCAGTTTTGAGTACCCCAGTCCTCGGGGTGCGACACTAAGCTTATACTATGATCTTTGAAGTTGACAAAAGCAAAGTCGCCCCTACATATTGTACACTTGCACTCTTTAGTGGCTTTCATGGGGCACTTAAGAGTATTTTTAGTCTTGTTTAAGTGATGAAAAAATAATTATAAAAAAAATGTTGTGGGGTCCCTCTAATTTTTGATAACAAGCCAAGGTAAAGCAGACATCTGGGGGCTAATATTACTGGGCAAGGAAGATCCACAGTTATTTAACTCTTCCCAAGCTAAACATACCAGAATTTGGTGCATCACATTAGATGCCCTTATTCAGGCACTTCGCTGCCATTCTTCCTAATTGCCCTGGTATGGCAGCAATTGGGGCATTATCAGCAGATGTTATCTATGAATTGACATCAAGACCCAGGGTTAATAATGAAGAGGGGTAAGTGTACAGTTAAAAACACACAAGCACTGGAAAAAATAGTTTATTTAAATAAAGATTCCCCCACACTATCCCTCATTCACTAATTTATTCATTTTAATGGTCCATGATGCCAATCGAATCCTATGGACAAGGCTCCATTGGTCACTCTTGGTTGCTTTACCTTGGCTGGTTATTACTTATGGGCAAGCAGTAAAATGTTCGGGTGCTCGATGCTCGGATCGAGCATATCGAAATGCTCGGGTGCTCGACCCGAGCATCGAGCCCAGTGTCAACCTATGGGAAACTTGAGCATTTGTCCGGCGGCACCCCGAGCGGTCTGCAGAAAGCCTAAAAATGTCACAAATGTATAAGAACAGTGCTCAAATTACAAGAGAACAGTACGGGGAAAACTCCTGTAAGCATTTCTGACTCCCAGGTCACTGCTGTAAACAATGTTGTCTGAGTATTACGCCACTCTTACGGACTCACAAATGAACAAAAACAAAACCAAAAGGGATTTTTCTGGGGAAAATGTCAAGGGCTCATACTCACCTGTGAGACAATGTTGGTGTATTTTTGTTTTTTTATTACATTAAAGATTAAAAAAAAAAAAAAAAAACTGGGAAGGGACCAAGAATATTGGCCCCCTCTGAGGCAAAAAACAAGACCCTTAGCCTTCTCAGAAATGGCGTATCCTTGGGAAGTGCCAAATCTGGCACTTAGACTCGCTCTGCCACATTGCCCTGTAGTAGTGGTTGCTGGGTTATGGGGTTGATGTCAGTTTATAATGCCAGCTAACATCAAGCCCAGGTTAGTAATGGAGAGGCATCTATAATATTCCCCCATTACTGACCTCATAGTCAAAAAGTGAAATAAAACACAGACACCCAGTATAAAGCATTTTATTTCAAATAAAGACAGTATTCCTTTATTTTCTTAATTAAACCATACTTACTGTCTCGCCTATTCCAGCTAAGCCAGTGTCTCCTGTAAGAGAAATAAAATAATAATAGCAACCCATCCTTACTTTTCCATCACCAGGAACCTTCGTGTGTCCCCCGACGGCACAGGCTCTGCTACATCTTATGGCAGGCTGGAGAGTTGCTGGATGTGACCATGCCTGTGCTTATCAGTGACTTGCTGTGGCATCATAAAGATGAGCTGAGTTCATGTGAATGAATTTAGTTCTCCTCTGTGCCGTCACTGGGAGCGTGGTAAAATTCCCCAGCATGCAGACGCAGACATCATTTGCTGGCGCTGCGTGCGGGAGAATTTTCCCACGCTTCCAGTGATGGCACAGAGGTGAACTCAGTTCATTTACATGAACTCAGCTCATCTTTATGATGCCACAGTGAGTCACTGATGAACGTAGGCAAGCGCTTTTCAGTGATTCTGCTGGATGGCAGGCTAAATGGTCGCATCCAGCAACTCTCCAGCCTGCTATCAGTTGTAGCAGAGCCAGTGCCATCGTCAGACACATGGAGGCTCCTGGCGAAGGAAAGGTGAGGATGAGGTTGCTATTATTATTTTATGTCTCTTACAGGAGACACTGGCTTAGCTCGAATAGGTGAAAAGGTAAGTATGATTTAATTAAAAACAATAAAGGAATACTGTCTTTATTTCAAATAAAATACTTTTTACTGGGTGTCTGTCTCTTATTTCACTTTTTGACTATGGGGTTAGTATTGGAGGCATCTTATAGACGCCTCTCCATTACTAACCTGGGCTTGATGTCAGCTGGCATTATGAGCTAACATCAACTCCAACCCCATAACCCCTGCCACCGCTACAGGGCAGTGTGGCAAAGCAAGGCTAAGTGCCAGATTTGGTGCATCCCATGGATGCGCCATTTCTGGGACAGCTGAGGGCTCTTGTTTTAGCCTCGGAGGGGGCCAATATTTTTGTCCTCTTCCCAGGCTATTAATACTAGCGAAGGATTAGCTCCAACCACCTAATATTCCCAGGACTCCCAGGCAAACCGGAAGGTGGCTCGGCAACCACCAGTAGCAATAGAATAAAGGTGTAGAATCCGGTGCCACAAAATTCCTTTTTATTTTCAAAAAAGTTTAAAAATCACACATACTCCAGAGGAGCTTCTGGACGTGTTTCGTGGGTCTAGCCCACTTAATCGTCAGTACAATGGCAATACAGACAACAGAAATATATACAATTTAAAAGCAAAAAACCCCCCCCTCTCGCATGTGTGACAAAGGCGGCCGTCACACGTATCTATATCGTGAGCGATATTGTAAGCGATCACGTGCACGCGCGATCGCTAACAATATCGCTCACATCGCTGGTGAGCTGTCACACAGGCAGACTCACCAGCAATGTGGACCAGCGAGATCGCTGGTAACCATGGTACACATCGGGTTACTTGGCGCCGCGCGGCGCTTAGTAACCCGACGTTTACCATAGATACCATCTCCCAGCATAGGCTCTGCCGCTGGGAGATCGTTCATCGTGGTGTCACACACCACGATGAGGCAGATTGATCAAGCGTTTATCGCTTGATACGAGCTCCGGCTCATCAATCTGCGATGTAACGATCAAGCGATTTTACATTGTAAAATCGCTTGATTACACGCAGCGATGCACAAACGATATCGCTTAAGCGATCAAAAAGCAGATCACTTAAGCGATATCGTGCATTATATTGATGCGTGTGATGGCCGCCAAATATACATCAATTATTTCTATCCAATCACATACCTGCAGGTTTTAAAAGAGTTAGGGTATGTGCACATCAGTCGTTTTGTGGGCTGCTTTTGGACGTTTTCCGTCGGCGTTTTCCGCTCAGTTTTATGTTAATTTATGTTAATCCTACCCTCCGGTTGGATTAACATGCTAGTCAATGGAGTTTAGAAAACGCTGTGTACATTACAACGTTTTTCTTCTGGTCGTTTTCAGTGAAATCTGGGTTTTTCCACCGGTTTCCAAATATAGAGCAAGTGACTTCTTTCCTCAGTTTTTCCAGCGGTTCCAGCTGATCAAGTGCACAAAAAACTCAGTTTTAAAACCGCTCAGAAAAACCGCCGACAAAACCGAGCAAAAAACGAGCAAAAAACGAGGGACACTGCTGAGCACAGAAAACTCAGTTTCTGCCAGTGTCCACCGGTTCCCGGTCGGTCTGCAGAGATGCACAAACGTCTGATGTGCACATACCCTTAAAAAGAAAAAAAAAAAAAAGAAAGGGGGAGGGGGGGGAGAGAAGAAAAGAGCTGATAACAGAAAGTAAAAGAGAGGAAAAAAAATGGGGAAGGAGAGGGGGAGGGGAGGGAAAGAGAAGAAAAGAGCTGATAACAGAAAGTAAAAGAGAGAAAAAAAAATTGGGAGGGGGAGGGGAGGGAAAGAGAAGAAAAGAGCTAATAACAGAAAGTAAAAGAGAGAAAAATAAAAAAAGAGAAAAAAAAATGGGGAAGGAAAGGGGGAGGGGAGGGAAAGAGAAGAAAAGAGATGATAACAGAAAGTAAAAGAGAAAAAAAAAATATAAAAATAAATAAATAAAAATAAAAAAAAATGTAGGGGAGGAGAGGGGGAGGGGGGAAAAGAGCTGATAACAGAAAGTAAAAGAGAAAAAGAAAAGGGGGGAAAGAGAGGAAGAAGAAAGAAGCCAAGACCTGATATATTAGTAATGCAATTACATGGTAAACGTACAGGTGTAGAAATCTAGGGATAACTACAGCATAGATCGTTATTTCATATTGTAAGTTACCAACTACAAGGCTATTACATATTACAAATAATATATTCTAAGAGAGAAGGTATAATCCTCCAACCACATAACAGTAGGGGGATCCCACTAAGAATTCATTCACGTAATACATAAACATATACCTCCTTTCCCAATGAATAATTCATAGATTATGTATAGCCATCGTATTGCAAGTGCACTCAATATGCATTTGACTCACCGCCGGCCCGTGGGCTCCGGTTTAGACAGGCGTTCGCTTCCTCCTTCATGTCACGGATGGACCGCGCCTGCCGGTAGCGGGGCCCGGTGGTACAGAACAAAGGGGTTGTTGGCTGAACAGTAGTTGGTTAGTTAACCTTGTCGTGACGCCACCTATGAGTAGTTCGGTAAGTCTTACCGACGCTGCGGGGCCTCCGGGGGATGGATAGCAGCAAGATGATCCCCGGAGGCTGGAGCTGCTTAAGATGTTCTGCGGCAGCTGCAGTTACCTTGTGTGCGGACGGATGCAATCATAAGGAAGCACGGACACTGTAAGTCTCTGTAACGGGTATTTACTGTAACCAGCAAGCAGTACATGGCATACAGTTAACGGGTAGTGGACCGGGTGGACTCAGCAGTGATGGGTGTCCCTCAGAGATCCGCGGTGTTCCTCCATTCTAGCTAAGTGTTGCCATTGTCGCCCAGGAATACCAGATCAGGTACGGGGAGGCTGCTTCAATCCCTATCCAAAATGTACGTTATGGATGTTTTGGGGAGCCTTGGGTCCCTCGGTGGGTACACCGCTGGTTAGACGACTGGAACTTGGCTGGTGGTGGGGTGCTCCTGGAAAGCTGCTCCTCCACGCCTCTGGTTCCCGTAGCAGAGCTGAACTGCTGCTAGCTTCGGTACCAGCAAACCGGCTGTAAGTTGGGCACGGGAGTCTTTTGGAACCCGTGTTTAATGCCCGAGCCTGGTTGTTCAGGCCTCAGGTGGTGACACCCGACCGATGACGGCCCGGGGGCTGCACAGCCGTGCGGAGCCCCCGCTCCTACGTTACTCTCCTCTCAAGTTCAAGTCTGTCTCTCTTCTTGGTCTAGACTCGACTCCCAATTGTGTTACACTTCTCCTACACACTACCCTTACACTCCGCCCACCAGGACCTTGATTGGCCCTCTATTCTAAGTGAGGCATGCAGAGTATGGATCTCTAAGTTAACCACATGACTGCTCGGTCAGAGAATATTGCTGCTGCTGTCTTGGCTGCAATACCCTCCTGTGACGCACTCGTTGCGGGGCGCCACACATTATACAAAGGAGCAAATACCATAAAAGGGCCATAGGGTGCAGGATCAATAAAAGTATAACAAATCAGATCTATAGTTCAGACCCTGTGGAATCCGTGCATCAAGCCGCAGGATCCATAGTTTTTCCTGGTTATGTAGTGCTTTCTCCCAGTTACCCCCCCTATATGGACGGGGTATCCTCTCTATGCCCCTGATCTTTAAAGTTTTAAGGTCCCCTGCATGGAAATCCCTAAAATGACGCGATAAACCTGACAGGTCCGTTCTATTGGCTTTTGAATTGGGATTTGCCCCTGTAATGTGCTCTGACATCCTTACCTTAAGGGATCTGATAGTGCAACCTATATAATATTTATTACAGCTACTACACGTAACCATATATACTACGTGGGACGTGTTACAGTTGATATAGGTAGATATTCTATATTGCTTCCCAGTTCGATTATTGCAAAGGTTTCACCCATATCCTCGTATTTACAAATAGTGCACCTATTTTCACCACATTTAAACATCCCCCTATAATTCAACCAAGTCTTCCTTTGGGTTCTTTTTTCCAAATAAATACTAGGAGACAAGTAACTCCCCAAATCTTTCCCTTTCCTAGGGACCACCCTACATCCTGAATCCAAAATAGCTGATAATTTACTATCTTGATATAATATAGGGAGATTCTTCAGAAAGATGCGTTTGATGTCATAGTACTGGTTGCTAAAGGGTGTTGAGAAAGTCGGTATTATTGATCCCGGAGGGGCTTCTCGTTCTTTCTGTGCCAGGAGGGATTCCCTACTCCTTGATTCTGCAATATTTACTGCTCTATCTAACATCCATTTTTTGTATCCTCTTGATCGTAACCTTTTAGTCATGACATCAGCTTCATTCTTAAAATCCACATATGTGGTGCAGTTGCGTCTTGCTCTTATTAATTCCCCTACCGGCAGATTTTTAATCACATGCTTAGGATGGTTACTTTCCGAGTTCCCACTAATGGGTTTGCGAAACAATCTAGATGTAATTTTTCCTGTTCTTACATTGCCCACTAAATACACATCCAGAAATGGAGTTTCAGTTCCGTGTACCTCCATTGTAAATCGTAGATTGAAATCATTCGTATGAAAATATTCCAACATTTGGGCGGGCGATGGTGAGGGAGATTTCCAGGACGGTACCCCCCAAATAAAGATCAGGTCGTCCAGGTACCTCCCACACCACCATATGCAATCCTTAAAGGGACAGTCCTCAGAATAGATAAAGCTCTCCTCCCATTTCCGCATATATAATATTGCTAGTGAAGGGGAAAATTTTGAGCCCATAGGGCAACCACACAGCTGTAGATAAAAGCTTTCATTAAACGTAAAGTAGTTACTTCTCAGGAGAAATTCTACAGACATGAGAAGGAACTCCTTTTGGTTGTCAGTAAATACATCCGTCTCTTTCAGGGTTTCTTGTAATACCCATATAGCTTTTCCATGGGGGATAGTAGAATACAGCTGCACTACATCACAAGTTAACCAGTTGAAATCCTCCTGCCATGTCATTCCATCCACAGCCTGCATCAAATGTTTGGTATCCTTTATTAAGCCTGGAGTGCCCTCCACCAAGAACCTCAATTTTGAGTCCACCCACCCCGAAAGTCTCTCATGAAGGGATCCAATCCCTGCCACGATCGGCCTCAAAGGTGGGGGGAACACAGCCTTGTGGGTCTTGGGGAGGGCATGGAAGACTGGAACAACTGGTTTGTCCACATATAAGAAATCCCTAGTTTTCTGATCTATTGCACCAAGTGCCACCCCCTCCCCCAACAATCTATCCAAATCCATTGATAAATCCTTAGTAGGATCTGACAAAAGGGGCCGGTAGGTGGTTTTGTCAAAAAGGATTTCTTCTATCTGTTTTTTATATAAGCCAGAATCCATTACTACCACCGTACCCCCCTTATCAGATGGCCTCACTACAATATTGTCATTAGATTTGAGGGAGAAAAGGGCTTGTTGTTCATCCCTAGATAAATTGCTCCTTGTAGAAGTTTTATTCTCCAGGAGACTGTTCAGGTCTCTTTCCATAGTGACCTGGAAAATCTCCATAGCAGACGCTCGTGATGCGATAGGATAGTACATGGGGTTAGACACTGTAAATTTAGATGCCTCAATTTTATTTCTAACCCTTCTACAATCCTCCACCTCCACATTCTTATTCAAATGATATAATTCCCTTGTTGACAGAATTTCCCTCAGATTCAATTGTAAAGGAAAACAATCCACCACATTATTACTATTTGGAATCTCACCAGTAGCAGACACATTTACATCACTGTTCACACTAGTGTCCAAGAAATGTCTTCTCACTGTCAAATTTCTGGTGAAATGATTAACATCCTTAAGGGTCTGAAAGAAATCAGCGTCATTTGGTACAAAGTTCAGTCCTTTTTCCAAAAGACATATCTGCGGCTCTGATAATATATTGGCAGATAAATTCATCACCGCAAAATTGTTAAAGTCACTTACTTTTTCTGATTCTTCCTGTACCCCCGATTTTCTCCTTGACCACCTCCTTTTCTTTTTTTTTTTTTTTTTCCCACCCGTTTTTTGGAGCTGAAGCATATCTGGTATTATAGCCCGCATGGAATTCCTCCGGGCTATGATCCTGGCCCACGTCCAAAGAGCCCTCAGAGCTCCCAGATGAAGCGGGGGAGGAGAAACTCACATTCCTCTTACCTGATTGCTGTGGAGGATTCCTCAAAATAGGTTTAGGAGCTGGGGTCTTGGGTGTTTTTGGAGTTCCCGAGGTGTAAGGCGAATGTGGTGAACGCGTTTTTTTAGGTGTAAACCGTATCATTTTCATAGTCATTTAGATCCAGTTTGAACTTTGATTTCTTCATTTCAATAATGGCCTTTTCTTGTTCATCTATTTTCTTATGCATCTTATTATATAAGACCCCATATGTGTCCAATGATATAAATTTATCCGCTTCATCTTGTAAGGTTTTTACCGATACTTCTAAGGCTGGCTTCACACTGCAGTTTTTCACTGATCAGTGTCCATCAGTGTTTGGGTGCCAAAACCAGGAGTGTCTCCAAAACTCAGAACAGGTGTCAATCTTTCAATTCTAGTTTTTCTCTGTAAGTTCCTCTCCGGGTTTTGGCACACAAACACTGATGGACACTGATCAGTGAAAAACTGCAGTGTGAAGCCAGCCTAAGGGTGCGTGCACACGATCAGGATACACAGAGTTTTGCACGTAGCGTCTTTGCGCTGCGTCCAAAACGCTGCGTAGTACAGTATCAGCATAGTGGATGGGATTTCAAGAAATCCCACCCTCACTATGCATAACCCGCCTGCAGCGTCTTTGGAGCTGCGGTGCGGGTTGCTGGCAGTCCACTCCTCCGCAGCATGTTAATTTCATGCTGCGGAGTCGGAAGCGGCTGCCACAGAGAGACTGCATGGAGAAGCCGCCCTGCACCCGCCGCACATGGTGAGTACGGGGCGGCTGTGGTCTCTCTGCGGCCACCCGCGGCTTCCCTCAGGTTCGGATGAGCTGTGTCCAACACGCAGCTCCTCCGGACCGTGAGCACATACCCTAAGTAGTCCAATCTTGCCTCCTCCTCAGAAATAATCAAGGTAATCAGTCTCAGTGAACATTCTGTGATGATATTATTCCACTTACAAATAATTCCTCGTTGAAAGTGGTGGCGGCCATTTTATTGATACGGAGACCTCTAGAGATCATCTTTTTGGATAGATATTTTTCCAAAGTTGCATGGTCCCACCATACTTCCAGATGTTGAATTAAGACTTTTTCCAAAGCATGGAAAGCCTTATTAATGTCAGGAGTATCGCCACGCGAAGCGTCTTCCCTGGAGAAAATAGCTTCCAGTTTCTTTGCTCGCATGTTCCGACAGATAAATAAATAATCCTTTGTGGAGTCCATGGTCAGATTTCACTAACCTAATTAAGGAATTATGTGGCACCCTGGCACCTGTTGGGCACCACAGAAATCCTTAGGGCATGAATGGAGTTAACAGCAAAGCTCACAAAACACCAAACAACACAACAACACCTTAGAACACCTGGTTTCACCCCGAGCCTCTAGGGGGAGCTCCACTGGTGACTTTGAGCCAGTTCCCCCTATAAATAGAGTCTTGGAGGGAGAAACACTAGAGTGTGCAGACGCTAGGAGAGCTGCAGGGTGTGTGTGATCTCCACTCTATGAGACACACACTAGGCCCAACCAGTCATCCAGCAAGTGAGGAAACCCTTGCAATTGGGGTTAGAGGAAAAGGAGAAGCACCTCTGAGGGACACCAGAGTGATCATAACTCTTTCCCTTAATAACCGGTTACTGGAACCGAAGCTGTGGAAGCTACATAGCCACTGCAGAGAACCAGCATACTTCCCAGGGAGTCTAGCCCCCTGTTCACCTGTCGCACCTACCAACGAGAGCCCAGGGAAGAAGGTAGAATTATCATCACCCCTTTTACAGTGCCCTCAGTGCTGACAACCAGGTGAAATCCGTTCTATTGAACACACTGCCCGGTCCGGCTGGATTCCACATCCACCCGACCTTAGCACCAGAAGTATAGAGAGAAGGAAGCCTACACAAACTGCTTGCTGTGAATCTCCAGGATTGCTAAACTTCACGAACCCGGTCTGGCGTACCTGAAAACTACCAGTAAAGGTACTAAAAAGACTTTGGCGTGTCTGTGTTTGACTCCTGGGCCTAACAGCAGCCTTACTGCAGCTGCCTCACAACATCTTGCGCAGCTCCCGGCTCCGGGGATTCCCGCTCATCCTATGGGGAGCGTCCCATCTAGCTGCTTAACATCCCCCGGAGAACCCGCAGCGCTGGTAAAGTTACCAGAACACCCGCAGGTGGCGTCAGGAAGACAAATCACCCCTACTGTTCCGCCATTTCCCCTTTTGCTCTTTGTCCACCGGGCCTACACCATCGCAGGCGCGGTTCCGTGACTGGAGGAGAAGCAACGCCCGCTCCGTGTACCCCCCGGCTACGGTGAGTCAATTATATCCAGGTGCGGGAAAATGTGGGAGCTTCCACCAAAGGTTTGAAAAATCAAGAGAAGGATTAGCTCCAACCACCTAATATTCCCAAGACTCCCAGGCAAACCAGAAGGTGGCTTGGCAACCACCAGTAGCAATAGAATAAAGGTGTACAATCCGGTGCCACAAAATTCCTTTTTATTTTCAAAAAAATTTTAAAATCACACATACTCCAGAGGAGCTCCTGGACGCGTTTCGTGGGTCTAGCCCACTTAATCGTCAGTACAATGGCAATACAGACAACAGGAATATATACAATTTAAAAGCAAAAAACACCCCCCTCTCGCATGTGTGACAAATATACATCAATTATTTCTATCCAATCACATACCTGCAGGTTTTAAAAGTTAAAAAGAAAAAAAAAAAAAAGGAAAGGGGGGAAAGAGAAGAAAAGAGCTGATATCAGAAAGTAAAAGAGAGAAAAAAAATATAGGGGAGGAGAGGGGGAGGGGGGAAAAGAGAAGAAAAGAGCTGATAACAGAAAGTAAAAGAGAAAGAAAGAAAAAAAAAAAATATAGGCCTCTTTTTTATTTTTCTCTCTTTTACTTTCTGTTATCAGCTCTTTTCTTCTCTTTCCTTCCCCTCCCCTTCTCCTTCCCCATTTTTTTTCTCTCTTTTACTTTCTGTTATCAGCTCTTTTCTTCTCTTTCCCTCCCCTCCGCCTCTCCTTCCCCTTTTTTTTTTATTTTTTTTTTTCTCTTTTACTTTCTGTTATCAGCTCTTTTCTTCTCTTTCCCTCCCCTCCCCTTCTCCTTCCCCTTTTTTTTCTCTTTTACTTTCTGTTATCAGCTTTTTTCTGCTCTTTCCCTCCTCTCCTCTTCTCCTTCCCTATATTATTATTATTATTATTTTTATTTTTTTTCTTTCTCTTTTACTTTCTATTATCAGCTCTTTTCTTCTCTTTTCCCCTCCTCCCCTATATTTTGTTTTTTCTTTCTTTTACTTTCTGTTATCAGCTCTTTTCTTCTCTTCCATTCCTCCCCCTCCCCCTCCCCCTTTCCTTTTTTTTTTATTTTTCTTTTTAACTCTTTTAAAACCTGCAGGTATGTGATTGGATAGAAATAATTGATGTATATTTGTCACACATGCGAGAGGGGGGTGTTTTTTGCTTTTAAATTGTATATATTCCTGTTGTCTGTATTGCCATTGTACTGACTATTAAGTGGGCTAGACCCACGAAACGCGTCCAGAAGCTCCTCTGGAGTATGTGTTTTTTTAAAATTTTTTTGAAAATAAAAAGGAATTTTGTGGCACCGGATTCTACACCTTTATTCTATTAATATTAGCCCCCATGTGTTTGCTTAGCCTTTGCTAGCTGTTAAAATAGGGGGGACCCCACACCCTTTTTTTCAGGGGGCAGGGGGTCCCCCATTTTAATAGCCAGTAAAGGCTAAATATTCATCTGAGGGCTGATATTAAAGCCTTTGAAGCTTCATTGGTATTACCCCCTTCCCAGGCTTCTAACATCGGCCCCAGCTATCTGTTTAGCCTTTGCTAGGCTTCAAATTTATGGGGGGACCCCACTCTATGTTTTTATTTTTAAATCTTTAATGTAATAATAAAAAACATATATATAGATGGCCTGTACCATTCTTAGAGAGCCATCAGCTGGCTATGCTTTGTTGTTCCCATTATTGAACAGTTGGTCTCCTATATTTTTATTGTGTATGCAGTGAGTTCCAGGGCTGCCAAAAATTGGGAGGCATTCCAATGCCATGTGGAAGAGACGTGTAGAAGGGCCTTATAAAGACAACGCTTCATGCACTAAGTATGGATTGACAAACATTTACCCCTGTGGTGTATACTTGAATATACTGTATAACATTTTTTTTTTCTTACGGGCATCTTAAATACCCTTTAAAAATATTGTGTGGGTATTGCATCATGGACCACAGTCACCCTGGTGATATGGTGGTGGAAGATGTGGAGAAGGAGGAAGACTAAAGCAAATAGCCAAAATCAGGAAGCATATACCCATGTGTGGGGGTGAAGAAGAGCCTGGGAGTACACCTCCCCAAAAAAGACACTGGCTTTGAGTTTATATTACTCTGCTATAATTTGGTGGTGTTGAGAAGTCTGGCCCAATCCAGCCCTTGTTGATTTTGATAAGAGTCAGCCTGTCAACATTTTCAGTTGACAGGCGGGTGCGCTTATCAGTAATATTTCCTCCTGCGGCACTAAAAACCCGCCCTGACAAAACGCTAGCGGCAGGGCAGGCCCGGGCTTTCAAGGTGGAGAGAGCCTGTTCATGCCACGTTTCCAGCTTGAATACCCAATAATTAATAAGGCACAAAGGAATCACGGAGGACTTTGGTACGGTCAACAAGGTACCCCTTCAGCATCTTCCCAAACTTTGCACTCCTTGTGAGAGTACCCTGTGCCTCAGTGCCTGTGCCATGGGAGGGTCAGGAAAAACTTTCCCAGAACTTTGACAGTGTTCCCCTGCTGGATTGGAGTTGTGTCTCTCTCATCTGTACTCTTTGGTTGTCCACTGAACTGTGAGCTCTGCCGCCAGCTTTTTCAGATGGCAATTATTTCTGCAACAAGGGCCTTCTAGTACTGCCCCAATTTTGTAGACCTCTCCGCCTCGAGAATAAGAGATATAAAGTTCTCCTCGTAGCATGGGTCTAAAAGTGTCACAAACCAGTAATGACTGTCAACCAAAATTTTGAGAACGGGAGGATCACGGGAAAGGCAGCATAACATAAACTCAGCCATGCGTGCCAGATTAGTAACAGGCAAGACTTCCGTGTCCTCACCAAGAGGATGACTGACCATGCTCTCCTCCTCCTCCTCCCTGTCCTCTGGCCATCCATGCTAAACAGACAGTATGACAGTTGTGCAGGTAGTACTGTCTATAGCACATGAAACTAGCTCCTTTTCTTCTTCCTCCTCCTCCTCATTGTCCCCCAATCCACATTGGGATGAGATGAGGCTGGGCTGTGTGTAATCACCCTGTATGGTCCCTTGTTCCATCTCATTGTGCTCCGCCTGCAATGCATCCTCTTTGATTGTGAGCAGAGAGCGTTTCAGAAGACAGAGAAGTGGGACGGTGACGCTAATGATGGCATCATCGCCACTCACCATCTTGGTGGAATCCTCAAAGTTTTGGAGGATGGTACATATGTCGGACATCCATGTCCACTCATGAGGTCTTAAGTGTGGGGTCTGAACCTAATACTGATGGCCTTGTTGATGCTGGTAGTCAACAACTGCCCTCTTCTGCTCACAAATCCTGACCAGCATCTGCAGTGTCGAATTCCAATGCTTGGGGACATCACACACCAGTCTATGAGCCGAAAGTTGCAAACGCTGCTGAAAGGGCGGCCGAAGCAGTAGGTGACTCTAAAATGGGCACACAGGTGGTACTTTGATGAGCAGATCGGACAGCTCTGGGTAGGATTTAAGAAACTGCTGTACCACATGGTCCATGTGTGAGCTTACCTCGCTTCCGAGCTGCCACCAGGTTTTGGCCATTTTCACACATGACCATGCTTGGCTGCTCTGTTCTGCAGATCTGCCTGCTCTTTCAGAGCTGTCCTCAACTCTTCGGCATTGTGTGGTTTGTCACCTACGCATATTAGCTTTAGCACAACCTGTTGCCGCTTGGCCGAGGCAGTGCTGCAGTGCTTCCGGCTTATGACTGTTGTGGAGGCTGTAGAGGAGGAGGAGGCAGGGGAGGGTGACATACAGGAGCTGTAGACTGTGGGGACAACCCTGATTGAGTTGAGCCCGCAATCCTTGGCCTCAGGAGGACGTGTTCCGTCCCAAGATCCGACTTTGTCCAGGCTTCCACTATGTTAATCCAGTGTGCCGTCAGCGAAGATGTACCGTCCCTGCCCACAGTCACTTGTCCACGTGTCCGTGATTAGATGGACTTTCCCAGTAACTGCGTTGTTGAGGGCACGGCTAATGTTTTGGGATATGTGCTTGTGTAATGCGGGGACAGCACCCCGGGAGAAATAGTGGTGGCTGGGGACTGGGTTGCTGATGGTGCTATTTCAGATTGTGCAATGACAGGTGCAGGACAGGAGGCATCTTTGCATGCACTACGGACAGGAGGTTGGCTTGTACACCCAACAGAGGAAGAAGCAGTGGTGTCGCCCACAGACACAGTTCCTGGACCCTGGGATTCGGCCTACAAAGTTGGGTGCTTTGCTGCCAAGTGCCTGATCATGCTGGTGGTGGTCAGGCTGGTGGTTTTGCTATCCCTGCTGATGCAGGCATGGCAGGTGGTGCAAATGGCCTTTTTGGAATTATCGGCAGAGTTCTTAAAAAACACCCATACTCAGGAAGACCTAACAGCTGTACTGGTAGCTTCCGTCTTGTTGGTGTTATGGGGAACAGTTGCCCGCCTTCTGTCTGCGGCCACCACACTGCTTCTTCTTGCCTGTCGGGGTGCTACGCCTCCCTCCCCCTGTGCGCTGCTGTCCTCACTCTCCATGTCCTCCTGCCAGGTTGGGTCAGTTACTATATCATCCATCACGTCGTCTTCCACTTCCGCTCCCTGGTCCTCCTCCTGACTTTCTGGCAATTGTGTCTAATCATCGTCCACCTCTTGTGACATTTTCCCACCGTCGCCTTTGTGCGAAGGTGGCTGCTCAATTATTTGGGCATCACTACATGAGATCTCCTCTTGCCCCCTTTCAAGTGGAGCGGGCAAGAGGCCCGAATGAATAAATTGAAAAGTGAACAGCTCTCCAAGTGAGGGATCAGTTTTGTCTGGGCGCATGGCATGGTGGGAGGAAGAAGGATCAGGGTGAAAAATATGCTACTGAGAATTGACCATGTGGAAGACAGGGTGGTTGTGGGGGTGGCAAACTGACTGGAAGCATTATCCACTATCCAACCAACAACCTTTTGATACTGCTCTGGGTTTAATAGTAGTGTGCTGCGGTCCCCTAGGAATTGGGATAGGAATGTCGGGTGAGAAGATGTGGGTGTTTGTTGTGGCACAATTGTAGCTTGCCCTCGGCTTCTGCATGCACCATCACGTCCAGTTCCTCGTCCCTTGCCACACACCTTGCACACTTTAAATGGAGGACAATATCTTCCACACTCAGTAGAAATGGCTGAATTTAGAGCGAAGTTATATGTGATACTTGCGACAGACAAACCAGTTTTAAATAGCTGTATTTTTTGTGCTGTTATATGGAAAGGATGCGCCTGTATTCTGCAGTACCAAAAAAGAAATGGTGCTGATAAACGGTGTTCTGTGGATTGCTTTTAAAGCAAATAATGAGGATTACGATCCCCAAAAAATATTCCTGGCCCCTGATATCTGGCGCTATGTCTACAAATGTATAACAGGCTACAGCAGCAGCAAACGTGACTGTAATGGAGCCTCCTGTGCTATATGCACCGAAATCTGCTATATGCCCTGCTTGCCTATATACAATGCCTGACTGGTAGGTATACAGCTGGATTAGTCCTGAAAAGGACTGTTTTTATAGATGGATATGTGTAACAGGCTACAGCAGCAGCAGACGTGACTGGAATGGAGCCTCCTGTGCTATACACACTGCAGTTTGCTGTATATCCTGCCTGCCTATATACACTGCCTGTATACAGCTGGAAAAATCCTGAAAAGGACTATTTATTTAGATTGATCGTGTTGTGTACGCTACCTAGTACCTACACTACCTAAGACTAGTGATGAGCGAGTACCGTAATACTCCCACTCACTATACTCGAGCCCGGTATTTTTTAATACTCGAGTACTCGTTTGAGTAGCGGGTACAATGTAAGTCAATGAATGATAGGCTCCGCCCACACACATCTGGCTATAAAACGAGTCCTTCCGGGACAGGGCGGGAGGCTGAGCTTTTTCAACTTTTCAGAACATCAAACACCCCCAGAGAGCCTAACATATTATCTGCTCTCCCTGGGGTGCTAGCTCCCATTGTTTACTGAAGGGAGCTTTCAATTTATGTCAGATCGATAATGATCAACAAATAACTCACGAGCACCAGCGATATTCGCAGAGTAACGAGTATTGCAAATACCGTGCTACTCGTGCGAGTAGTAACGAGTATACTCGCTCATCACAACCTAAGACACACACTAAATCTGTCCCTAGCTCAGCAGCACCTCTCCCTACATTAGCTGACTGTGGATTAGAGAGACGAGCACAGCGCCGTGCGGCCAGCCAATCACTGTAATGCCACAACCAACATTTCTCAGCATATTGAGAAATCCAGGGGCGAAAACTTCAGGACCATGGACAGCAGTGACAGTATAATACCGCTGGAATTAGGCTTTACAGAGGATGATTTTCATGCCTTATCATCATCCCTCTACTTCATGGAGATAAATGCTCACCCAATAGAGATATATCAGAAAAAAGAAGGTGATTTTATGCACTAAAAATACAAATGTATTAATTACATAATATTAAAATATTACATATAACAAAACTACTAGTAGGTTTTAAAGAAGGAGTACACAAGATAATGGTACAAACAAATGTAGTATAAACATAAAAATTGATTATAAAGTCTATAGAGAACACGGTGATCTTCTTGGATGATCTAATATAAAGACATATCACAGCTTAACCAAAAATGTGTCAAAAAAACATCACAAAATAGGCTTCCAATAGTCACCTATCTCTCACATAGGAGACCAAACATAGAGTAAATAGTAAAATAAATTAAACCCAAGCAGTGAAGATCAAACTAGAGGGTGGTTACCTGGTGTGTCTACAGACTCTGCTGCACTCTACATGCACGTTTCGGCTTACGCCTTCATCCAGGACTCTCCAGCAGCTGCCTGTGAGACTGGTTGGGAAGGTAAATATCGCGTTACTAGGGGCAGCGTTTTCCAGCACCGCATAGCGGTAACGCTATGCAGTGCTGGAAAAAGTACTAAGTTTAAACCACAATCCGGTAGGCTAGGGTCAAAACGTAAATGTGACCCTAGCCTAAGTTTCACAATTTTTTTTTGTGGAACCTCTTCACTTTTGAAGTAAGGCTAGGGTCACACTTGCAGATTTTCCATGCAGTTTTCAGACTAGTCTTTTCTGAAAAACGCATGGAAAAATGCACCCATATGCCCCCATGTAAAAAACGCATGCCCCAATAGCAAAATCGCATGCTTAATGTGCCATGCGTTTTTGGGATGCATTTTTGTGCCTAAGTGAGGAGCTGCCTTACAAAACGCATGCAAAAACGCATGGTGCCATTTAATACCATGCAAAAACGCATGCGTTTCCCATAGGGGCCCATGTTAAAAAAAGCATGCGTTTTTGAAAACGCACCAAAAAAACGCTGCTTGCAGTATTTTTTGGTGCTGAGTCAAAAACGCATGCAAAAACATAGGGTGTCATAAAACACCTTAAAAAACGCATGCAGAAATGTAAAAACGCATGCAAAAATGCATGGTTCAAACAAGCACCTTAAAAAATCCATGGCAAGTGTGACCCTAGCCTAACATGGCAAATCTGTTTCTGTGTTTTTCATTTCTACTGGACACTAAAATATCCCATATCCCAACTCTATTTAATTTTCTATTTTAGCACAAATTTGGGTGGAATAGATTCCTAATGCCACGTTGCATTTTCAGAGCCATTGAGGTACAAACTTAAGGCCGGGTTACACGCAATTATATCGTTAACAGTATCATTGCAACGTCACCAGTTTTGTGATGTTGCAGCGACCTTGTAGCGATGTTGCTGCGTTTGACATGTACCAATGACCAGCGATCAGCTTACTGATCGCTGATCGTTGCTAAATGACCAGGACCATTTTTCTGACATTGGTCTCCCGCTGGGCGGCCAGCATCAGCGTGTGTGACAGCGGGAGACCAACGATCAATGACTTCCCAGCGCCGCACAGTACACACTGGGACATGGTAACCAGGGTAAACATCGGGTAACTAAGCGCAGCGCTCTGCTTAGTTACCCGATGTGTACCCTGGTTACCAGCGTTCTCGCTGATGATTGCTGGAGTGTCTGCCTGTGTGACAGCTCACCAGCGATCAGATAGTGATGTCCCAGCAATCCCGATCGTTGGTCGATCGCTAGGACATCGCAGCGTGTAACGAGGTATTTACAAAAACCCTCACAATTGACCTAATTGTTGAAATTACACACCTAAAGGAATTAATTGAGGAGGGTGTTGAGCATTTTGAGTCCACTAATGTTTCACAGAAATTTATAACATTGAGCCAAAAAGATAAATAATTTTTTTGCACTTAGATGTTGCTTCAGCCCCAAATTTTTCATTTTCACTAGATATTATGGGAAAAAATTGACAACTTAATTTGTTAACTAATTTCTCCTAAACACTACAATATCCTATTTGTAGCTGGAAACTATTGTATGGCCCCATAGCAGGGTTCAGAAAGGAAGAAGCATGCATTGTTTGGAATTCAGTTTTTGGAGTGCAAATTTGGCTGGAATATATTGCAAATGCCATGTCACATTTACTGAGCTGCTGATGTTCCAAAACAGCAGAAGCCCTCAAGTTACCAAAGTTGGTGAACTGTGAGAATTTATAGAGTACTTGCTAAGGCGCTGACTAGGTGCGTTGGATTCTTCAAGCCCAAGGCCTTAGGCTAGGGTTACACTTGAGCCCTGGATCAGTTAAAAGCATCAGTTTTTCAACTTAGAATTTTAGAAAAACTGATGGTTTTAACAGGTTCATAGGCTCCCATGCAAAAAATGCAGTCTCAAAATGCACTGCTAAAAAATGCTATGCGTTTTTTTACTACACCCAAAAACACTGCTAGCAGCATTTTTGGGTGCAGTAAAAAAACACAGCATTTTTTTTAACATGTGGCCCTATGGGAAACACATCCATTAACGCATGATATGCATAGGTACCATGGGTTAACGCATAGCGGTTTTTAGATGAAAAAATGGCAATTTCAAAAAACGGAATCAGGTTTTGGAGACTGCAGGCAGGTAGGTTACTGTGAAACAAAATGCAGTGGACAGTTAGGATGATGTCCTGGAGAATCCTGGCAGATTGTGTTATTCTGGAAACTGCAGACAAGTTGGTAGTTGTGCAACTGGGAGCTGAAGACAGCCAGGAAAGCATCCTGGAGACTGATGGCAGGTAAGTTACTGTGAAAATAAATGCAGGGAGAAGAGCCCAGACCCTGGTCAGGTGTTTAAAGGAAAGCTGTCAGGTAAAAATCCATATGTAACTTCTATCATTTTCTAATTCCTCACTTTAAGCTCTCTCTATTGATATATTTATTTTATTTATATTTCCCTCCTATCTCCTGTAAACTTCAAATAAAGAGATTCATTCCATCAGTCTCTCACAGTAATAATCCACTTAGTTCTCTGCTGTCCACTCCCCATACATGAATATGCATGTCACTTGCTCACAACACATCACTGCACAGGAGATCACTGTGGGGGGATGGGGGGCTGTATTCTCCTCTCTGCTCTCTGTCTGCAGCATCACAAGAGGTCAAATACAACAAAGAAACCATCACAGCAGAATATCTGCTTACAGAAACAGATGGAGTCTAGATAAGTCAGATCGGCAATAGCTCTCTCCCTCCTTGTCTTCATCAGAACAGAAGCTATTGAAGCCAGACACTGCACTTTTAGCAAAGGGAGGAGGGAGGAGAGAGCTGCTGAAAAGGAATGCATAAGTACATGACAGTTTATACAGCACAGGACTGTTCCTGTTTGGTTATAATGGAGAGGACAAATCCAGGAGCTCACTGCAGAGTCTGACCATGCTGATAACATGGAAACTACAAATGGTACAATAATGATTTTACATGTTTTTAAAAGGTCTATCCAGGCCTTATTCAATTAGTATCATACTAAAAAATCACCTGACAGTGTCCCTTTAACAGTATTGCTGCATTTTGAAGAAGTGGTGTTAAAATTTGTGATGTGTGAATACTAAAATATTTGGTTTTGGCTTTCATACTATTCATGTATTCGTCATGAATAGGGATGAGCGAGTCTACTCGCTAGGACTCGTTACTCGGCGATTCTTAAGGGACTCGCTGGACTCGGGAATCGGCGAGTCTTTTAGCGAATACTCGCTCAGTAACGAGTCCAATGCAAGTGAATGGCAATCTTAGTTTTGTCATAGTTTACTTTCTCTCACTCGCTAGACTCGCTAGACTCGCTCTATCACATCGCTATATAGCTTGAATCTCCCCAAACAGCAGCGAGTCTGAGCGAGTCTACGAGTCCGAATCCTAGCGAGTCTGCGATTCCGAGTCCTGTATTCTCTATTCGGGACTCGCGAATCCAGAATCTTTTATGTTACTAGTCAGCATTGCGTGTTAGGTCAGAAAACTTGTGAAGATAGCCAATCATAGTCAGTAATGGCATAGCAGCTTTGGTTGTGTCAGGACTATGATTGGCTGCTGTCCATCGTGATGCCTATGTCATCTATGACAGGCAAGGCAGTATATAAGGCTTGCCCCCGCCATTTTGGGCATATTGCTGAGAAGAGCTGACCTAGTGCAGGGAGACTTGGAGCAGATCTAGGGACAGTTAGGCAGTGTAGGAGTCACATATAACCCAAAAGTTCTTTTCAGAACTAACAGGACGCAGTGTAGGAGTCAAGATTCCTCACACATAACCCAAAAGTTCTTTTCAGAACTACCAGGACGGAGGATTGCTGTACAGGACTGTAAGGAAGGGGAGATAGGAGCAGCCTTACAGTGAATCCAGCACCATCCTCAGAGCTTAGTTCACCCAGCTTTCCGCAGAGCTGTAATCCTAAGCTTTTTCTTATTTTTGGCACTAGTCTACCAAATAATTTTGGTGCCATTTTTCCACAAAAAATTTCCTGTGCCAGTGCGTTGCTGTACGGTGTCCTGCCTGCAGCTCGCACGGTACTTGTAAACTTGCACGCAGCCAGCACCGCAGCCTAAGTGTGCCTGGTTCTGCGTACTAAACAATTTTTTCCTGTGCCAGTGCGTAGCTGTACGGTGTCCTGCCTGCAGCTCGCACGGTACTTGTAAACTTGCACGCAGCCAGCACCGCAGCCTAACAGTGCCTGGTTCTGCGTACTAAACAATTTTTTCCTGTGCCAGTGCGTAGCTGTACGGTGTCCTGCCTGCAGCTCGCACGGTACTTGTAAACTTGCACGCAGCCAGCACCGCAGCCTAAGTGTGCCTGGTTGTGCGTACTAAACAATTTTTTCCTGTGCCAGTGCGTAGCTGTACGGTGTCCTGCCTGCAGCTCGCACGGTACTTGTAAACTTGCACGCAGCCAGCACCGCAGCCTAAGTGTGCCTGGTTCTGCGTACTAAACAATTTTTTCCTGTGCCAGTGCGTAGCTGTACGGTGTCCTGCCTGCAGCTCGCACGGTACTTGTAAACTTGCACGCAGCCAGCACCGCAGCCTAACAGTGCCTGGTTCTGCGTACTAAACAATTTTTTCCTGTGCCAGTGCGTAGCTGTACGGTGTCCTGCCTGCAGCTCGCACGGTACTTGTAAACTTGCACGCAGCCAGCACCGCAGCCTAAGTGTGCCTGGTTGTGCGTACTAAACAATTTTTTCCTGGCCATAGCTTCTATGTACGAACTTGCACGCAGCCAGACGAGCTAGTGTGCTGGTCTGCGTCTAAACATTTTTTCCTGTGCCAGTGGTAGCTTACGGTGTCCCGCCTGCAGCTCACGGTACTTGTAAACTTGCACGCAGCCAGCACCCAGCCTAAGTGTGCCTGGTTCTGCGTACTAAACAATTTTTTCCTGTGCCAGTGCGTAGCTGTACGGTGTCCTGCCTGCAGCTCGCACGGTACTTGTAAACTTGCACGCAGCCAGCACGCAGCCTAAGTGTGCCTGGTTGCTGCGTACTAAACAATTTTTTCCTGTGCCAGTGCGTAGCTGTACGGTGTCCTGCCTGCAGCTCGCACGGTACTTGTAAACTTGCACGCAGCCAGCACCGCAGCCTAAGTGTGCCTGGTTGTGCGTACTAAACAATTTTTTCCTGTGCCAGTGCGTAGCTGTACGGTGTCCTGCCTGCAGCTCGCACGGTACTTGTAAACTTGCACGCAGCCAGCACCGCAGCCTAAGTGTGCCTGGTTCTGCGTACTAAACAATTTTTTCCTGTGCCAGTGCGTAGCTGTACGGTGTCCTGCCTGCAGCTCGCACGGTACTTGTAAACTTGCACGCAGCCAGCACCCGCAGCCTAAGTGTGCCTGGTTCTGCGTACTAAACATTTTTTCCTGTGCCAGTGCGTAGCTGTACGGTGTCCTGCCTGCAGCTCGCACGGTACTTGTAAACTTGCACGCAGCCAGCACCACAGCCTAAGTGTGCCTGGTTCTGCGTACTAAACAATTTTTTCCTGTGCCAGTGCGTAGCTGTACGGTGTCCTGCCTGCAGCTCGCACGGTACTTGTAAACTTGCACGCAGCCAGCACCGCAGCCTAAGTGTGCCTGGTTGTGCGTACTAAACAATTTTTTCCTGTGCCAGTGCGTAGCTGTACGGTGTCCTGCCTGCAGCTCGCACGGTACTTGTAAACTTGCACGCAGCCAGCACCGACAGCCTAAGTGTGCCTGGTTTGCGTACTAAACAATTTTTTCCTGTGCCAGTGCGTAGCTGTACGGTGTCCTGCCTGCAGCTCGCACGGTACTTGTAAACTTGCACGCAGCCAGCACCGCAGCCTAAGTGTGCCTGGTTGTGCGTACTAAACAATTTTTTCCTGTGCCAGTGCGTAGCTGTACGGTGTCCTGCCTGCAGCTCGCACGGTACCTGTAAACTTGCACGCAGCCAGCACCGCAGCCTAAGTGTGCCTGGTTGTGCGTACTAAACAATTTTTTCCTGTGCCAGTGCGTAGCTGTACGGTGTCCTGCCTGCAGCTCGCACGGTACTTGTAAACTTGCACGCAGCCAGCACCGCAGCCTAAGTGTGCCTGGTTCTGCGTACTAAACAATTTTTTCCTGTGCCAGTGCGTAGCTGTACGGTGTCCTGCCTGCAGCTCGCACGGTACTTGTAAACTTGCACGCAGCCAGCACCGCAGCCTAAGTGTGCCTGGTTGTGCGTACTAAACAATTTTTTCCTGTGCCAGTGCGTAGCTGTACGGTGTCCTGCCTGCAGCTCGCACGGTACTTGTAAACTTGCACGCAGCCAGCACCACAGCCTAAGTGTGCCTGGTTCTGCGTACTAAACAATTTTTTCCTGTGCCAGTGCGTAGCTGTACGGTGTCCTGCCTGCAGCTCGCACGGTACCTTCCATCTCTCTAAAAATATCTTAGCCTCTAGTGTGTACCTTTCACGAAATAGTACCTGCTACTTGTTTTACAAGCCCCCAGAAAGCCACCAGAAATTACAAAATGTCACACAAAAAACCAAATCCCAAAAAAAGTCTTGCTAAGGGACAGGGACGAGGTACAGGCATTGGTAGTCGTGGCCAACTATCCACCAGTTCGGGCAGACAGACGAGGATTGATCGATCGTTCCTCCTGTCTAACTTTCCCCGTCAGGAAAGTAAACGAGTATTGAGGCCGGAAGACGAACAGCATCTAACGTCTTGGCTGGCAGACAAGACCTCAACAACAGGTTCTTGCAGCACTCAAGGTTCCTTGAGCACTGTATCTACTGTTGGTACATACCATGCTGGGTCATCTAATCCACAACCTCTTCACAGTTCCTCAGACCAACAGCAGCCCCATGAAAATGTTGACACAGACATGGGTCACTCAGATGACTTATTTGGTACATATAATCCTTTACATGAATCCGGTTTGCCAGACTCCGTAGTAGATGAGATACTTGCTGAAGAATTGTCCATTCATGGCCAAGTTTTAGAGACACCCCGGCCACATGAACGTGTCTTTCAGCAAAGTCTTAGACCGTCTCAGGAGTTGGAGGATGATGGTGATGAGACAGTGACACACTTGTCATCTGGGGAGCAAAATCTATCTTGTTATCGGGAAGATTTAGAAGAGGAAGGGGTTGATGATGAGACAACTGATCCCACGTGGAATGTTGCGATGCAGAGCCAGCAGAGCAGCACGGAGGAAGAAAGTGTGTATGTCCCACCAACAAAGGCAGCAAGGCCGACTCCTCCCACCAGAACTCAAAGAGTCACCACTGTTGCCCAAAATGTGTCCACTGTGGCTCAAAATTTGTCAACTGTTGGACAAAATGTCTCAAATGTGGGCCTCAGTAATCCCTCAGGGAGTACAGTCAAGCCTAGAGGTCGGTCAGCCACTGTGTGGAAATTTTTTAAAGATGGGCCTTCTCAAGAAAATGTGGTCATCTGTACCATCTGCCATGCAAGGCTCAGCAGAGGCCACGGGAAAGGAAACCAGAGCACCAGCAGTATGCGGAAGCACATGGCTGGTCAGCACCCTATTCAGTGGTCAAAAGTGCAGCCTTCCACAACAGTGTCATCTGACCCAAAGACTGCGACGGTAACTCAGATACGTCCGTCACAATCAAGTGTTGCTGAAGCTGGTCCAGCTCATATGTACTCATCACAAGCAGCGGTTGCAGAGAGACTGAACACGAGTGCAGACAGTTCTCGGTCAGCAACATCGTTACAGTTATCAGTGACACAGCTGTACGAAAGGAAGCAGAAATACCACTCTTCCCACCCATTAGCCAAAAAAATAAATGCCCAGATAGCTAAGTTGTTAGCAGTCGAGATGTTGCCGTTTAGGCTTGTGGGTACAGACTCTTTCCGTGAGCTTTTGGCTGTGGCAGTACCACGCTACTCGGTTCCAAGCCGCCACTACTTTTCACGTTGTGCCGTCCCCGCGTTACATGAGCATGTCATTAACAACCTCAAGCGTGCCCTCACCAACGCTGTAACCGGGAAAGTACACCTTACTACGGACACGTGGACAAGCAGTTCAGGACAGGGCCGGTACATCTCGCTCACCGCGCATTGGATCAACGTTGTGGAGAGTGTGCCAAACGATGTTAGTGTTACATCAAACATCCTACCCACGCCACGGATAGCTGGCACAACCTCATTCAGGGTCTCTGCATCATCCTATATGTCCACTACCCCATCTTCCGCTTCCTCGACCAATCCTCAATTGCCCTCAACATCACGGCCAAGTTGGGAGGTTTGCTGCAGTGCTTCAGCAAGACGCCAACAGGCTCTGCTGAAGCTGATCTGTTTAGGTCACACACCGCACACTGCAGTAGAGCTGTTGAAAGGTCTGAAGGAACAGACAGATGAGTGGCTATCCCCACTCCAACTCCAGACCGGTCTCGTGGTGAGCGACAATGGTCGTAACCTAGTGGCTGCACTAAAGCTCGGAAACCTTGTGCACGTGCCTTGCATGGCTCACGTGCTGAATCTGGTAGTGCAGAAATTCCTGCGTACATACCCAGAGCTATGTGACCTACTGGAGAAGGTGCGTCGACTTTGTGCACATTTTCGTCATTCGTCAACAGCGGTTGGAAAACTTTCATTGCTTCAAAAGCAATTGAATTTGCCCAACCACAGACTCATTTGTGACATGCCGACACGATGGAACTCTACATTCCATATGTTATCGAGGATCAATGAGCAGCAGAGGGCAATATCCGAGTATCAGTTGCAACATGCCCGTCAGACCGGCAGTCAGCCACGACATATTACTACAATGGAGTGGGTGTGGATCGCTGACACATCTGAGGTTCTTGATAATTTTGACTACTGCACAAAACTGGTGAGCGGTGATCAGTCCATCATCAGTGTCACTATACCCATGCTGTGTCTGCTGAAAGAGTCCCTCATTAATCAGAAAAATGAAGCATTGAGAGCCCAGCAGATGGCTATGGAGCCAGATTTAAACAGCGCAGTACCTAGCCAGCAAAGCCAGTATGACCAGGCAACAATGGCTCCTGAGGAGGAACAGGAGCAAGACGATGAAGAGGATTCATTTTTTGTTGGTGCCGATGTCAACCCAGATGGTACTCAGAACCCCAGCTTTGTGTCTGTCCACCATGGGTGCCTGGAGAGGAGGAGGCGGAGACAGACTTTGCGGATACAATGGGTATTGAACATCGTTCTGAGGACACTGAAGACATGACTCTATGCAGCTTAGGACACATGGCTGACTTCATGTTGACTTGTCTGCTAGAAGACCCACGAGTGATTAACATATTGCACAACGACCTCTACTGGTTGGCCACCTTTCTGGACCCACGTTATAAAGATAAATTCACCTCGCTGCTGTTTCAGTCACCACGTGGCTTGACAATTGACTATTTCAAGAGTGTTCTTGTGGAAAATATGCTTCGAATATCACCGTCAGACAACACTCTGCCCATAGTTAGCAACTCTGTGCAACAGCAGCCTTTGGTCGGGGCACAATCATCCACGCTGTCCAGAAGAGATGCTGGAAAGATGTCCGCAAAGTGGGCTATGTTCAATAAGCCATCGAACCTGCAGCGCCATGTTGCTCCAGTAACCATCTCTCGGAGACAGAAACTTACCAACATGGTACAAGAATACTTAAGTGACAGTACCTGCTTCCTGACTGATGCCGCAGTCCCGTTTAATTACTGGGTCTCCAAGCTCCACACTTGGACCGAGCTCTCGTTGTATGCCTTGGAGGTGCTGGCATGCCCTGCAGCTAGTGTGACATCAGAGCGGGTTTTCAGTGCCGCTGGGGGTATCATAACTGATACCAGGACACGTCTTACTCCAGAGAATGCAGACAGGCTTACTCTAATTAAGTTTAATAGGAACTGGATTTCACAAGACTTCTTGAGCCCTGAAGACGACAGTACTCAGAGCTGAAGTGCCACGTTCAACATCAATATGATATAATTAATCATTGTATTATATTGTGTCTTTTTGGTACAAGCAGTATGTCCAAGACCAGTAACGATTTGCGTAACCATGTTCCTGCAACCTGGTAATGAGGCTGCTTCATCTTAAACCAACACTACACCTTAACTTCGGTTTCATTAACCATCACAAACCTTTTCACAAGGAATCAACCTTTATTTTCTGTTAGCAAACATTTAACAGCCCCTTGGGCTAATTTTTGGAAACACCCAGCCTAACAAGCTGATCATGGCCCTTAGGCCTGCATTTACACTAAAAATGCAAAACAGCCCCTTGGGCTAATTTTTGGAAACACCCAGCTTAACAAGCTGATCATGGCCCTTAGGCCTGCATTTACACGAAAAATGCCAAACAGCCCCTTGGGCTAATTTTTGGAAACACCCAGCCTAACAAGCTGATCATGGCCCTTAGGCCTGCATTTATACCCAAAAAGCAAAAACAGCCCCTTGGGCTAATTTTTGGAAACACCCAGCCTAACAAGCTGATCATGGCCCTTAGGCCTGCATTTACACTAAAAATGCCAAACAGCCCCTTGGGCTAATTTTTGGAAACACCCAGCCTAACAAGCTGATCATGGCCCTTAGGCCTGCATTTACACTAAAAATGCCAAACAGCCCCTTGGGCTAATTTTTTGAAACACCCAGCCTAACAAGCTGAACATGGCCCTTAGGCCTGCATTTATACCCAAAATGCAAAACAGCCCCTTGGGCTAATTTTTGGAAACACCCAGCCTAACAAGCTGAACATGGCCCTTAGGCCTGCATTTATACCCAAAATGCCAAACAGCCCCTTGGGCTAATTTTTGGAAACACCCAGCCTAACAAGCTGAACATGGCCCTTAGGCCTGCATTTATACCCAAAATGCCAAACAGCCCCTTGGGCTAATTTTTGGAAACACCCAGCCTAAGAGGCTTATCATGGCCCTTAGGCCTGCATTTACACTAAAAATGCCAAACAGCCCCTTGGGCTAATTTTTGGAAACACCCAGCCTAAGAGGCTTATCATGGCCCTTAGGCCTGCATTTACACTAAAAATGCCAAACAGCCCCTTGGGCTAATTTTTGGAAACACCCAGCCTAACAAGCTGAACATGGCCCTTAGGCCTGCATTTATACCCAAAATGCAAAACAGCCCCTTGGGCTAAAATTTTCCAGGCACCAAGCCTATGCCTCCATCGTGGGCATTGCATGTACTATGCTCCTAGTACAAGCAATTCTATTGTATGGGCCAAGCACCCTGCTTTCTGAAAAAAATGTATATGAAGCCCCTTCAGCTAATTTTTTTAGGCAACAAGCCTATGCTTGCATCGTGGGCATTGCTTGGACTATCATCCTGCTGGAGCCTGGAGAAAGGTCCCACTGTACGCTCTGTAGAAAACGCGTAGACGCGATGTGTAGCAGGTAGATGTCCCAGCCTCTCACATGTGTGTTCCTAGTCTTGTTGCCATAGCGAGGCATTAAGTAACCCCCCAAACACAGGCACTGTTTATTTGTCAGCAACATTTGTCTGTGGAGTCATGATTTTACACTTAGTAACCAAGGTGACTTCATGCTCCATGCGGTCCGTAAAGTACTTGCTAATGATGCTCTCTCTCCCCTGTCCTCCACGCCAAATGTCTCGGGGTAATCCTTGACTCATCCCTCTCCTTCAAGCCCCACCTCTAGTTCCTAACCAAGTCCCTGTCACTCCAACTCAAAAATATTTCAAGAATTTGCTCGTTACTCAACCCTGACACAGCTAAAACACTCATTAATGCCCTCATCATCTCACGCCTTGACTACTGGAACCTCCTTCGCACAGGCCTCCCTGCCAACTCTCTTGCACCTCTCCAATGTATACTAAACTCTGCTGCCCGACTAATCCATCTGTCCTCACGCTACTCACCTGTCTACACCCACTGCCAAGCCCTTCACTGGGTCCCCGCCCCACAGAGAGCTCACTTTAAAACACTGATCATGACATTCAAAGCCTTACACAACCTATCCCCACCATACATCTCCGACATGATCTCCCGATACCATCCCTCACGCTACCTGCGTTCATCCAAAGAACTTCTCCGACACTCCCCCCTCATCTCCTCTTCCCACAACCGCATACAGGATTTCTCCCGGGCATCAACCATGCTCTGTAACTCGCTGCCCCACCTCATCACTCACTCGCCTACCCTGGGAACCTTCAAGAAACACCTAAAGACTCACCTCTTCCGACAGGCCTACAACCTGCCATGACACCCCGCTACACGCCCCACGACCGACACCTTCCCCACCCTATTGTATCCCCACCCACCCCTCGTTGAATGTGAGCCCACGCGTACAGGGTCCTCTCCTGTTGTACCTCTATGACCTTATTGTCTATGTTTATTGTACTTCTCCTTGTGTACCTTATCCTCATGTAAAGCGCCATGGAACCTATCGGTGCTATATAAATAAATAATAATTATAATGATGATGACTTTAAGCCCACCCACAAAACAACCTACACATCCTTTCCCTGAAAAAAGACAGACACAAAGCAGTTTTTGTAAACTGGGTATTATTCCGCCATAATGGTAAAAATGTCAGAATTTTTTTTTTTTTTTTTTTTTTTTTTTTTTGGTACAACTTTGTAAACAGGAAAATATAAGAAATAATAACAATGAAATTGTGCAATGCACATGAACACAAAATAAAAAAAAAAAAAAAAGGGGTCTACAGCTGCTGGTAGGTTGCCGCATCCTCCGGCCTTGCCAGTAAAGTGACACCATCACCCTGGTCCTGCAAGAGGTCAAGGGCCCCATGAATGGCCTCCGGCAACCCTTGAGGGTGGATCCTCTGGGCCGGTGTGGGGAAAAATGGTAGGTCCCTGTTAGGTGGCCATTGTGGAATGGTAGGTACAGGCCTCTGTGGTGGCACATGGCTGTCCCGGGGTGTGGGCCTGTCTTGTAGGTTGTAGTGTCTGAGTTGCCACCCCTCCAAAAAATTGAAAACCTCACCTGGGTGGTTTGGTGGGCGACTGGCGTCAAGCACAATCTGTAATGCTGACCTTGCCCGCAGTAGCCTGTGAAATGGAATTTCATCCAGGAATGGTATCAGACTGTGGCAAAGTCAGCATTACTTTGTGCACGCCGTCTATTAGGTGACCCCGGGATCAGACCATGGCTGGTGTGAGGTGGGCATCCAGGTTCCTCCTCTTGCGGCCGGACATGCCCCAAAGCTGGGGTTGGTGCTGGTGGCGGCGGTGGTGGTGTTGGTGCTGGTGGCGGCGGTGGTGGTGTTGGTTCTGGTGGCGGCGGTGGTGGTGTTGCTGCTGCTGGTGGCGGCGGTGGTGGTGGTGCTGGTGGCGGCGGTGGTGGTGTTGCTGCTGCTGGTGGCGGCGGTGGTGGTGGTGCTGGTGCTGGTGGCGGCGGTGGTGGTGTTGCTGCTGCTGGTGGCGGCGGTGGTGGTGGTGGCGCCGGCCGTGGTGGTGGTGCTGGGTGTTCTCCACGCCGCCTTCTGTTTGGCGGTGGAGGGTTCACAGCACGCCGCCCTCTGTAGTAAGCTTCTCTGTGGGTAAAGTAAAAAAAAATTTGGTGAATGCATTGCATTTGGAAACAAAAACATAGGTCAAACATTAAGTTGCACGCTTTTTAGACTCTGTGTATCTGTGTATTATTAATCAGATATTTGTTATTATTATGAAAGAATAACCAACGCCCACACCACGCCCTCTGCCAAACAACCCACACCTCTCACTAACCTCCTGCAGCTAACCACACCCCATGTTTACCTTTGCCATGATGTCATTTAGCTGCGGCCGCTATCTTTAATAAGGTCAGAAATGATGGCAGTAATCGGATCTCTGCTCCCTCTAGCACGCCCCAACACTGTAGCACCATCTATTAACCCTATTCTCATCACCTATATACTCTGCTACCCACAGACCCGCCTGTATACTCTGCTACCCACAGACCCACCTGTATACTCTGCTACCCACAGACCCGCCTGTATACTCTGCTACCTCAGACCCGCCTGTATACTCTGCTACCCACAGACCCGCCTGTATACTCTGCTACCCACAGACCCGCCTGTATACTCTGCTACCCACAGACCCGCCTGTATACTCTGCTACCCACAGAGCCGTCTTTATACTCTGCTACCTCAGACCCGCCTGTATACTCTGCTACCCACAGACCCGCCTGTATACTCTGCTACCCACAGACCCGCCTGTATACTCTGCTACCCACAGAGCCGTCTTTATACTCTGCTACCTCAGACCCGCCTGTATACTCTGCTACCCACAGAGCCGCCTGTATACTCTGCTACCTCAGACCCGCCTGTATACTCTGCTACCCACAGAGCCGCCTGTATACTCTGCTACCCACAGAGCCGTCTTTATACTCTGCTACCTCAGACCCGCCTGTATACTCTGCTACCCACAGAGCCGCCTGTATACTCTGCTACCCACAGACCCGCCTGTATACTCTGCTACCCACAGACCCGCCTGTATACTCTGCTACCCACAGAGCCGTCTTTATACTCTGCTACCCACAGACCCGCCTGTATACTCTGCTACCCACAGAGCCGTCTTTATACTCTGCTACCTCAGACCCGCCTGTATACTCTGCTACCCACAGACCCGCCTGTATACTCTGCTACCCACAGACCCGCCTGTATACTCTGCTACCCACAGACCCGCCTGTATACTCTGCTACCCACAGACCCGCCTGTATACTCTGCTACCCACAGACCCGCCTGTATACTCTGCTACCCACAGACCCGCCTGTATACTCTGCTACCCACAGAGCCGTCTTTATACTCTGCTACCTCAGACCCGCCTGTATACTCTGCTACCCACAGACCCGCCTGTATACTCTGCTACCTCAGACCCGCCTGTATACTCTGCTACCCACAGAGCCAAAATGGAAACTAATGTATATATTTATAAATAATACTAAATGTACACAACAGTGCTGCAGATACATACCTTGGCATAGCGGCCACCGGGTGAAGGAAGGACAGCCGGTCATAAAAGTGGTAGTGGTTGAGCAATGGAGCGGCTCCCGGTTGTCTCTCTGAGTACTGCCGGTACTGCTTCTTATGCTGGTCCCGGCAGCTCCTCCACCGTTTTTTAAGATGGTCAACTGTGAAATGATTTGAAACCGGCTTTAGAGATGTGTAATATTTGAAAAAACAAAAGTATGTGTACAAATCAACAATAACATTTTATTCATTTTGTGTGTGTAATGTGTATACAAGGCACAGTGACACGACAGTGTGGAACATCATCAACAGCATTACGGACATTGAGCTCACGTGGCCACAATCACAAATGAGGCAGGACACATGTCAACGCATAGAGAATGTAATAGTGCGGGCACCAGACTCTGGTCATTAGTGGTATTTATATACACCCAACCCCTTGGCCGAAAGAGCCAGGAGGATAAGACATTAAACTCATTGTACTGTTGTGACCCCATCCAAATATAGGCAACTATGCGGTGGAGCATGATAACACATTCAGGGTCCTGTATACCCTGCTATGGGGGCCCTGTATTCCCACTGCTGGGGGCCCTGTAAACCCACTGGGCCACTGTCTACCCACTGCTGGGGGCCCTGTATACCCACTGCTGGGGGGGCCTGTACACACACTGAGGGCCCTGTATACAGGGACTGACTGGCACCCTACAGTTTGGGTCGCAACCCTCCCTCACTGGCCCGACACAGGTGAGGATGGGGGGTGGGGGGGGTGATGACTGGCGGCCGCCTCACAGTCACCGCAGCTCCCGCATTATCCTATGGCTCGCTCCCAGCCGCAGCCTCGCGCTCCTCACAGCCGCTCGCTAACAGTCGCAGCCGCACGCCACTCACAGACGCTCACTCCCGGACGCAGCCGCGTGCTGATGACGTCATCGCGCGGCCAGGAGCTTCCGTTTCCGCCTGCTGCTTCAGGGACATGCGGATTATTCATGCTCCTGCAGCCGCATGACCCGTGGCACCTGGGCCAGTCCGCCCCTGCCTGTATACGACAATATGGGGGCATGTATACCCAGCTGGGGGCCTGTATACTCTGCAGGGGGAGGTGTATACTCTGCTGGGGGGCTGTCTACCAGTGATAGCCGCTGTATACCAGGATGGCGGTGAATATGTTTTCATAGTTTTTCGGGGCAAAAATAGGGGGTCGGCTTATACACGGGTCGGCTTATACACGAGTATATATACAGTAAATGCAATATATAACGTGTGAACTCATTTAACTTACTTAGATTGCTCTGTTCCTCATGGTCACTCCGATGGAACGCAGGGAACATCTCTTGGGCGATCTCTCTCCAGGCTGTATTAATAAGGGTCGTATCCCCATACTCAGGATCTGTAGGGAGCCATAGAAATGGACGAGCCTCCACAAGTGCAATAAGACGCAGCGTGTTCACCATGCCACGTCCTGCTGCCATGATTGCACTGATGAATGGATCGCTCTGTGTGTGCGCCTGTCAGCGCGACTCGCTTCCTGTTTCCTTAAACCATAGTGTGTGCTGGAGAATCCCTTCCCTCGCATCATCGGCTACAAGCCTCAAAATAAGAGAAAAACCAGCGAGTTTGGACTCGCACACTTTCAGAGACACATCAGCGAGTTGTAAATGTCATTATTCGCTATTACTCGGGTCCCTATTCATTAACATTGGACTCGCTGGACTCGCAACGAGTCCCGAGTCCTTGACTCGGACTCGTTGGGGTCTTGCGATTCCGAGTCTTTTCGGACTCGCTCATCCCTAGTCATGAATAATGAAACTAATACAAGTCAGTGGAAAACTCAAATAATTTTCCAGCAGAACCTCTTAGGAGGTCTGGGGGCTGGAAAAATACTGAAATAAATGGAAAAGTGCTGAATTGAATGGGAACAGCATGAAGAAGATGCCTGGATGCATCTCTGCCTCATAGCTTGCTTCTGGGAACAAAGTTGTCACGGTATTATGCCACTTTGATATGTGGTCCCCCATCTATTTGTGATAACCAGCACAGGTAAAGTAGACAGCTGCAGATTGCAGCCCCCAGTTGTGTGCTTCATCTTGGCTGGTTATAAAAAAATAGAGGCTCGACCATGCTGTTTTTTTTTATTATTTAAATGTATAATAAAAAAAACTATGTGGACTCCTGCCCATTTTTTATAACCAGTGTAGATAAAGCAAACAGCTTGGGATCGGTATTGTCAGGCCAGAAAGGTCCATGGTTATTGGGTCCTCCGCATCCTAAAAAGAGCAGCTTGCAGCTGCCCCACAATTGGTGCATCCATTTTTTTCTTTTTGCTTACAGGGTTGCTAGTTAGTAGGTCTCATATACACAACTCCATTACCAACCCAGAGATTAATGGCAGCTATGATTTTTGACAAAACACAACTGACATCAAGCCTATATATGGAGTAAAACACCACAATTTACACAACTAAAGCTACTTTCACAATGCAGTTTTTTCCTGATCGGGATTCATTAGGTTTTGTGTGCCAAAACCCAAAGTGTCTCCAAAACCCAGAACAGGTGTCAATCTTTCAATTATAGTTTTTCTCTGCAAGTTTCACTCCTGGTTTTGGCACACAGATCTTGATCAGGAAAAAATTGAAGTGTGAAGGCAGCCTAACTGAAGCATCAATTATGGGTTGGGTGCAAGCTGCTATTTTTAGTCTGGGAAGGGCCCAATAATCAAGGACCTTCCCAGCCTGAAAATAAAGTGGGCTGGAGCCCACATCATTTTTTTATTGTTTACTTAAATAATAAAAAAAAAATAGCATGGGGGAGTCTCTGTTTAATGACCAGCCAAGATAAAGCACACAGCTGGGGGCAGCAGCCTGCAGCTAACTACCTGCGCTGGTTACCACATGCACTTCACTTTTTTTCAATGCAACTGCCAATCACAGTAATGCCAGCAGCAAACGCAAACATCATTGTGTGTTTGAATGCTTGTGCCAAGCTGCCGTTGCCAATAACGATCCTTGTTCTGGATTCTTCTCTATGGTTCTTGTATGTGTATTTGATGGCTCTGACATCCTTGTGTTTGGACATCTTTCTTTAAATTACAATGACCACTATTATACTCATTTTTACAGGGTAGTTATAAATCTGTATGAACTAGATTTATTTATACTGATTTTAAGAATTTACTATGGGGGGCGCTGTTTTGCAGTTCGCCTCAGGTAGCAGAGATGCTAGGTCCACCCACGTCTGAAACCAATAACTCTGGCACTTCAGCCCTTACAGTAAATAACTGTGAGTTCTATTGCAGCTTCTGTTTCCTCAGTTACCACATACAATCCCTTGGTTAAGTCTCTGATTTGTTAATTTATGTTCATAGTTTCAGTCCATCTGTTACACTGTGACTCTCTAGCACAATAATATTTCCCGGATTCTTCAGGTTTCACTCCAGTGAGTTTACAATAAACTTCTCCTCTATTTGTGTCTCTTGTTACAGTCATACGTCCCTGGACAGACTGGGCATAATCTATGCGATTATTGTAACATATTCTTCCCAACCACTCCAGTCCTTTCCCTTCAGGTTGTCTGATCCATTTCACACACCACATATTACTGCTGTCAGTGAGGGAGGCACCGGTCACTTTACAGGTCAGGTCCAGAGTCTCTGATGGTCTCACAATCCCAGGACCAGACTCCTCCATAGAGATTTGGGAAGTGACATCTGCAAAATACAAACAGACTGAAATCTTCAGATGATTTTATCATACTGATATAATAATTAATATCCATTGAATGAGCCTCACATTGTAGAGACAATACAGCACTGAGTAACCACAGGAGAACCTTCATGTCCGGTCTATGAAGTAAGACTTTGTGTGTCTCCGATTCCCCAGTGGATATTTCCTGGTGTCACTTCTCTATTTATAGTCTAAATAATCTGAATATATTTACATACTATCAGCATTAGCTTATTAACCAATGACTGTGTAGTCTACCTTTATGTATCTATGGGTCTGAGTCTTAGATTATTTTTGAGTAGTTTCTTAAATCTTAGCGTTTATCCTACACTCCTCAACAATAAAATTACAACACCGAGAAGGAAAAGTAGTGAAAATATGGAAATCATAGGATTGATAGGCATGTAAGAACAGATTTACAGCTATTTCTCCAAAGTGTCCCAGGAACTAAGCTGCCTGTGTGGTCTAAATGTGCTACAATGGCATCTGAAGTCTCAGGACTTTTCTACCATCAAGCAAATCTGAGATGTAATTAGTTGGCATTTGCAAAGGGAGCTGCCAGCAGCAGATTTTTATGATTTGTGTGCACAACTGAATACAGAGTGACAGAACATTCCTCAGGCAACCATTAATACCTCATTAATAATATGCCAAGGTGGGCAAGTGCATGTATTTCTGCACGTGGTGCTCATATTCAATAATAAATAAATTGAGATGGTTGAAAATGTAGCTTCTGTTTTATCATTAATTACATTTCATTAATTGCATTTCATTAACATGTCTATCAATCTTGTGAGTTCCATAATTCCACAGTATATTCTTTATATTATTACAATTTTAATGTTGAGGAGTGTAACTTGTTCCACCATTTGTTTCCTTTACGACATTTGTATAGTAGGGCCAGTCTGATTTATATTAAATAAGCACCAAGCTTTACAAGCATTGCTACTATACAGGGTTACAGTCTGCCTGTGCCAACATGTTTGTGACTATTGGTTTGGTATGAATGGAGACGACATGGTGAATTCTTATAAGGTACAAGAGCCATGATGAAGCAGCTAGGCCAGCAGTTACTGATGTGTTAATATCCCACATTCATTTAATATAAAGCTGTTCTGTTGTCCTGTCTGTTATCCAGGATCCCATTGAAAACATGAACTGAGGCATTGTAAAATATACAAATATATTATTTTAAGTATTGTTCCTTTCACGATGTAAGAAAACTAAGGCACAATTCATTATTGCATTTATGCTTCATTTTTTTCCATCTAGATCTTGTTGGTCTTCACCAATTTTTGATTTGCAACTAACTGTTTCATAAACATTATAAATATGTTGATTTCAATGAAAGCCCTAAATAGTTGTCAGTTCATTTATAATTTAGGATTTTTATATCTAAGGAACAGTTACATAATGTCAAAATTAAACATGGATCCTGTGGTTACATAATGTACATAGATCCTGTACAAACTTTAATCCTTTCAGGACCATAAGTTAATTCAATTAAATTGTGGGCCGTTTAACACTATGGGGCAAATATGTCCCTTAGGGCTCATGCTGACATCAGTGAAATTCAGTCTGAGTACAGTCCGCAATTCTTGGACTGTTCATTCACATGGTCTCTGTATCCGATAAAGATACAAAGTTATGGCTCAGCAGAACAGTTATGTTGCACATTTTCTGACCAGAAATATAGAAAACAACAACTACCATAGCTGAGGAATAGCTTTCTGCAACATGTATATAGTCCACAAAATGAACAGATCCTCTCTGGTATATTTAGCTTTATATACAAGTGATTATGTAGGAAAATCTTTGTCTAAACCTTTTTGGTCTGTTAATTGTGATTTAGGTTAGGTTTGGTAGTTATTCTTGTGTATCTGTAACAGTGGTGTAATACTGTGACAAAGCTATTCCCACAAACCATATGTGATTCAGAAATGCATGCAAACATATTCTCCAGGCTCTTTCCATTCTGTTTCATCACTTTCCCATCCATTTCAGCCTTTTCCTCAGGCCCCAAGACTCCTTTGTAGGGTCCAGGAGAAAATTACTCACATTTCATGTCAACTTGCATTGTATTCGCTATTCAGAATAAACACGCGATTATTACAAAGTACTCATAACGAGTATAGTGATTACGAATATTTTGGTACTAGCTCATCATAGTAAAAGTATTCTTGGATTATAAACAGAATGTGGTCACAAAGAACTCTTACTTGGCATCCTGAGGACATTTTCTGTTAATCTCCAATTGTTGGCAGCAGATCATTCAGGATACTCTGAAAGCATGTTGACAACAGAACTTGGTTTTAATTAGCAACAAACAGGTACAGATATGAAGGTCTTTGTGGAAACAGGAATATACATCTTAAATGTCTCTTTGCAGCATCAGCAAGCTGCTGTGCTTCTCTTCACATGCACAGACACAGGAACTGGTTTACAGTCACATGATATTTCCTGTGTGTGAGCCTCAGGGAGTGTTCCTCTTTTTTTTAAACTAACTTTACTGACAATGCACAAACCTAGCAATACATCACTTAAGGGCCGCTTTACAAGTCACAATATCGCAATGCAACATCGATAAAAAGTCACGTGGTACAGCCGTTTCAGTTGATATCGTTCGTGCGTTGTATCGTGTAAATGGGCAATGCAAAGCGAAAACAACCTAACTACAATATTGCATGAAGATTGTGCAAGCCCTTCAACCGTACGATATTGTATAGGCGATGGGGCATGATCGTGCTGTGTGACAGCGCAACTACAATTTGGAGCGCAACTTCTCCCATTCACTCCAATGTTAATTAGTCGTTCCCTGGGTTGCTCATACACAGCGTAGAAAAGGGGCGTACACCATCGTAGTTGCGTTGCCTGCCAATATCTCCCTATGTGACATCTACTTTGCGATCCTGGACAAGTGCCAAAAACGTGCGCGCTCCCTTGAAATCGTATGCAATATCGTAACGATATTGCGACGTGTAAAGCTGCCATTACACATACAGGATTGGAGTTGTTACATTAAACATATTCCAACACCGATTCATACTGTATTTCAAGGAAACAATAGACTGAGTTCTCATGTTTTACAAACAGCTACCGACTTCAAGAGTAACTATCATTCTAACATTTATAATATAAACAATATTACACATGAAAATAAGCAATCCTGTAATAGAGATGAGCTAACACCTGTGGGTTCACATTCAGTTCAGTTTTCTGAATGCTGGGGTGTATGCCAAATTTTTCGCCGAACAGTTCACCAAACCTCCCTGAACAAAGGTGTCAAAAAGCTGCCAAACACAGCTCAAATAACAAATACACTCATACACTCTAAGATCATCTTACCAGTCTCCCACTGCTTGCTTGCTTCCGGGTCCTCTCTGCCTTTCACTTACTTATGGTCCTGCACAATGAGCTATCTGCATATTCAGTTTACTGCCCGCTAACAGCCATTAACAGACACTCATTCTGTGAGAACGTCTGTGATTGACTGTGTTGCAATCAGACTGCATTTCCACAATCTGGATGATGTCTGTGCTTGGTCGGTATACACATTAGTGTATGGCAAACAATCTGGCATCATAGAGTGTAAAAAAATAAATAGTGGAAAAAAAATGCATATTGCTCCGTTGTATCAGCGAGTCACCACTTCCGGACCGAGTTGGCGGGTCATTCATTCAATATTTGGAGGCTGCCATGACAGGACGCTGTGTTCTTCACTGCAGTCTCAAATGAAGAAGAAGTTGACAAGGATCAAGGATGGGTATGAGGAAGTAATAAAGATAGAGTCCAGATATGTGTTTGCGGTTTTATCTCTAACTAGCTGTACTACCCGGCTACGCCCGGGTTAATAAATAACTGCTGTTAGCTATAACAAAATAGAATTTGAATATGTCATATTAATGACCTGTAGGAAAATAGAAGCTGAGCTGTGATTGGTTGCTATAGGCAGCATAATAAATCTCCAGTCAACAGTATACCCTTCCCCAGGCCTGGCAGTATATATTACCTCACACATACACATAAAAGACAGCTCATGTGACTGACATCTGCCTTAATTCCCTATATGGCACATGTGTTGCACATTGGCTGTTTTTAATCAGATGTTTATTTTTGGAAATTAAAGATACCAGACGTATGAGGCGAGTTGTGTGAGGCAATTTTTGCACATCTGTGTCTGTCTGTGTGTCCCTGGGGTGTGTGTGTGTGTCCCAGTGGTGTGCATTTGTCCCTGTGGGGGGGTCCCTGTGGTGTGTGTCCTTTTGGGGAGGAGGGGTGTCCCTGTGGTGTGTGTCCATCCCTATGGGGACTGTGTGTTCCTGTGGGGTGTGTGTGTGTCTCTGTGTCCCTGTGGGGTGTGTATGTGTGTAAGTCCCTGTGGTGTGTGTGTCCCTGTGAGGTGAGTGCATGTGTCCCTATAGGGTGTGTATGTGTGTGTGTCCTGTTTGGGGGGGTGTCTGTGTGGTGTGTGTCTCTGTGTTGTGTGTGTCTCTTTGTGGTGTGTGTGTTTGTGTTCGGGTGCATGGTGAGTATCCAATGTTGGGGCTCCACCTTAGCTGTTACTCTCTGTGTGCATGTGGTGTATATACATGTCCCCGTGCGTGCTGAATATTCCATGACAGGGCCCCACCTTAGTGACTATATGCTTGTATATGCTGTAAGTCTTTGGTGCTGTCATTAAGCCCCTCTCATTCACAACTGTCAACTGGTAACTTTCACTTTCTCTCTATTATGTAGATAGGGCCAAAATTGTTTGGTGAACGGGAATGATTAAAATTTCACCTCACAACATAGCCTATGACGCTCTCTGGGTCCAGACGTGTGACTGTGCAAAATTTTGTGGCTGTAGTTGCAACGGTGTAGATGCCAATCCCGGACATACACACACATTCAGCTTTATATATTATGAGACAGTGCGGGGGATCATATGCGAGGGGCACTATGTCTCCCCCAGAATGCGCACTGTCACATATTGAACCCGGTATAGGGTGTGAGAGAGAGGGACGGTCCACTCACTCCGCTCCGGGTCTTGCAGGATCCCTGGAAGGAGACACAGGGTTAAAAGCCTAGTTAGGAGACAGGGCGGGGTTCCCTCTGGAGAGTTTTTGTTTTCTAAGCTGAAGGAGCAGCAGAGACAGACAGGAGAGGTCAAGAGTTCCAAGGGCCGTGTGCTATAATAACACGGTCTAGCCCAGGAGGCCTGGGAGCTCGGGGCGACCTATATTGGAAAGCGCATAACCTGAGGGAACCGGGTAACTTCATGGGTGGACTGTATCCTGTGTACCCAGCTGCGACCCGGATTCCAGCAGCTTGTGCCATCGCTGTATTTATCAGCAATAAAACCGGGTGCTGTTTGAACTGTTACCGGGCTCAACGTATTTCTGACCTGCAATCCCAGCGCTGCCCCACAATATTAGATAACATGCTTTCTCTCTGTGCTGTCATCTTTACTTACTTACTTGAAATTCCTAATGGTCGGTCTAACATTGGTCCGAAATTAGTAATTTCAGGCTTAAGCTGGCAATATAAGGCTGGCATTAACCCCTTATTACCCAGTTTGCCACGGCTACACGGCAACTAGAAGAGACGGGTAAAGTGCCAGGAATTGGTGTTTCTTATGAATGTGCCAAACTTGGGATGGCTGCAGGATGCTATTCTATAGCATTGGGGGGCCCAATAACGATGAGCCCTCACCATGCTGAAAATACCAGCTTCCAAGATTTACCTTGGCTGGCACTTAAAACATTTTTTTCCCATTATTTATTTATTTTATGTCAGATTAAACAGCAGGTATTACACAGCAGGGAATCCCACTGTGGCCTCGCCAGGTTGTTTGATGCTTTTTAGGAAGCAGATTTTGAGAATCTGCATGTCTTTGCTGAACCCAGCAAAGTATGAGAGTACTGAGGTGTTGTGCCAATGTGTTTTTTTTTAATTGCCGATTTGGTGCAGAATTTGGGGCAGAAAATAGAAATTTGAACTACATGTGCAAGGAAACAAAAAAACAATGTGGGCAATTATGACCTGTCCTACACTTTGATGGCTTCAGAAAAGACATGCAGATTATGATGCGAATTCTCAATTTGCGTGCAAAAAACATTCAAACACCATACAAAGGGGACAGCGCCTAAGAGGATCCAGGGAGAGCCACAGTTGTGGTGAAAGGGCTCAAGGTTTTCTATTGCCCCCCTGGCTACTTCCACAGAGACTTCTAGGGCAGGGGTGGCCAACTACAGTCCTCAAGTCCTCTTCCCAACCTAAATATACCAGAATTGGTGCATTGCATTAGACTCCTCAATTCTGGTGCTTCACCCCAGCTCTTCCTGCTTGCCCTGGTATGGTAGCAATTGGGGTATTATCATCTGATGCTAGTTGGTAATTGTTTGCAGGAATCAAGACCCAGGGTTAATAATATAGAGGGGTAAGTGTCCAGTTAAAACACGCACAAACACTGGAAAAAATAGTTTATTTGAATTCCCCCATACTATAACTCATTCACCAATTTAAAAATTCTAAAAAACCCTCAAAATTCTGACGTAATCCAATGGTACAATGTCCCACGATGCCTATTAAATCCTATGGACAAGGCTCCATAGGTCACTCGCAGTAAGTCACTCTTGCCTGCTTCACCTTGGCCACATCTGTTTGAAGTACAATATTTCAACTCTTACCCCCATTTTGCTTGTTTTTCGAGCCCCCTAGCTCATACCACGACCATTTTACAGCACCAAAGTTTCAGTCCCCATTGACTTATGCGGAGTTCGGGGTTCAGGGCAAAGTCTGGGTACTGAATTGATCTGTCTGGCTGTACTCCGCGACCCAAACATCCACGGATCTGCTCATTCCTACTTATGTTCTAATAATTGTGGAATGTTTTGCATATACTAGCGAGAAAACAGTACTATAGATTAGTAGTGAATGTAGGCTGATGACTAGTGATGAGCGAGTACTAAAATGTTCGGGTGCTCGAAGCTCGGGCCGAGCATCCCGAGATACTCGTGTACTCGGCCCGAGTACCGAGCCCAATGTTATCCTATGGGAGACCCGAGTATTTTTATGAAATGACTGCTGGCAGCATGTAGAAACCCTAAAAATGTCACAAAAGTCTCAGAAGAGTGCTCAAATGACATGGCAACACCATGGGGAAGACCCCTGGAAGCATTTCTCACTCAAAAGTCACAGCTGTGAACAATGTTGTCCGAGTTTCACGTCAATTTTACGGAGTCACCAGAAAACCTTCCAAAATGACACCAAAATGAATATTTAGGGTGGAAATGTTAAGGGCACATACTTAATAGTGAGATACAGCTGGTGTATGTTACTTTTTGTGATTACATAAAAGATTTTACGTGAAAACATTGTGCGGCACTCTGATGACCCTGAGAAAAGACGTACATGAAGCCCTGTCTTGACATAATGTGCCCATTTTGAGGAACTGGGTCTATTGTAGTATTTTCCTTTGCCAGGGCAGTCCAAAATTGGGAGGTTCACCAATGCCCCTGGATAGAGACGTGCATGAGGGCCTGTAAACCTGAAGTGGGTGTATTGTAGTATAGCCCTTTGGCAGGGCAGCCAAAAATTGGGAGGCTCCACATTGTCCCAGGATAGAGACGTGCAGGAGGGCCTGTAAACCTGAAGTGGGTGTATTGTAGTATAGCCCTTTGGCAGGGCAGCCAAAAATTGGGAGGCTCCACAATGACCCATACATACAGACATGCATGAGGGCCTGTAAACCTCAATTGCGTGTATTGTAGTATAGCCCTTTGGCAGGGAAGCCAAAAATTGGGAGGCTCCACATTGTCCCAGGATAGAGACGTGCAGGAGGGCCTGTAAACCTGAAGTGGGTGTATTGTAGTATAGCCCTTTGGCAGGGCAGCCAAAAATTGGGAGGCTCCACAATGACCCATGCATACAGACATGCATGAGGGCCTGTAAACCTCAATTGGGTGTATTGTAGTATAGCCCTTTGGCAGGGCAGCCAAAAATTGGGAGGCTCCACAATGACCCATGCATACAGACATGCATGAGGGCCTGTAAACCTCAATTGGGTGTATTGTAGTATAGCCCTTTGGCAGGGCAGCCAAAAATTGGGAGGTTCAACAATGACCCATGCATACAGACATGCAGTAGGGCCTGTAAACCTCAAGTGGGTGTATTGTAGTATAGCCCTTTGGCAGGGCAGCCAAAAATTGGGAGGTTCCACATTGTCACTGGATAGAGATGTGCAGGAGGGCCTCAAAACATTTTTCCCATTGAAAAGGAGCGGGACTCCTGTCGTTGTAATGCCCATTCTAAAAGAATGGGTGAAAAAATTTACCACTGGGGGTATACCTGAAACAACAGCCTAACTATTGTAATGGTCATCATGGTGGCACATGAGGAGAAGGAGGAGCAGTCCAGCGATTAGCCAAAGTGCAGAACTGTGTACCCATGGGTGAGTGGAGGTACATGGCAAATTCCCATAACAAAATTTAAATTCAGTTGTCATTTGTTGGTGGTGTGGTGAAGTCTGGCCCAATCCAACCCTTGTTCATCTTGATCAGAGTCAGCCTGTCAGCATTTTCAGTTGACAGGCGGGTGCGTTTATCAGTAATGATTCCACCTGCGTCACTGAAAACAGGCTCTGACAAAACGCTAGCGGCAGGGCAGGCCAGGACTTCCAAGGCGTAGAGAGCCAATTCATGCCACGTGTCTAGCTTGGAGACCCAATAATTGTAAGGCACAGAGGAATCTCTCAGTACAGTTGTTCTATCTGCAAGATACTCCTTCAGCATCTGGCCAAACTTAGCATTTCTTGTGGCACTACCCCGCACCTCAGGGGCTGTGGTACATGAGGGGCTGAGAAAACTGTCCCACATCGTAAAGACTGTTCCCCTACCTCTGGCGGATTGGACTTGTGCCCCTCTCGGCCGTACGCCTTGGTTGTCCACCGATTCCTGACCTATGCCGCTAGCGTTTTGTGAGGGGAATGATTTGCCTACTTCCGTGACTATGGCCTTCTGGAACTGCTGCATTTTGGCTGACCTCTCCGCCTCAGGAATGAGAGACATAAAGTTCTTCTTGTAGCGTGGGTCTAACAGTGTTGCCAACCAGTACTGATTGTCGGCCAAGATGTTCTGAACGCGAGGGTCACGAGCCAGGCAGCTTACCATAAAGTCAGCCATGTGCGCCAGACTCTTAACAGCCATCACTTCAGTATCCAGACCAACACGATGACTGAACATGCTGTCCTCCTCCTCCTCCTCATCTCGCCTGTCCTCTGGCCAGCCACGCTGAATCGAGGGTATGACTGGTGTGCATGTCACATCCTCAATTTGGCCAGAGAGTTGCTCCATGTCTTCATCCTCCTCCTCGTCATAGTCCTCCACTGCACGTTGTGATGAGATGAGGCTGGGCTGTGTGTTATCACCCACACCCACTACTGTTTCTTGCTCCAAGTCATCGCGCTCCACCTGCAATGCATCCTCTTTGTTTTTCAGCAGAGACCGTTTTAGAAGGCAGAGTAGTGGTATGGTGACGCTAATAATGGCGTCATCGCCGCTCTCCATATTGGTGGAGTCCTCAAAGTTTTGGAGGACGGTACATAGGTCGGACATCCATCTCCACTCCTCAGGTGTTATGTGTGGAGTTTGACCCATTTCCTGATGGCTTAGGTGATGCAGGTAGTCAACAACTGCCCTCTTCTGCTCACATATCCTGGCCAACATGTGCAGAGTTGAATTCCAACGCGTGGGGACATCACACACCAGTCTGTGGGCCGGAAGACGCAAACGTCGCTGAAAGCCGGCAAGGCCAGCTGAAGCAGGGGGTGACTTGCGAAAATGTGCAGACAGACGGCAAACTTTTACCAGCAGTTCATACAGCTCTGTGTATGAGTTTAGAAACCTCTGAACCACCAGGTTGAGCACATGGGCCACGCATGGAACATGTGTCAGCTGACCACGTCTCAAAGCTGCCACCAGGTTCCGGCCATTGTCACACACGACCTTTTCTGGCTTTAGGTTCAGAGGTGTGAGCCAGTGATCTGCCTGCTGTTTCAGAGCTGTCCACGCCTCTTCTGCATTGTGGGGTTTGTCACCTATGCAGACTAGCTTCAGCACAGCCTGTTGCCGCTTCGCAGAGGCAGTGCTGCAGTGCTTCCAGCTTGGGACTGGTGTGGAGGGTACAGTGGATGAGGATGCGCAGGAGGAGGAGGAGGAGGCTGAGGAGCATGACAATCCGGAGCTGTAGAGTGTCGGGGAAACCCTGACAGAGGTAGGGCCTGCTATCCTTGGTGTAGGAAGGACGTGTTCCGTCCCTCCCTCAGACTGGGTCCCAGCCTCCACAATATTAACCCAGTGTGCCATCAAGGAGATGTAGCGGCCTTGCCCACAAGCACTTGTCCACGTGTCTGTGGTTAGGTGGACTTTGGCTGAAACAGCGTTGTTCAGGGCACGTGTGATGCTTTGGGACACGTGGTTATGCAATGCGGGGACGGCACCACTGGAGAAATAGTGGCGGTTGGGGACCGAGTAACGTGGGACAGCAGCCCCCATCAGGTCGCGGAATGCTTCCGTCTCCACCAGCCGGAAAGGCACCATTTCTAGCGCTATGAGTCGCGAAATGTGAGAATTGAGGACAGTGGCATGTGGGGCGTTGGCAGCGTATTTGTGCCTGCGTTCATAGGTTTGCTGAATGGATAATTGAACGCTGCGCTGGGACAAGGACGTGCTTGATGGTGGTGTTATTTGTGCGTGGGCAACTTCAGGTGGAGGGCCGGAGGCTTGTTCGCGGCCAGCATGGACAGGGGTTTGGCTCGCACGCACAACACGCGAAGACGTAGCAGTGACATCAGCAAGCACCGCTCCTCGACTTGTACTTCCCACAAAGTCGGGTGCTTGGCTGACATGTGCCTGATCATGCTGGTGGTGGTCAGGCTGCTAGTTTTCATACCCCTGCCAATACTGGCATGGCAGGTGTTGCAAATGGCCTTTTTAGAGTCTCCTGGAGCCAACTTAAAAAACTCCCAGACTCGGGAAGACCTAACATTTGCACAGGCACCTTGAGTCGTGTTGTTGTTCCGGGGAACGGTTGCCTGCCTTCTGCCTGCGGACACGACCCTGCTTTGTACTGCCTGTTGGGATGCTACGCCTCTCTCCCCCTGTGCACTGCTGTCCTCGCTCTTCATATCCTCCTGCCAGGTTGGGTCAGCTACTGGATCATCCACCACGTCGTCTTCCTCTTCCGCACCCTGATCCTCCTCCTGACTTCCTGGCAATTGTGTCTCATCATCTTCCACCCTTTGTTGAGACACGTTGCCAACGTTCCGTTCGTGAGAACGTGGCTGCTCAAATATTTTGGCATCTGTACATACCATCTCCTCATCACCCACTTCAACAGGAGCTGGTGAGAGGCCAGATTCTGCGAATGGATACGTGAACAGCTCTTCCGAGTGTCCAACTGTGGGATCAGTAATGTCTGTGGACGTGTACTCGGCCTGGTGGTAGAAAGGAGGATCAGGTTGGGAAATGTGCGGTGCAGTATCACGGCTACTGACACTTGACCGTGTGGAAGACAGGGTGTTTGTGGAGGTGCTAATCTGACTTGAAGCATTATCCGCTATCAAATTAACAACCTATTGACACTGGTCCTGGTTCAAGAGCGGTGTACTGCTGCGGGCCCCAAGAATTTGGGACAGGACATGCGAGTGAGTAGATGTGCCACTTTTTGTTGCGAAATTAGTCCTTGCACACGACCTCGGCCTCTGCCTGCACCACCATCACGTCCACTTCCTTGTTCCTTGCCAATGCCCTTGCCAACACCCTTGCGCATTTTGCCTGTATACAGCGACAACAGTCTGGTGACTGTAATGGTCACAGGAGAGTAGGATTTTAGTCCCTAACCTGTATCAAGGTAGTAAGTACAACATTCTGGTGACTGTTATGGTCACAGGAGAGAAGGATTTTAGTCCCTAACCTGTATCAAGCTAGTAAGTACAACAGTCTGGTGACTGTTATGGTCACAGAAGAGTAGGATTTTAGTCCCTAACCTGTATCAAGGTAGTAAGTACAACAGTCTGGTGACTGTTCAGGTCACAGGAGAGAAAGATTTTAGTCCCTAACCTGTATCAAGGTAGTAAGTATAACAGTCTGGTGACTGTTATGGTCACAGGAGAGTAAGATTTTAGTCCCTAACCTGTATCAAGGTAGTAAGTACAACAGTCTGGTGACTGTTATGGTCACAGGAGAGTAGGATTTTAGTCCCTAACCTGTATCAAGGTAGTAAGTACAACAGTCTGGTGACTGTAATGGTCACAGGAGAGAAGGATTTTAGTCCCTAACCTGTATCAAGGTAGTAAGTACAACAGTCTGGTGACTGTAATGGTCACAGGAGAGTAGGATTTTAGTCCCTAACCTGTATCAAGGTAGTAAGTACAACAGTCTGGTGACTGTTCAGGTCACAGGAGAGAAGGATTTTAGTCCCTAACCTGTATCAAGGTAGTAAGTACAACAGTCTGGTGACTGTTATGGTCACAGGAGAGTAGGATTTTAGTCCCTAACCTGTATCAAGGTAGTAAGTACAACAGTCTGGTGACTGTAATGGTCACAGGAGAGAAGGATTTTAGTCCCTAACTGTATCAAGGTAGTAAGTACAACAGTCTGTTGACTGTAATGGTCACAGGAGAGAAGGATTTTAGTCCCTAACCTGTATAAAGGTAGTAAGTACAACAGTCTGGTGACTGTTTAGGTCACAGGAGAGAAGGATTTTAGTCCCTAACCTGTATCACGGTAGTAAGTACAACAGTCTGGTGACTGTAATGGTCACAGGAGAGTAGGATTTTAGTCCCTACACGGTATCAAGGTAGTAAGTACAACAGTCTGGTGACTGTTATGGTCACAGGAGAGAAGGATTTTAGTCCCTAACCTGTATCAAGGTAGTAAGTACAACAGTCTGGTGACTGTAATGGTCACAGGAGAGTAGGATTTTAGTCCCTAACCTGTATCAAGGTAGTAAGTACAACATTCTGGTGACTGTTATGGTCACAGGAGAGAAGGATTTTAGTCCCTAACCTGTATCAAGGTAGTACGTACAACAGTCTGGTGACTGTAATGGTCACAGGAGAGTAGGATTTTAGTCCCTAACCTGTATCAAGGTAGTAAGTACAACAGTCTGTTGACTGTTATGGCCACTTTACACGCAGCTACCGGTAACAGGTTATCCACAGGTAACTTACTGGCTGCAGTGAAATCATGGATACATAGTTCCATTTGTTCACAGCAACAAGATAGAACCATGTCCCCATGATTTCACTGCAGCCAGTAAGTTACCTGTGGAAAACCTGTTACCTGTAGCTGCGTGTAAAGTGGCCATTATGGTCACAGGAGAGAAGGATTTTAGTCCCTAACCTGTATCAAGGTAGTAAGTACAACAGTCTGGTGACTGTAATGGTCACAGGAGAGTAGGATTTTAGTCCCTAACCTTTATCAAGCTAGTAAGTACAACAGTCTGGTGACTGTAATGGTCACAGGAGAGTAGGATTTTAGTCCCTAACCTGTATCAAGGTAGTAAGTACAACAGTCTGGTGACTGTTATGGTCACAGGAGAGTAGGATTTTAGTCCCTAACCTGTATCAAGGTAGTAAGTACAACAGTCTGGTGACTGTTATGGCCACTTTACACACAGCTACAGGTAACAGGTTATCCACAGGTAACTTACTGGCTGCAGTGAAATCATGGAGACATAGTTGCATTTGTTCACAGCAACAAGATAGAACCATGTCTCCATGATTTCACTGCAGCCAGTAAGTTACCTGTGGAAAACCTGTTACCTGTAGCTGCGTGTAAAGTGGCCATTATGGTCACAGGAGAGAAGGATTTTAGTCCCTAACCTGTATCAAGACAGTAAGTACAACAGTCTGGTGACTGTAATGGTCACAGGAGAGTAGGATTTTAGTCCCTAACCTGTATGAAGCTAGTAAGTACAACAGTCTGGTGACTGTTATGGTCACAGAAAAGCTTGGATACCGATCTGGATCACCCTGCCTATATCCTCCTAGATTAGTCCTGAGAAGGACTGTTGTGGTCAGCAGCAGTTTGCAGCCCTTCTCCGGATCTACCTATGAGGGCCGCAAATCTGTCCCTAAGCAGCAGCAGACACTCTCCCTACACTCACTGTCTGGATGCCTGTGTGCAGAGCACAGTGCGGCCGGGTCTTATAAAGGCTCAGTCACGCTGTGCAGGCCGGCCAATCACTGCAATGCCACAACTAACAGGGCTGTGGCATTGCAGTGGTCTGGCAGCCAATCCCTGCATGTGGGCTGGCTCTCTAAAGAGCGCCAACATGCAGGGATGAGGACCACGAGCACAGCACGAGTATCACGAGATTACTCGGTGCTCGCAGAGTAGCCCGAGTACAGTGATACTCGTGCGAGTACCAAGCAGCGCAGAGCATACTCGCTCATCACTACTGATGACATTTCTATATTTATTTATGAAAATATCTGAAATGTGATGAAACTTTAGAAACTTTGCAGTTTTCAAACTTTGACTATTTATGCCGTTAAATCATATTACACTAAATAGTCAACAAATAACATTTACCATACATCTTCTTTACATCGCCATGATTTCAAAAGTAAGTATATAGAGTCCTTAATATTTTAATAGCAATTTTTCAGTTTTTTCAATTAAGTTTCCTCAAATTTTTTGTGAAACCTCTTCACTTTTGAAGTAATATAGCGAATGTGTATCTGTGTTTTTCATTTCTACTGGACACCAAATTATCCCATATGTGGTTTGAAACTGCTGTTTGACCACATGGAAGTTGTGGGAAGTTAAGGAACTCTATCTGATTTTCTTTTTAGCACAAATATGCACACGTAAAGGAATTAATCGAGGAGGGGGTTGAGTATTTTGAACCCACTATTGTTTCACCGAATTTTTAACATTGAGCCAAAAAGATAATTTTTTGCACTAAAATGTTGCTTCAGACCCAAATTTTTCATTTTCACTAGAGATAATGGGAGAAAATTGACAACTTAATTTGTTAACTCATTTCTCCAAGACACTGCAATATCCTATATGTCGCTGGAAACTATTGTACGGCCCCATAGCAGGGTTCAGAAAGGAGGAATCACACATTTTTTGGAAGGCAATTTTTGGAGTGCAAATTTGGCTGGAATAGAATGCAAATGCCATGTCACATTTACTGAGCTGCTGATGTTCCAAAACAGCAGAAGTCCTCAAGTTACCAAATTTAGTGAACTGTGAGAATTTATAGAGTACTTGCTAGGGCGCTGACTAGGTAAGGTGGATTCTCCAAGTCCAAGGCATTAGTGGGCACACAAACCATGAATGTCCGTGCAGCAGGTGGGTGAAGAATGCAGCTTAATGACAGCAGAGAGACTGGAGACTACAGGCAGACAGTTTAGATCCTGGAAACTGCATGAAGGTAGGTAGCTGTAGAACTGGAAGCCAAAGACAGCCATGAAAAAATCCTGAAGACTGCAGGCAGGTTACTCTGAAACTTCTGCAACTAAGTGCAGCGGACAGTTAGGATGATGTCCTGGAGACCCCAGGCAGATTGTGTTGTACTGGAAACTGCAGACAAGTAGGTAGTTGTTCAACTGGAAGCTGTAGCAGCCAGGAAGATGTCCTGAAGACTACAGGCAAGTATGTAACTGTGGAACTGGAAGCCACGGATAGACAGGAATGGGTCCTGGGGACCCCAGGCAAGTTGTGCGATACTGGAACCTACAGGCAGCTAATTAACTGTGGAACTAGAAGCAGCAGCCTGGAAGACGTCCTAGAGACTACAGACAGCTGTGGAACTTGAAGCCGCAGACAGCCTGGAAGACATCCTGGAGACTACAGAGAGGTTGTGTGAAACTGCAAATCACAGACAAGTAGGTAGCTGTGGATTTGGAAGCCGCAGACAGGTTGTAGAAGTACTAGAAGCTGCAGGGAAACAGAATACAACCTGAGATCTTCAAACAGATTGCAGTGCACAAAAAAAACTTAAATTATTAATACCAAGACACAGGTGTGTGCCCTGGAAGAGAATCATTTCATGAGAGTACACTGGGCAACTTGCAAAGCCTGACATAGATCACAAGTAAATTCAGTGGACTGGGATGAAGGGAGATAAGCTGAATTTAGAAGAAGTGGCATAATATTTAATGTTATGAGAATAATAAAATATTTGTTAATAATTTTTGGATTATTCGTATCAAATATTTCATACTATTCATGTATTCATCATGAATAATTTATCTAATGCAAGTCAATGGAAAACTCAAATAATTTTCTGGTGGGACTTCCCAGGAAGTCTGGGTGCTAGAAAAACGCTGAAATAGATGGAAAACTGCTGGCTTGATCTTTACCCCTTCACGGCCCATGACGTTGTACAACATCATGGGCTGGTTACTGGGGTTTGATGTGAGCTCCGGCGCGGAGCTCACATCAAACAGCCGATATCTCAGCTGATCTCATCAGCTGAGATGTCGGGCTTACAGCACCGATCGGATCTGGGATCACTGACAGCGAGATTCAAAGGTGCCGCAGCAGGGAACGTGCTGTTCCCTGCTTGCACCGGAGGTCCCGCGATAATATCGCAGGATCTCCGGCACTCACGTGACCGCCCGGGATCCTGGTTTGACCTCGGAAGCCGTCACAGAGCACTTCCATTGATTGGTTGGTAAGCGCTGCCAACCACTCATCATGTGCAATTCTGACAGATATCGATGTGCTGCAACTCATCGGTATCTATTAGAAGCGATCAGCCACTGCAGTGCTGTGGCGTCCTATGGGGGTGTGTAAAAACAAGAATTAATTAATAAAGTTTTTAAAAATGTGAGAAAAAACCCCATACAAGTTCACATCACCCCCCTTTTCCCCCATTCACAATAAAAGCATTAAAAAAACAAAAAAAACCCACATATTTGGTATTGCTGCATTCAGAAACGCCCGATCTATCAAGATATAAAATCAATTAATGAGAGCCGTAAACTGCATAACAAAAAAAAGGTCCAAACGGCAAAATTACGTTTTTTTGGTTGCCGCACCATTGCTATAAAATGCAATAATGGGCGATCAAAATGGCGTATCCACCCAAAAATGTTATCATTAGAAACATCAGCTCAAGACGCAAAAAATAATCCATACAGCCATACAGCCCCAGATCCCGAAAACTGAGGATGCTAAGAGTCGCAGAGCATGGTGCAAAAAGAGTGTTTTTTTTTTTCTTTTTCAAACTTCTGAATTTTTCCTCACCACTTAGATACCAGTAAAAGTATACATGTTTGTTATCTACAAACTCATACCGACATGAGGCATCACACCGTCATGTCAGTTTTACCACATAGTGATCATGACGAATAAAAAAACAAACGTGTAATTGCACTTTTTTTGCAATTTCACTGCACTTGGAATATTTTTGCCATTTTCCTGTACAATATATGGTAAAAGAAATGATTGCATCTGAAAGTACAACTTATCCCGCAAAAAACAAGTCATCATCTACTATATAATTGTCTAATGGCCACTTCCGTCTGAGGCCAAAATCGCGTGCTGCAGACGGACGTGGCCAGTATGCAAAAGAGACGCGCGGCTCTCCTCAAAGCCTCCCCGCTCTTCCTGCCCACGCTCCCTGTGGCCCCCTCTCCTCCTGCTCCCGCTCCCCATGGGACCCCGGCTCCTCCTGCCCCCGCTCCCTGCGGCCCCCCGCTTCTTCTGGCCCCAGCGGCCCTCAGTGAGGATACTCACCCGTCCGCCTGCTCGCTCCGACCCCCGGCACTGGTACCCGCCGCCTCCCCCCTCGCCTCCCGCTGTTCTCACCCGACTTCTCCAGCCAGCTACAGAGTCGCACTCTGTACAGCGGTCATGTGACAGGGCGGGCTGATGTTACATCACACAGCCCGCCCTGTTACATCCTTTGGAAGTACACTGAGCTGTAGGCTTATTTTCTGCTAAGGAAAAAAAAAAGGCAAGCCATGCTCCGCTTTGCTGATTGGTCACCGCCGCCCGCAGCGACCAATCAGCAAAGCGTGTTTTAAAACACGCACCAAGTGCGCTGATTGGTCGACGCGGCTGGCAGCAACCAATAAGCGGAGCACGGCTTGGTATATTAGCGTGCAATTTCAACTGCCGCTCATAGTGTGACGCACTTCTCTGCTTTTTACAAGGCTGTCAGCCATAGTGTGACGCAGTTCACTCCTGTTTACAAGGCTTGTCAGTCATAGTGTGACGCAGTTCACTCCTGTTTGCAAGGCTGTCAGTCATAGTGTGACACAGTTCACTCCTGTTTACAAGGTATTCTAGAATACCTGATGCGTTAGAAGCGGGCCACCATCTAGTATGTCTATATTGATGGAAAAAGTTATGACTCTTGGAAGCAGGGGAGCAAAAAACAAAAATGAAAAACTAAAAATTCTTGGGTCATGAAGCGGTTAATAATCATGGACCTTCCCAGTCTGAGAATAAAAGGGGCAGGAGCCAATCTTTTTTATTATTTAAATAAATAATTTGAAAAAATGGTCTGAGAGAGCCTCTATTTTTAATGAGCAGCCAAGATAAAGCACATACCTAGTGGCAGCAGCCTGCAGCTGTCTACCTGGTTATCACATGCACTCCATATGCAAATATAACAATGACTAGGGGCACACCTATGATGAGGCGACTTGAGGGTTCTGCCTGCTGGGAAATAAAAGGGGCAGATATGTGAAAGGGCAATGTATCCTGCACGCTTTGCGTCTGCTACAGGACTGATTTCCCATAATGTGCACACCTATACCTGGCCACCTACGCTATATGCCAACTGTGTGAGTACACAGGGCGCCAGCCACCAGACTCTAGTTAGGGGGGGCATTTTTTTTCTTACTATTTACTGGATTTCAGCAGATTTCTTCCAGGGAGAGGGAAATCTGACAAGCTGCATGTTAGAGAGGGAAGGTGAGACAAAGGGTTAGGTGAGTGATGATTGGTCGAGCAGTAGCTTCTGTCTTCTGCTCTTTCAATGAGAATGTAGAGTGCACACTGCAAAAGTGAAAAGTGAAGGCAGCGCTGAGGAAGAAGCTCTGGCTTCTCCAGTCAGCTCCCTCCTGCACATGACAAGCCACATATAGGTAAGCTTAATAGCTGTGCTTACATTTTTCATGACTTCTGTAGTGTGGAGGGTCGGTTGTTCCAGCATCCATCTCTGAAAGAATGGGGAAAGAGGTCGCAATTTAATACACAGATTCAGGCATTAAATCATGGAGTAGTAGGACTGCATCCCTGCTATGGTTGCTGCATAGTTCCTGATAGCTGTTTCATATCCATAATCCCCTTGTACTAAGGTCCAGTATGCCCCTGAGATCAGACAAGATGGTACTGCAATGTTCAGGATGCCCCTGAGATCAGACAAGATGGAATCACAAGGTCCAGCATGCCCGTGATATCAGAAAAGATGGAACTACAAGGTCCAGCATGCCCTGACACTATTACACTACAAGATCCAGCATGCCCTTGACATCAGACTGGATAACTCTACAAGGTCCAGCATGCCCCTGAGATCAGATAAGATGGTTTAGATACATGGTTTAGCATGCCCGTGACATCAGACAAGATTACACTACAAGGTCCAGCATGCCCCTGAGAGGATTACACTACAAGGTCCAGCATGCCACTGAGATCACATAAGATGGAACTACAATGTCCAGCATGCTCCTGAGATCAGACAAGATGGTATTACTTTGTCCAGTTTGCCCCTGTCAGGACAGCCCTACAAGGTCCAGCATGTCCCTAACATCAGACAGGATAGCACTACAAGTTCCAACATGTCTGTGACATGAGACAGGATAGTCCTACAAGGTCCAGCATGCCTCTGGCATAAGACAGGATAGCACTACGAGGTCCAGCATGCCATAGTGACTACCTATTGTGATGAGCCATACACTGTGTTGACTAACTATAGTAACAAGCCATATACTGTGGTGACTACCTATAGTAACGAGCCATACAGTGTGGTGTCTACCTATAGTAAAGAGCCATACACAGTCATGACGATCCATAGTAATGAGCCATAGATCGCAGTGACTAAATATAGTAATGAGCCATACACTTTAGTGACTATCTATAGTGATGAGCCATACACTGTAGTGACTACCTATTGTGACTAGCCATATAGCCATACACCGTCGTGAATACCTATAGTAACGAGCCATACACTGTAGTGACTACCTATTGTGACTAGCCATACACCGTCGTGAATACCTATAGTAACGAGCCATACACTGTAGTGACTAATGTAAGGTACCGCTTGCTGAGAGAATTAGGGGATACTCACTTGCACAGCAGAATTGACACACACAGCAATGGTTTCTATAAACAATAGTAGATCAGGTTTATTCCAGACTTCAAAAACCTTGCTCCATAACATAAACATGAAGCTTTCCTTTAGCTTCAACATAAATGTCCATATATAATGTATTGTCCATTTATCTCTCACAGCGTTTAAATTCCCATACGGGTTGAGGTACAAATCTCCCTAAGGCTAGGGTCACATTTGGAGGGTGACCCACACCTGACAGATCTGCTAAAAACTTAGAAATTTCAGCTGCAGCACATAGCATTAACGCTATGTGCTGTCAGGTAATGGAGCTTCTTAGAAACCCACTGTTTACCTTAGCAGCAGCTCCACACAAAGCATCAGGAAGTGTGCTTTTGGACAGCGCACAGGAAAACATTGCAGACCGTGTTTTCTGTGTGATGTCCAAAAGCGCACTTCCTGGTGCTTTGTGTGGAGCTATGTGGCGCCCTGCAACGAGTGCGTCACAGGAGGGTATTGCAGCCATAAATGCAGCAGCAATATTCTCTGACCCAGCAGTCATCTGGTTAACTTAGAGATCCATACTCTGTATGCCTCACTTAGCATAGAGGGACAATCAAGGTCCTGGTGGGCGGAGTGTAAGGGTAATGTGTAGGAGAAGGTAACACAATTAGGAGTCGAGTCTAGACCAAGACGGAGAGAAGACACAGACTTGAACTTGAGAGGAGAGTAATTTAGGAGTGGGGGCTCCGCACCGCTGTGCAGCCCCCGGGCCGTCACCGGTCAGGTGTCAGCACCTGAGGCCTGAACAACCGGGATCGGGCGTTAAACACGGGTTCCAAAAGACTCCCGTGCCCAACTTACAGCCGGTTTGCTGGTACCGAAGCTAGCAGCGGTTCAGCTCTGCTGTGCAAACCAGAGGAGTGGAGGATCGCTTTACAGGAGCACCCCACCACCCACCAAATCCAGTCGTCTAACCAGCGGTGTACCCACCGAGGGACCCAAGGCTCCCCAAAACATCCATAACGTACATTTTGGATAGGGCATTGAAGCAGCCTCCTCGTACCTGATCTGGTATTCTTGGGCGACAATGGCAACACTTAGCTAGAATGGAGGAACACCGAGGATCTCTGAGGGACACCCATCACTGCTGAGTCCACCCGGTCCACTACCCGTTAACTGTATGCCATGTACTGCTTGCTGGTTACAGTAAATTACCCGTTACAGAGACTTACAGTGTCCTTGCTTCCTTATGATTGCATCCGTCCGCACACAAGGTAACCGCAGCTGCCGCAGAACATCTTAAGCAGCTCCAGCCTCTGGGGATCACCGCTCAGCCTGTGGGGAGCGTTCCATCTTGCTGCTATCCATCCCCCGGAGGTCCCGCAGCGTCGGTAAGACTTACCGAACTACTCATAGGTGGCGTCACGACAAGGTTAACTAACCAACTACTGTTCAGCCAACAACCCCTTTGATCTGTACCACCGGGCCCCCGCTACCGGCAGGCGCGGTCCATCCGTGACATGAAGGAGGAAGTGAACGCCTGTCTAAACCGGAGCCCATGGGCCGGCAGTGAGTCAGAAAATGGCGTCACGAACAGGATACGAGCAGGCCCGTTCCCTGACGGGTATAACGTGCTTTAAAAGGACTTTAATGTCTACAATTTGGACTTTGTTCGTCCTAAAAAGAACTTTCCCGCTTTTTCACCGTTGGGCCAAGATGGCGCCCAAGATGGCCGAAACCGCCATGAGGGACCGCCACGTGCAAGCCCAGGAGTGAGCCACCGCCCCTCTTTGTGGGAGGGCTAAAGGCAAAGGCGCCAAACTCATTGTCCACCCTGATTGCTCGAATCAACCAGGGGGGGCGGACCAAAGACTTTTTCCCACCATTGGACTACAAAAGGGCCCAAAAGGAAGTGGAAGTGAGAGAGTCTTCTTCACCAGCTCTTTACCAGAACGGTTACTGGTTGAACGGGTGTGGTTCCCTCCAAAGAAGAGAATGGCCAGCATGAGACTTCAGGACCTTATGCAACAGGTCGAGGCGGAGGCCAGAGCAGCCATAGGCCACCCGGGTCCGGGTCCCGTCCTTACCATTGACGGCAGCCCCGACTTCTGGCAGGTGGCTCTGCAAGACCTCCGTGTGAGGCTAATAGAGACTGTTGAATGGACGATCCGCAGCTGGAGCGCGAGCCTGGGCCGCCGATTACATCATGCGATGCAGCAGAGCCGACCGGGTACAGCAACCCCAGGACCGGATGACGTTGCCCGCTTCTCCACCGCCTCACCATCGCCCACCACCTGTCCTGCTTCGTCACCGGAGCCAATAGACTGCCTCATTCCGGTGGAAGCCACAACCCAACCCGTTCCAGCACTTGAAACCGCAGCCGAACCCGTTTTAGAGCCGGAGCTTACAACATGCTCCACCGAAGAAGCTGATATCTACCAGGTTTCCACCGTGAAACCCGCCAACAGTTGTATCATCCAAAAGACTGTTGCCTGTTTCGTCCCCGTACCGGAGGCCTCCTTTGCAATTGCCGAGGCCTACCTGGTGACCGGGATTGACACACCTTTACCTGCAGCTACAGAAGAAGAGGCAGGCAGCCTGGAAGCCCTGCAGGACGTCCCTGTGGAAGGATCCGCAGTACCACCGCCCTGTTGTCCAGAGGATCCTGCACCAGCATCGTCTATCACCGAGCAGCCCGATGTAACCGTCGAGGGAGAGGAGGATGACGACGACGAGACCTGCAGCATTCCTGAGGATCTCTACACCGGTTTCGCCTGGGGAGACAGTGAGGATCCTCCGTCCGAGCAGCCAGCTCGGGTGCACTGGTCAGGTGCGTCAGCGACACCTTCCCCTGTGCCATTCAACCGGGTTCCTGTCCAGACCGTCTGCCAAGCCCAAGCATCCTACCAACCCACTTGCCGCACCAGCAATATCCACGCTCCTAGCCGTACCGACGGAGATGTACGCCAGCAACGCCGAGAGCAGTGGCGAGCCCGTGAACGCGCCAACATGGAGGCCCGTGCCGAGGCTCGTCGCCAACCGCCGCTGCCTGATGAACTCCGCCGCGAAGGTAGAATTTTTACCTTTAATCTGTCTAACGGGTGGGGGTTCACTTGGGAGGTGGGTTTAAATGAAGAGGTGTTTGTGGGGCATCGAGACATAGAGTCGCATTTGCCCAGGGGACATCCCGATCGCGATCTATACCGGGGCGATATAGCTACCTATGAGCGGTATGCTTGTGTAGATGGGTGGTTCGCCATCCGTGTGCGTCACCATTCTCTGTGCCAGTAACTCAAACGCTTGGACTTGATCACTGACTCTGTTTCTGTCTAAATCACTAACTGTGCGATCTGGCGGCTACAGCCTGAACTCTGATTAAGGACAGCCGACCGCCCGCCGGGTCCGCAAAAGTGTTTACCTGTTCATTTTACTTGCAACATCTTAAGTAAATGCATACCTGTTAATAAAAGTGTTTATTACCTGTTATAAAATACAAAAATCCTCTGTAATGTGGGTAGTGCGACGCTTGGGGACAAGCGTATGTAACCAAGGGGGAGTGTGGCGCCCCGCAACGAGTGCGTCACAGGAGGGTATTGCAGCCATAAATGCAGCAGCAATATTCTCTGACCCAGCAGTCATCTGGTTAACTTAGAGATTCATACTCTGCATGCCTCACTTAGCATAGAGGGCCAATCAAGGTCCTGGTGGACGGAGTGTAAGGGTAATGTGTAGGAGAAGGTAACACAATTAGGAGTCGAGTCTAGACCAAGACGGAGAGAAGACACAGACTTGAACTTGAGAGCAGAGTAACGTAGGAGCGGGGGCTCCGCACCGCTGTGCAGCCCCCGGGCCGTCACCGGTCGGGTGTCAGCACCTGAGGCCTGAACAACCGGGATCGGTCGTTAAACACGGGTTCCAAAAGACTCCCGTGCCCAACTTACAGCCGGTTTGCTGGTACCGAAGCTAGCAGCGGTTCAGCTCTGCTGTGCAAACCAGAAGAGTGGAGGATCGCTTTACAGGAGCACCCCACCACCTGCCAAATCCAGTCGTCTAACCAGCGGTGTACCCACCGAGGGACCCAAGGCTCCCCAAAACATCCATAACGTACATTTTGGATAGGGCATTGAAGCAGCCTCCCCGTACCTGATCTGGTATTCCTGGCCGACAGTGGCAACACTTAGCTAGAATGGAGGAACACCGAGGATCTCTGAGGGACACCCATCACTGCTGAGTCCACCCGGTCCACTAACTGTTAACTGTATGCCATGTACTGCTTGCTGGTTACAGTAAATTACCCGTTACAGAGACTTATAGTGTCCGTGCTTCCTTATGATTGCATCCGTCTGCACACAAGGTAACTGCAGCTGCCGCAGAACATCTTAAGCAGCTCCAGCCTCTGGGGATCACCGCTCAGCCTGTGGGGAGCGTTCGATCTTGCTGCTATCCATCCCCCGGAGGTCCCGCAGCGTCGGTAAGACTTACTGAACTACTCATAGGTGGCGTCACGACAAGGTTAACTAACCAACTACTGTTCAGCCAACAACCCCTTTGATCTGTACCACCGGGCCCCCGCTACCGGCAGGCGCGGTCCATCCGTGACATGAAGGAGGAAGTGAACGTCTGTCTAAAATGGAGCCCATGGGCCGGCGGTGAGTCAGCTACTGCTAAGGTAAACATCGGGTTTCTATGGGGCTCCGTTGCCTGTCAATGGGTAGTGTTAACGCTATGCGCTTCAGCTGAAATTTCTAAGTTTTTAGCGGATCTGTCAGGCGTGGGTCACCCTCCATGTGTCACCCTAGTCTAAGTATCCCAGAGCAGTATTCACACATGGTTCAGTGGAAATATTTACACACAGTCTCAATGGAGTATAAGCCAGTACATCAGTGGAGTACTCACAGTGTTCATTCATCATCTTCAGTCAGTGAATAACACATTTTACAGGCCGTATCATTCCTCACTGTGAGTTGTTCCCATTGAGCTCTTCAGGTGTTCCCAGCAACCTCACACAAAGGCTCAAACAGTCTCCTCACACTGCCTAGTCTGCAGTTTTTCATCCAGTCTCAGACTCATATAATATGTCCTGCACCATTGCAGGCTTGTGGAAGACTCCCCCACACAGCACTAGTCAGCTAGGGAAGGTGTGTTCAATAAGACACACAGAACTGCATGTAATGCTTCAAGGCACAGTAAAACATTCACATTTATATTGCAACTTACCTGTGTCTGGGTTATACATACTTGTCATTTAAAATGCAGCCATTCACTACATTACACTACCTATAGTGACGGGCCATACACTGTAGTGGCTACCTATAGAGCTATACACAATAATGACTACCTTTAGTGATTAGCAATACACTGTGGTGACTACCTATAGTAATAAGCCATATATGGGGTGGCATGGTTGCTCAGTGGTTAGCCCACCAGTGTTGAAGTCCAAGGTTCAATTCCCACTAAGGACAACATCTGCAAGGAGTTTGTATGTTCCTAGGTTTCCTCCAGGTTCTCCAGTTTCCTCCCTCATTTCAAAGACATAGAGATAGCAAGTTTAGATTGTGAGCACCAATAAAGAGTGTTGCAAATGTATGTAAAGTGCTATGGAATTAATAGTGCTATATAAATGTATAAATATTAATATTAAATACTGTAATGACTACTTATAGTGACTATCCAAACACTGTTGTGACTAATTTTTTATTTCTTGATTTTTTCTTGCTCTTACCACTCTTCTTTGGCTGATAACCCGATTCTGTGGAGGGACATTGACTTTATATACAGTGCCTTGTCAAAGTATATGGCCCCCTTGAACTTTTCAACCTTTTGCCACATTTGAGGCTTTAAACATAAAGATATAAAATTCACATTTAGTTTTAGTGCAGCAAATTCACGCGAGAAGTTCAGTGTGGATCTCTGAATGATCCAATGTTGTCCTAAATGACTGGTAATGAGAAATAGAATTCACCTGTGTGTAATCAATTCTCTGTGCACCTGCTCTGTGATAGTCTCAGGCCGGCTTCAGACTGCATGTCTGATCCGATCCGTAGCTGTCCGCTTGAAGCAGACAGCCGCGGACCGGATCAGCACACAGGACTGGGGGCTATTATGCCCTCTGATCCTGTGTGCAGCCGCACGCAGTTCCTGCTGCTGATAGGTGAGGACCGCGGGTGCCGCGGTCCTGACCTGTCAGCTGGTTCAGCTGCGTGCGGCTGCACACAGGATCAGAGGGCATAATAGCCCCCAGTCCTGTGTGCTGATCCGGTCCGCGGCTGTCTGCTTCAAGCGGACAGCTACGGATCGGATCAGACACGCAGTCTGAAGCCGGCCTCAGTGTTCTGTTTCAAGTGTAGAGAGCATCATGAAGACCAAGGGACACACCAGACATGTCCGACATACTGTTGTGACGATGTTTAAAGCCGGATTTGGATACAAAAAGATTTCCCAAGTTTTAAACATTTCAAGGAGCACTGTGCAAGCGATCATATTGAAATGGAAGGAATATCAGACCACTGCAAATCTACCAAGACCCTTTACTGTCCCTCTAAACTTTCATCTAGAACAAGTAGAAGACTGATCAGAGATGCAGCTAAAAGGCCCATGATCACTCTCCATGAACTGCAGAGATCTACAGCTGAGGTGGGAGAGTCTGTCCATAGGACAACAATCAGTCGTACACTGCACAAATCTGGCCTTTATGGAAGAGTGGCAATTAGAAAGCCATTTCTCAAAGATATCCATAAAAAGTCTTGGTTGAAGTTTGCCACAAGCCACCTGGGAGACACCAAACATGTGGTATAAGGTGCTCTTGTCAGATGAAACCAAAATCAAACTTTTTGGCCACAATGCAAAACGATATCTTTAGCGTAAAAGCAACACAGCTCATCACCCTCAAACCACCATCCCCACTGTCAAACATGGTGGTGGCAGCATCATGGTTTGGGCCTGCTTTTCTTCAGTAGGGACAGTGAAGATGGTTAAAATTGATGGGAAGGTGGACGGAGCTAAATACAGGACCATTCTGGAAAAACTGTTGGAGTCTGCAATAGACCTGAGACTGGGATGGAGATTTATCTTCCAACAAGACAATGATCCCAAACATAAAGCAAAATCTACAATGGAATGGTTCAAAAACAAATGTATCCAGGTGTTAGAATGGCCAGGTCAAAGTCCAGACCTGAATCTAATCGAGAATCTGTGGAAAGAGCTGAAAACTGCTGTTGGGCCATTCCATGTCATATGAACCAATGATTATTACCTATATATTTTTAATTGTTTTGAGATTTCTTTATTTGATAATAGCATGTCAGAAAATGCAAAATGCGAAGAGAAAATTTCAAAAATTTTTTTTTTTTTTAATTGATTTTCAAAGTTTGAAAAAAGTGTGAATTTCGGTGTTGCCTGCCTTTACATTTCTCCTCATAACTCAGGCTAGAAACAAGATAGAGAGACAAAATAAACACCATTCTACTCAGAACTGTCCAGGCTTTCACTAGATATGTCACAATAGTATCTTTGGTAATATTTTACCCATGCGAAATCAAACGCAAAATTGTAAAACGCATTTCCGAAAAATCGGCATCATTTAAATATTTCAAAAATTGCCCATGTGTGTGTTACGCTCTTAGCCACATCTGTACCAAATTTCAAGTTGGGATCGCGATGGGATCATATTTTAAAATATTTTACTATTAATAGCGTCAATGGGTCATTCCATATCAAATGATCTCATACGTACCCCGAAGCCGGAAATGGCGCGATTTGCGTCATACAGCCGCACTGCAGCCCCGCCGACACAGAGGAGAGCGAGGAGGTGTGCATTTGAATCAGGGTTCAAGATCACGCCTATTAAGGCGTGATATTATGAAGAGGAGAGCCTGCCAAGGGTGACTATGAATACAGTAGTACTCATTAACATCGCTAATGAGTGAGTTTAATAAAGTTTATGTACATTTTTACTAGATGCATTTATGACCAAAAAGGAGTGTAGGATAAGTGTTAATATGCTCTAGGGACATCTTTTAATAGCTTATGAGGCGTTTTGGGGGTGACAGGATCCCTATAATCAAACTTGAGGATATGTTCACCTTTTTTCTTTTGGTTTGTTCAATGCATTCAGGTTGAAAATGCTGAGCGTTGTGTTCTGATGATTAAGATGTATTTATCCTGGCATTTACGGGATTTGTGTTTTGTGTTTCTTTTTTGTTGCATATCAATGTTTTATTCAATACTTAATCTGTAATAACTCATACAACCATAAAATAAAAAATATATAAATTTGACAGGTCCCAAGTTGAATCTCTACACAAATATAACCAAGAACACAAGTAACACACAGGCATTTTTTCACAATTTTCAAACTAACATTTATTTCACAATTGCGCATCAAAATTTTGATATTGATTTTTCCCAAACAAAATATAAAAAAAAATATTCTTGTGAAATATAAAATTAAAGCTGTTACCGTTCTGAGTAAAATAATGTCTCTCCCATTTCATTATCTTATTTTTAGCACGAGATAAAAAATGTAAAGCCATACCAGGCCAAAATTCGCACTTTTTTAAAACTTTAAATATCTGTAAAAAATTAACTGATTAAGAAAAAAATTCAAAACTTTTAATTTGTAATTAACTAAAGTAGTACTTCAAATAGAGAAAAAAAAAAAAAACTTGAGACGTCAGGTAAAAAAAAATATTCATATTTAGATCACTTGATATGGAATGACCCATTGACGCTATTAATAGTAAAATATTTTAAAATATGATTCCATCGCGATCCCAACTTGAAATTTGGTACAGATGTGGCTAAGAGCAAAGCAGACACATGGGCAGTTTTTGAAATATTTAAAGCGCGCCGATTTTTCAGAAATGCGTTTTAAAGTTTTGCGTTTGCGATCGCATGGGTAAAATATTAACAAAGATCCTCTTGTGACATATCTGGTGAAAGCCTGTATAGTTCTGAGTAGATTGGTGTTTATTTTGTTTCTCTATCTTCTTTCTAGCCTGAGATATGATAGAAGATGTAAAGCCATACCAGGCCAAAATTCGCACTTTTTTAAAACTTTAAAAATCTGTAAAAAATTAACTGATGAAGAAAAAAATTCAAAACTTTTTTTTGTAATTAACTAAAGTTGTACTTCATATAGAAAAAAAAAAAAATCTGAAGGCATAAGGGAAAAAAATATTCATTTTTCGATCACTTGACATGGAATGACCCTGTTCACAAATGCTCTCCATCCAACCTCACTGAGCTCGAGCTGTTTTGCAAAGAAGAATGGGCAAGAATTTCAGTCTCTCGATGTGCAAAACTGATAGAGACATATCCCGAGAAACTTGCAGCTGTAATCGCAGCAAAAGGTGGTGCTACAAAGTATTAACTCAAGGGGGCGAATATTATTGCATGCCCCACTTTTCAGTTTTTATTTTTTTTTAAAGTTTAAAATATCCAATAAATTTCGTTCCACTTCACGATTGTGTCCCACTTGTAGTTGATTCTTCACAAAAAATTTAGAATTTTATATCTTTATTTTTGCAGCCTGAAATGTGACAAAAGGTTGAAAAGTTCAAGGGGGCCGAATACTTTCACAAGGCACTGTACTATCTTGGCGAATAGTCCCTATTTTATAACATCTTATTTGATGCAAGTCATTTGTATTGTGGCCATTATTATTGGTTATGTTTGTTTTATTTGATTATTCATTCCTAGTACTCTATTCATATATAGGGGAGCATACACATACAGGTCTATGATTTTGCAATTCATTGCGGATAGTACACACACCGTATTTTGTATACCTTTATCCTGTATTCTCACCTGGGGTATTGTCTTCCATACATGCAATTGTATGCGATTTCACTTGTTTTTAATGTTTATTGTTGTTTTTTTCAATAAAGGCTTTGGTATATTGTTATACTATTGTTGGTTGTACCTGCTTTTTATGAAGTGTCTTTTTCGCTGTCCAATTTACCTATTGATGAGCCATACACTATGGTAACTGACTACCTATTGTGACGAGTGTTGAGACACGCCGATTAGTGAGTGCTCTTGTCCGCTGGCTTGGCTGCCTTTAGAAAGACTGCATGAACCAGTTCTCATCCCACCTGAATGCCCAAACTCCTTAACTGTGGGCAGAACACCACTCAGACAACACAAGGTGAGGGAACCACACAATGGTTAGCTTTTATTGCATCCCCAGCAGTAAAAGGCATAAAATACATACTAAGCAAAACCACAATGTAACAGGCAAGAGAGTCTCACCCTTCCACTGGCTCACCAGGGATTAGAATCTTTGTGTCTTCGGGGCTTCCAGGGCCACTTACAACAATTCAGGAGCACCCCGCTTTCAGCAGGCACCCACCAAGAAAGGAATAGCGGCAAACTTAGAAAGCTGACCGATCAAAGCAAAGTCTGTAGCCAGGTGCCTGAATCATCCCAAACTAGGTTTCTTCAGCCAAATACTAGAGTCCTACACTGAACTCCTAAATAATTTAATCCAGTTTTGGTGTTCTTCTAGTCAGAACCGAAGATCCAAGACTGAGGCCATATAGCATATATGTGGTGCCCCTGAGGGTCAAGTCGCAGAGAGGTACTGCACCTCAGCCAGAGGTACCCTACTCTAGGGTAAGGAGGGAACACTACCCAGTACCCACTCCAACACCCAACACCACACCACTCCAGGCCAGGGGAGCTGGGTGGACCTTACTTAGGGGGGCCTTATCTCAGGCTGGAGGGGGAACTAAGTAGAGGGTGTGGGTGGAGGAAGTAGATAGGGGAGCACACCAGGAAGTAGCGAAGTGAGTGGTGACAATGTAGACGATGTAGAAAACGTGACTGACGTGAGGAAACATGCAGAACAAAAACTACTCAAAAAAGGCAGTATAAGAAAAACTTACCATCAATGCCAAAATAAAAAACCAACACTGCACTTGCAGGATGCAGTCAGACCCGGCTATGTGAAGCAAGCACCAGGTGCAGGCTGATAAAAATCACCTCTACCTACAACAAAGTGTGGGAGGCGACCTGCCATGCACCTAATGGGCTTGCTTAGGACACCATTCACACTGATACAAATGATGCAGAGTGTCTGAAAGCTACCCACTGGCTCTGCCACCTAACAAATGGGCTGCACAGTACGATGCTTCTGCACCACTAGATGAACGGCGCCCCATGGTGCCCAGCTGCACCCGTAAATGCTAAAAAAGTGCAAAAAAGTTTTTTATATGATAAACAAAAAACTTTATAGATGGGGTATTGGTGTCCTAAGCAAGCCCATTATGTGCATGGCAGGTCGCCTCCCACATTTTGTTGTAGGTAGAGGTGACTTTTATCAGCCTGCACCTGGTGTTTGCTTCACATAGTGGGGTCTGACTGCATCCTGCAAGTGCAGTGTTGGTTTTTGATTTTGGCATTGATGGAAACATGCAGAACAGTCAAGAACTTAGGCAGATGGTAACAGGAGTTTGTCATAAGCGGAAGGGAGAGAAAGTCCTCCTCGGGACTGCAGCTGGTTAGAGCTCGTCCCAGGTCAAGGAAAGGTGAAGGCGGCCGGAGGAGACAGTGAGGGGCTCCCAAGAGACTGAAGGGGTCTCAGGGCACAGAAATTGAGGAATCCACCTGTGGCGCCCATATCCACGCCAACTGTGATCGGAGTCGGGTCGAGGGACCATGCCGCAGATGGGACAGGCACCAGACTAGTGGAGAGACTGTAGGACTCAGCTAGATAACCGGAGTCTGCAGTATCTTCAAGTGCAGCAGCCAAACCCACAATTAATTGCTGAAAAGGCAGCCACATAGGGTCAAGGGGACTAAGAGGACGTTGCCCGACGTCCCATGGCTGCTGGCTTGGGACACTGAGTGTGAGGCACAGGGCATGAGGGCGAGAGCCAGCGCAAAGAGATGACCCGGAAAGGTACACCAGAAGGGGGTCCCAGTAAAGTGCACCCAAGTTATCCGAGAGTTGGCTGGATCCCTGATCCGGAAGACACAGCACCCGGCTGGTTGTCGGAAACCTGGAGAACTGTCACAGCTGTGAGTAAAATGTGAAGACTGCACCCTGCTGTGTCCTCAAATTATATACTGTGTCACCTGCCCTGCACTGCATCAAATACTATCATCAAATAGACCTTATAACTGCACTGGGGCCACGCTCTACCCGTGGAGAGCTGTAACATTTCTGCTGTGTCACCAACTGCCCCAGTGGATCTGAACCGCAACGTCAGCCATCCATCTAATTGCCAAAACCCTCGGATGGTGTCACAAATTAATTCCCCATATAAACTTTTCCCCATTTTTTATGACACCACCAGAGTCATGGAGCCTGGTCACGCTACTGTAACATTCCCCAAAAGAACCAAACTTGGCCCGGTTCCAAGTACCCTATTGTCCTGGTGTGGGCATGTCATGTAAACAACTGGTGATTGAAACAACATCTTTTTATATCCTAAGCCTACACCTCTGGTATATTGTGTTCTTCTAGAATTGGTGAAATAAAGCTGTGCTCTTATTGGTTGGCATTTAAATCCGATGACTGCATAATTCTCCTCTGAGTGATGTAGACAGAGGGAGCTGAGGTAACTTACAGTAAATTACACAAAGTAATAAAATGAAGGCTCCGAATAGTCTGCCAAGAAACATTGATTTAGCAAACATGAGATAACAAACAAAAGACCCATACGTCTGGCCTAATTAAGAAGATTAACTCACTGAGCATTGAGAAAAGCTGTCATCACAATGAGCTATACACTGTAATGATTACCTATGTTTACGAGCCATACACTATAGTGACTACATATGGTGACAAGCCATACACTGTATTGACTAACTATGGTGACAGGCCATACACCTTAGTGACTCCGTATGGTAATGAGCCATACACTGTGGTGACTGACTACATATGGTGATGAGTGTGTAGACACAGGGATCAGTGGGTGCTCTCATCTGCTGGCCCAGCTACCTTTAGAACAACTGCATGGACCAGGGACCAGGGCTCAGCCAACCTGAATGCCCAAACTCCTTAACCGTGGGCAGAACAATACTCAGACAACACAGAGTGAGGGAACCACATTATGGTTAGCCTTTATTGGATACCCAACAGTAAAAGGCATAAAATAGATACCAAGCAAAGCGCACAATGTAACAGGAAACAGAGTCTCACCCTTCCACTGACTCACCAAGGATTAGAATATTTGTGACTTCAGGGCTTCAAGGGCCACTTACTACAATTCAGGAGCACCCCGCTTCAGCAGGCACCCACCAAGAAAGAAATAGAGGCAAGGTTAGGAAGCTGACCGAGCACAGCATAGTCTGTAGCCAGGTGGCCGAATTGTCCCAAACTGGGTTTCTTAAGCCAAATCCTAGAGTCCTAGGTTGAACTCCTAAATAATATAATCCAGTTTTGGTGCTCCTCTAGTTATAACTGAAGCTCCTAGACTGAGGCCATATAGCATATAAACAACTGACTGAATCAAGGCCTTTTTATATCCCAAGCCTACACCTCTGGTATATTGTGTTCTTCTAGAATTGGTGGAATAAAGCTGTGCTCTTATTGGTTGGCATTTAAATCTGATAACTGCATAATTCTCTGAGTGACTTAGACAGAGGGAGTGAGGTAATTTACATTAAATTACACAAACTAATACAAAGAAGGCTCCGAATAGTCGGGCAAGAAGCAATGACTTAAACTACTCAAAAAAGGCAGCATCAGAAAATCTTGCCATCAGCAGCCAAAAACAAAAACCAACACTGCACTTGCAGGATGCAGTCAGACCCCACTATGAAGAGCAAGCCCAGGTGCAGGCTGATAAAATCACCTCCACCTACAAAGACATGTGGGAGGTGACTTGCCATGCACACATTGGGCTTGCATAGGACGTCATTCACACTGATACAAAATGAAGCGGAGTGTCTGATAGCTACCCACTAGTCCTGCCACCTGACCAAATGGGCCGCCCTGTACAATGTCTCCGCACCACTGACACACAGCACTCTATGGGGCCCAGCTGCACCCAGAGAAAATGAAAAAAAAAAGTGCAAAACTTTTTTTTTGATCTGCTTCATTACACTGCATCTTCAATGTCGAGCCGATGTAATTTTCTCCTTGTTATCAAGTGTGGGAATTGGAGACTCTCTAACCTTGATCTGAGTCTCATAGACTTACATTGAAAAAGTCACCTCCACTCGGTCACAAATGTGGACACATAATGTCGGAGTGAACCAAAACCAGAACCAGTGGAAGTGGCTGGAGCCAGAGGCTGTAAAGTATTGTGATACACTCTTTGCATACACATTACTCAACATATAATAAGACACTGGCGCTCAATATGTTTTAAATAGTGATGAGCGAGCATGCTCGCCACTACTCGGTACTTGCACGAGTATCACTGTCCTCGGGCTACTCGTCGAGCACCGAGTAATCTCACGATACTCGTGCTGTGCTCGTGGTCGTCATCTCTGCATGTTGGCGCTCTTTTGAGAGCCAGCCCACGTGCAGGGATTGGCTGGCAGCCCTGTTAGTTGTGGCATAGCAGTGATTGGCCGGCCTGCACAGCGTCACCGAGCCTTTATAACTCCCGGCGCGCTGTGCTCGGCACACAGCCATCCAGACAGTGAGTGTAGGGAGAGTGTCTGCTGCTGCTTAGGGACAGATTTGCGGCCCTTAGAGGTAGATCCGGAGCAGGGCTGCAAACTGCTGCTGACCACAACAGTCCTTCTCAGGACTAATCTAGGAGGATATAGGCAGGGTGATCCAGATCGGAGTCCAAGCTTTCCAGTGACCAGAACAGTCCTTCTCAGGACTAATCTGGGAGGATATAGGCAGGGTGATACAGATCGGAATCCAAGCTTTTCTGTGACCATTAGAGTCACCACACTCTTGAACTTACTACCTTAATACAGGTTAGGGACTAAAATCCTCTCCTGACACCATTACAGTCACCAGACAGGTGTACGTACTACCTTAATACAGGTTAGGGACTAAAATCCTCTCCTGAAACCATTAAAGTCACCAGACAGGTGTACGTACTACCTTAATACAGGTTAGGGACTAAAATCCTCTCCTGAAACCATTAAAGTCACCAGACAGGTGTACGTACTACCTTAATACAGGTTAGGGACTAAAATCCTCTCCTGAAACCATTAAAGTAACTAGACAGGTGTACGTACTACCTTAATACAGGTTAGGGACTAAAATCCTCTCCTGAAACCATTAAAGTCACCAGACAGGTGTATGTACTACCTTAACCCCTTAACGACCTAGGACGTTGTGCAACGTCCTGTGTTTCTGCCTGTTAACGACCCAGGACGTTGCACAACGTCCTGGCAGATTTGAGCTGCTGCAGCTCCTGTGAGTGGGGTCGCTCAGGTGTCACAGATGCTGCTGCTCTGTGACAACCTGTAGATGACCCCACAGGGGGTGGATTAACCCCCCCATGCCCAGGACCCCCTACGATCGGCAGTGTAAAAGTGAAACTACCGATCGGAGGAAATCATAGGGATTCACCCCTCCAGATCTGATTGGAGCTCTCCAATCAGATCTGTAGGGGCGGATCGGCAAGTGCCTACCCCTCCTCAGCCCCCTCCAGCTCCAGGACTGTCCAGGGGGCCCCCCCGTTCCCCCCAGCCCGCCCGCCCCCCTCTATTATAATGTATCTGCCACGTGCGCCCGCCAGCAACACTGCCTGCTCCCCTGCTCCAGTGCTCCCCCCCAGGCTGCCCCCACCTCCGGGCCCTGTACCTGGCCCCCCCTCACCTCCTGCGGCGGGCTGCACACTTCGGTGCACCCGCCGCTGTGGCCGCCCTGCCGCCGCCGCCGCTGCTGCAGCTCCTCCTTCTCTGCCCGGCCCGCCGGTCTGTGGCCCCGCCTCCTCTCCCGGCCTCCTCCTGCTCATCGGTGGAACGAGGGAGGTAAGTATGTATGTGTATGTATGTATGTATGCATGTATGTATCTATGCATGTATGTATGTATGCATGTATGTATCTATGCATGTATGTATGTGTGTGTATGTATCTATGTATGTATGTGTGTATGTATGTGTATGTATCTATGTATGTATGTGTATGTGTCTATGTATGTATGTATGTATGTATGTATGTGTATGTATCTATGTATATATCTATGTATGTGTATGTATCTGTATGTATGTATGTATGTATGTATGTGTGTGTATGTATGTATGTATGTATGTGTATCTATGTATGTATGTATGTGTATGTTTGTATGTATGTATGTGTATGTATGTATGTATGTGTATGTATGTATGTATGTATCTATGTATGTATGTATGTATGAATGAATGAATTGATGGTGGGTGAATGGATAGGGGGTGCATGCGTGGACGTGAGCGTACATGAGCGTGCGTGGACGTGAGTGTGCGTAGACGTGAGTGTGCGTAGACGTGTGCGTGTGTGGACATGTGTGTGGACGTGTGCGTGCATAGATGTGTGTGTGCATAGACGTGTGCGTGCGTGGATGTGTGCATAGATGGATGTGTGCGTAGACGTGTGCGTGTGTGGACATGTGTGTGGACATGTGCGTGCATAGATGTGTGTGTGCATAGACGTGTGTGTGCATAGACGTGTGCGTGGATGATGGGTGCATAGGTGGATGGATGGGTGCAACAAGGGATCAGGTGTCCTCTTGTTGTAGTCTCTGGGATCATAGTCATGGTGCACTGTATGACAGGTCATTGTCATACAGTGCACCATAACTCTGACCCCAGAGACTGTAGGAAGAGGACACTTCATCCCTTGCTGCAGTCTCTGGATTGACCAGAGGCGATCGAGCGTCGTGGGACCTTCGTTGTGGACTACGTCGGATCTTTATAATAAAGATGGAGTCCGAATTTTGTTTGTGTTTTTTTTTCAAATAAAAAGATTTTTCTCTGTGTGTATTTTCTGACTATTTACCAGAGATTCCTAATGGCGGGTCTAACATTGGCCCTATATTATGAATCTCGGGCTTAGTGCCAGCTGACAATAAAAAGCTGGCATTAACCCCTTTATTACCCAGTTTGCCACCGGCACCAGGGCAACTGGAAGAGCATGGGTACAGCGCCAGAAAATGGCGCTTCAATGAATGCGCCATTTTCTGGGGCGGCTGCGGGCTGCAATTCGCAGCATGGGGGGCCCAGAACGCTTGGGCCTCTCCATGCTGCGGATTCCAGCCCCCAGCTGCCTAGTTGTACCTGGCTGGACCAAAAATATGGCGGAGCCCCATGTCATTTTTTTTTTCTAGAATTAGTTCTAGAAGAAAAAAAAAGGGCTATGCTGTATTTTTGGTGGCTAGCCAGGTACAACGAGGCAGCTGGGGGTTGGTGGCAGTCTGTAGCTGCCAAGTTGTACCTGGCTGGACCAAAAATATGGCGGAGCCCCACGCCATTTTTTTCTAGAATTAGTCCTAGAAAAAAAAATAAAAATGGGCTTTGCTCTATTTTTGGTTGCCAGCCAGGTACAATGAGGCAGCTGGGGGTTGCTGGCAGTCCGTAGCTGCCAAGTTGTACCTGGCTGGACCAAAAATATGGCGGAGCCCTACGCCATTTTTTTTCTGGAATTAGTCCTAGAAAAAAAATAAAAATGGGCCTCGCTGTATTTAGATGCATAGTGAACGCTTTGAACCCCCAGGTGCTTCACAAATTGATCCGTAAAAATGAAAAAAGAAAATTTGTGTGAAAACAAATGTACTTTTTCCTTATTACGAATCAATTTGTGAAGCACCTTGGGGTTCAAAGTGTTCACTATGCATCTAGATGCATTCCTTGGGGGGTCTAGTTTCCAAAATGGGGTCACTTGTCCGGGAGCTCCAATGTTTAGGCACACAGGGGCTCTCCATACACGACATGGTGTCCACTAACGATTCCAATAGTTAGCGGACACCATGTTGCGTATGGAGAGCCCCTGTGTGCCTAAACATTGGAGCTCCCCCACAATTGACCCCATTTTGGAAACTAGACCCCCCCAAGGAACATATCTAGATGCATAGTGAGCACTTTGAACCCCCAGGTGCTTCACAAATTGATCCGTAATAATGAAAAAAGAAAATTTGTGTGAAAACAAATGTACTTTTTCCTTCTTACGGATCAATTTGTGAAGCACCTGGGGGTTCAAAGTGCTCACTATGCATCTAGATGCATTCCTTGGGGGGTCTAGTTTCCAAAATGGGGTCACTTGTGGGGGAGCTCCAATGTTTAGGCACACAGGGGCTCTCCATACACGACATGGTGTCCGCTAACGATTCCAATAGTTAGCGGACACCATGTTGCGTATGGAGAGCCCCTGTGTGCCTAAACATTGGAGCTCCCCCACAAGTGACCCCATTTTGGAAACTAGACCCCCCAAGGAACATATCTAGATGCATAGTGAGCACTTTGAACCCCCAGGTGCTTCACAAATTGATCCGTAATAATGAAAAAAGAAATTTGTGTGAAAACAAATGTACTTTTTCCTTCTTACGGATCAATTTGTGAAGCACCTGGGGGTTCAAGGTGCTCACTATGCATCTAGATGCATTCCTTGGGGGGGTCTAGTTTCCAAAATGGGGTCACTTGTGGGGGATCCCCAATGTTTAGGCACACAGGGGCTCTCCAAACGCGACATGGTGTCCGCTAACAATTGAATCTAATTTTTCAGTCAAATTGTTAGCGGACACCATGTCGCGTTTGGAGAGCCCCTGTGTGCCTAAACATTGGAGCTCCCTCACAAGTGACCCCATTTTGGAAACTAGACCCCCCCAGGGAACTTATCTAGATAGGTGGTGAGAATTATGAACCCCCAGGTACTTGACAAATTCATCCATAAAAATGAAAAAACACTTTTTTTTCCATAAAAATTTTCTTTTTTCATTTTTACAGATTAATTTGTGAAGCACTGGGGCATTCAAAATGCTCACCACCCATCTAGATAAGTTCCCTGGGGGGTCTAGTTTCCAAAATGGGGTGACTTGTGGGGGAGCTCCAATGTTTAGGCACACAGGGGCTCTCCAAGCGCAACATGGTGTCCGCTAACAATTTGACTGAAAAATCAGCTCAAATTGTTAGCGGACACCATGTCGCATTTGGAGAGCCCCTGTGTGCCTACACATTGGAGCTCCCCCACACGTGACCCCATTTTGGAAACTAGACCCCCCAGGGAACTTATCTAGATGGGTGGTGAGCATTTTAAACCCCAAGGTGCTTCAAAAATTCATCCGTAAAAATGAAAAAGTGCTTTTATTTCCATAAAAATTTTCTTTCTTCATTTTTACAGATTAATTTGTGAAGCACTGGGGTATCCAAAATGCTCACCACCCATCTAGATAAGTTCCCTGGGGGGTCTAGTTTCCAAAATGGGGTTACTTGTGGGGGAGCTCCAATGTTTAGGCACACAGGGGCTCTCCAAATGCAACATGGTGTCCGCTAACAATTTGACTGAAAAATCAGCTCAAATTGTTAGCGGACACCATGTCGCGTTTGGAGAGCCCCTGTGTGCCTACACATTGGAGCTCCCCCATAAGTGACCCCATTTTGGAAACTAGACCCCCCAGGGAATTTATCTAGATGGGTGGTGAGCATTTTGAACCCCCAGGTGCTTCACAAATTCATCTGTAAAAATGAAAAAGTACTTTTTTTTCTACAAAAAATTTCTTTTAGCCTACATTTTTTCATTTTCACATGGGGAACAGGATAAAATGAATCCTAAAAATTGTTGGGCAATTTCTCCTGATTACATCGATATCTCTTATGTGGTCATAAACCACTCTTTAGGCGCACGGCAGGGCTCAGAAGGGAAGGAGCGCCATTTCACTTTTTGAATGGAAAATTAGCTCCAAAAGTCAAATTGCGCTCCCTCCCTTCTGAGCCCTGCCGTGCGCCCAAAGAGTGGCTTATGACCACATATGAGATATCGATGTACTCAGGAGAAATTGCCCAACAATTTTTAGGATCCATTTTATCCTGTTCCCCATGTGAAAATGAAAGAATTGAGGCTAAAAGAACATTTTTGTTGGAAAAATTAAAATGACCATTTTTTCCTTCCACTTTGCTTTAGTTCCCGTGAAGCACCTGAAGGGTTAATAATCTTCTTGAAGGTAGTTTTGAGTAGCTTGAGGGGTGCAGTTTTTGGAATGGTGTCACTTTTGGGTGTTTTCTGTCATGTACACCCCTCAAAGGGACTTCAAATGTGATGTGGTCACTAAAAAAAATTGCTTTGTAAATTTTGCTGGAAAAATGAAAAATTGTTGATGAACTTTGAACCCTTATAACGTCCGAACAAAAATTTTTTTTTTCTCCAAAATTGTGCTGATGTAAAGTAGACATGTGGGAAATGTTATTTATTAACTATTTTGTGTCACATACCTCTCTGGTTTAGCAGAATAAAAATTCATAATTTGAAAATTGCTAAATTTTCAAAAATTTTGCCAAATTTTTAATTTTTTCACAAATAATCGCAAAAATTATCAACCTAAATTTAATACTAACATGAAGCCCAATATGTCACGAAAAAACAATCTCAGAATCGCTAGGATCGGTTGAAGTGTTCCAGAGATATTACCTCATAAAGGGACACTGGTCAGAATTGACAAAAATGGCCTGGTCATTAAGGTCAAAATAGGCCGGGGGCTGAAGGGGTTAATACAGGTTAGGGGCTGAAATCCTCTCCTGAAACCATTAAAGTCACCAGACAGGTGTACGTACTACCTTAATACAGGTTAGGGACTAAAATCCTCTCCTGAAACCATTAAAGTCACCAGACAGGTGTACGTACTACCTTGATACAGGTTAGGGACTAAAATCCTCTCCTGAAACCATTACAGTCACCAGACTGGTGTACGTCATACCTTGATACAGGTTAGGGACTAAAATCCTCTCCTGAAACCATTACAGTCACCAGACTGGTGTACGTCATACCTTGATACAGGTTAGGGACTAAAATCCTCTCCTGAAACCATTACAGTCACCAGACTGGTGTACGTCATACCTTGATACAGGTTAGGGACTAAAATCCTCTCCTGACACCATTACAGTCACCAGACTGGTGTACGTCATACCTTGATACAGGTTAGAGAACTAAAATCCTAATCTCTTGTGATCTCAACAGTCACCAGACTGGTGTACGTCATACCTTGATACAGGTTAGGGAACTAAAATCCTAATCTCTTGTGATCTCAACCTTCACCTCTCCTCGCTCGCACGTCCTGTCCCAAATTCTTGGGGCCCGCAGCAGTACACCGCTGTTGAACCAAGACAGACCAGTGTCAACAGGTTGTTACTTGGATAGCAGATAATGCTTCAAGTCAGATGGGCACCTCCACAAACACCCTGTCTTCCACACGGTCAACTGTCAGTAGCCGTGATACTGCACCGCACATTTCGCAACCTCATCCTCCTTCCAACCACCTGGCCGAGTACACGTCCACGGACATTACTGATCCCACACTAGGACACTCGGAAGAGCTGTCCACGTATCCATTCGGAGAATCTAGCCTGTCGCCACCTCCTCTTGAAGTGGGTCATGAGGAGATGGTATGTACAGATGCCCAAATATTTGAGCAGCCACGTTATGACGAACGGAACGTTGTCAAAGTGTCTCAACCAGGGGTGGACAATGATGAGACACAATTGCCAGGAAGTCAGGAGGAGGATCAGGGTGCTGAAGAGGAAGACGACGTGGTGGATGATCCAGTAGCTGACCCAACATGGCAGGAGGATATGCAGAGCGAGGACAGCAGTGCACAGGGGGAGGGAGGCGTAGCATCCCAACAGGCAGTACGAAGCAGGGTTGCGTCCGCAGGCAGAAGGCAGGCAACCGTTCCCCGGAACAACAAAACAACTCAAGGTGCCTGTGCAAATGTTCGGTCTTCCCGAGTCTGGGAGTTTTTTAAGTTGGCTCCAGAAGACTCTAAAAAGGCCATTTGCCACACCTGCCATGCCAGTATCAGCAGGGATACGAAAACTAGCAGCCTGACCACCACCAGCATGATCAGGCACATGTCAGCCAAGCACCCGACTTTGTGGGAAATACAACAGAGTCGAGGAGCGGTGCTTGCTGATGTCACTGCTACGTCTTCGCCTGTTGTGTGCGCGATCCAATCCCCTGTCCATGCTGGCCGCGAACAAGCCTCTGGCCCTGCACCTGAAGTTGCCCACGCACAAATTACACCACCATCAAGCACGTCCTTGTCCCAGCGCAGCGTTCAATTATCCATTCAGCAAACATTTGAACGCAGGCACAAATACGCTGCCAACGCCCCACATGCCACAGTCCTGAATGATCACATTTCGCGACTCATAGCGCTAGAAATGTTGCCTTTCCGGCTGGTGGAGACGGACGCATTCCGTGACCTGATGGCGGCTGCTGTCCCACGTTACTCGGTCCCCAGCCGCCACTATTTATCCAGATGTGCCGTCCCCACATTGCATAACCACGTGTCCAACAGCATCACACGTGCCCTGAACAACGCTGTTTCAGCCAAAGTCCACCTAACCACAGACACGTGGACAAGTGCTTGTGGGCAAGGTCGCTACATCTCCTTGACGGCACACTGGATTAATATTGTGGAGGCCGGGACCCAGTCTGAGCGAGGGACAGAACACGTCCTTCCCACGCCAAGGATAGCAGGCCCTACCTCTGTCAGGGTTTCACCGACACTCTACAGCTCCGGAATGTCATGCTCTTCAGCCTACTCCTCCTGCGCATCCTCATCCACTGTACCCTCCACACCAGTCCCAAGCTGGAAGCACTGCAGCACTGCCTCTGCAAAGCGGCAACAGGCTGTGCTGAAGCTAGTCTGCATAGGTGACAAACCCCACAATGCAGAAGAGGTGTGGACAGCTCTGAAACAGCAGGCAGATCACTGGCTCACACCTCTGAACCTAAAGCCAGGAAAGGTCGTGTGTGACAATGGCCGGAACCTGGTGGCAGCTTTGAGGCGAGGGCAGCTGACGCATGTTCCATGCGTGGCCCATATGCTCAACCTGGTGGTTCAGAGGTTTGTGAAGTCATACCCAGAGGTGTCTGACCTGCTGGTAAAAGTTCGGCGTCTGTCTGCACACTTTCGCAAGTCACCTGCTGCTTCAGCCGGCCTTCAGCGCCGTTTCCGTCTTCCGGCCCACAGACTGGTGTGTGATGTCCCCACGCGTTGGAATTCAACTCTGCACATGTTGGTCAGGATATGTGAGCAGAAGAGGGCAGTTGTGGACTACCTGCATCACCTAAGCCGTCGGGAAATGGGTCAAACTCCACACATAATACCTGAGGAGTGGAGATAGATGTCGGACCTATGCACCGTCCTACAAAACTTTGAGGACTCCACCAAGATGGTGAGCGGCGATGACGCCATTATTAGCGTCACCATACCACTACTCTGCCTTCTAAAACGGTCTCTGCTGAAAAACAAAGAGGATGCATTGCAGGCCGAGCGCGATGACTTTGAGCAAGAAACAGTAGTGGGTGTGGGTGAAAACACACAGCCCAGCCTCATCTCATCACAACGTGCAGTGGAGGACTATGACGAGGAGGAGGAGGATGAAGACATGGAGCAACTCTCTGGCCAAATTGAGGATATGACATGCACACCAGTCATACCCTCGATTCAGCGTGGCTGGCCAGAGGACAGGCGAGATGAGGAGGAGGAGGAGGAGCACAGCATGTTCAGTCATCGTGTTGGTCTGGATACTGAAGTGATGGCTGTTAAGAGTCTGGCGCACATGGCTGACTTTATGGTAAGCTGCCTGTCTCGTGACCCTCGCGTTCAGAACATCTTGGCCGACAATCAGTACTGGATGGCAACACTGTTAGACCCAAGCTACAAGGAGAACTTTATGTCTCTCATTCCTGAGGCGGAGAGGTCAGCCAAAATGCAGCAGTTCCACAGGGCCATAGTCACGGAAGTAGTGAAATCATTCCCCTTAGAAAAAGCTAGTGGCATAGGTCAGGATTCGGTGGACAACCAAGGCGTACGGCCGAGAGGGGCACAAGTCCAATAAGCCAGAGGTAGGGGAACAGTCTTTATGATGTGGGACAGTTTTCTCAGCCCCTCACGTACCACAGCCCCTGAGGTGCGGGGTAGTGCCACCAGAAATGCTAAGTTTGGGCAGATGCTGAAGGAGTACCTTGCAGATCGAACAACTGTACTGCGAGATTCCTCTGTGCCTTTCAATTATTGGATCTCCAAGCTGGACACGTGGCATGAATTGGCTCTCTACGCCTTGGAAGTCCTGGCCTGCCCTGCCGCTAGCGTTTTATCAGAGCGTGTTTTCAGTGCTGCAGGTGGAATCATCACTGAAAAACGCATCCGCCTGTCAACTGAAAATGCTGACAGGCTGACTCTGATCAAGATGAACAAGGGTTGGATTGGGCCAGACTTCACCACACCACCAGCAAATGACAACTGAATTTAAATCTTGTTATGTGAATTTGCCATGTACCTCCACTCACCCATGGGTACACACTTCAGTACTTTGGCTAATCACTGGACTGCTCCTCCTTCTCCTCATGTGACATCATGATGACCGTTACAATAGTTAGGCTGTTGTTTGAGGTATACCCGCAGTGGTAAATTTTTTCGCCCATTCTTTTAGAATGGGCATTACAACGACAGGAGACCCGCTCCTTTTCAATGGGAAAAATGTTTTGAGGCCCTCCTGCACGTCTCTATCCAGGGACAAAGAGGAGCCTCCCAATTTTTGGCTGCCCTGGCCAAAGGACAATACTACAATACACCCACTTGAGGGTTACAGGCCCTACTACATGTCTGTATGCATGGGTCATTGTTGAACCTCCCAATTTTTGGCTACCCTGACCAAAGGGCTATACTACAATAAACCCAGTTCTTGTTTACAGGCCCTCCTGCACGTCTCTATGCAGGGACAAAGAGGAGCCTCCCAATTTTTGGCTGCCCTGACCAAAGGGCTATACTACAATACACCCACTTGAGGGTTACAGGCCCTACTACATGTCTGAATGCATGGGTCACTGTTGAACCTCCCAATTTTTGGCTGCCCTGGCCAAAGGCCTAGGCTAAAATGCACCCACTTGAGGGTTACAGGCCCTACTACATGTCTGTATGCATGGGTCATTGTTGAACCTCCCAATTTTTGGCTGCCCTGACCAAAGGGCTATACTACAATACACCCAGTTCTTGTTTACAGGCCCTCCTGCACGTCTCTATGCAGGGACACAGAGGAGCCTCCCAATTTTTGGCTGCCCTGACCAAAGGGCTATACTACAATACACCCACTTGAGGGTTACAGGCCCTACTACATGTCTGAATGCATGGGTCATTGGTTGAACCTCCCAATTTTTGGCTGCCCTGGCCAAAGCCTAGGCTAAAATGCACCCACTTCAGGGTTACAGGCCCTACTACATGTCTGTATGCATGGGTCATTGTTGAACCTCCCAATTTTTGGCTGCCCTGACCAAAGGGCTATACTACAATACACCCAGTTCTTGTTTACAGGCCCTCCTGCACGTCTCTATGCAGGGACAAAGAGGAGCCTCCCAATTTTTGGCTGCCCTGACCAAAGGGCTATACTACAATACACCCACTTGAGGGTTACAGGCCCTACTACATGTCTGAATGCATGGGTCATTGTTGAACCTCCCAATTTTTGGCTGCCCTGACCAAAGGACTATACTACAATACACCCAGTTCTTGTTTACAGGCCCTCCTGCACGTCTCTATGCAGGGACAAAGAGGAGCCTCCCAATTTTTGGCTGCCCTGACCAAAGGGCTATACTACAATACACCCACTTGAGGGTTACAGGCCTACTACATGTCTGAATGCATGGGTCATTGTTGAACCTCCCAATTTTTGGCTGCCCTGGCCAAAGGCCTAGGCTAAAATGCACCCACTTGAGGGTTACAGGCCCTACTATATGTCTGTATGCATGGGTCATTGTTGAACCTCCCAATTTTTGGCTGCCCTGACCAAAGGGCTATACTACAATACACCCAGTTCTTGTTTACAGGCCCTCCTGCACGTCTCTATGCAGGGACAAAGAGGAGCCTCCCAATTTTTGGCTGCCCTGACCAAAGGGCTATACTACAATACACCCACTTGAGGGTTTCAGGCCCTACTACATGTCTGAATGCATGGGTCATTGTTGAACCTCCCAATTTTTGGCTGCCCTGGCCAAAGGCCTAGGCTAAAATTCACCCACTTGAGGGTTACAGGCCCTACTACATGTCTGTATGCATGGGTCATTCTTGAACCTCCCAATTTTTGGCTGCCCTGACCAAAGGGCTATACTACAATACACCCAGTTCTTGTTTACAGGCCCTCCTGCATGTCTGTATCCAGGGGCATTGGTGAACCTCCCAATTTTGGACTGCCCTGGCAAAGGAAGATACTACAATACACCCAGTTCCTCAAAATGGGCACATTATTTCAAGACAGGGCTTCATGTTCATCTCTTCTCAGGGTCATCGTAGTGCCGCACAATGTTTTCACGTAAAATCTTTCATGTAATCACAAAAAGTAACATACACCAGCTGTATCTCACTATTGGGTATGTGCCCTTAACATTTCCACCCTAAATATTCATTTTGGTGTCATTTTGGAAGGTTTTCTGGAGACTCCGTAAAATTGGCGTGAAACCCGGACAACATTGTTCACAGCTGTGACTTTTGAGTGAGAAATGCTTCAAGGGGTCTTCCCCATGGTGTTGCCATGTCATTTCAGCACTCTTCTGAGACTTTTGTGACATTTTTAGGGTTTTTCCAGGCAGCCGGCAGTCATTTCATAAAAATACTCGTGTCTCCCATAGGATAACATTGGGCTCGTTACTCGGGCCGAGTACACGAGTATCTCGGGATGCTCGGCCCGAGCTTCGAGCACCCGAGCATTTTAGTACTCGCTCATCACTAGTTTTAAAACCTATGACTAGGAAGAATTTATTATTAATAAGGAAATGAAAAGTGGAGCAGCAGATTGAAGACAAGCACCTGTTGAAATTTTAATAAAAAGAATTTTAAAAAATCTATTGCGCTACCTAGGATAAAATAATAATAGAAAGAAAGGTACTAACTGTATGCAGGAGTACAAGATAGGTGATATTCCTAATACATGAACTCGGGGTATTTCTGAATAGTACACAGAATGTAGAATGAAGAAATGATAAATATCATATGGTTATATATAAAGCTGTACAAAAAAGTAAAGGACATTAGATATTTATATAGAATAATACCATTCAAAGAGCTACAGTATATGTGGTATAAGGAGGTGTATATTGGTACCTGTTGTACAGGCTGTAATGGTATGTCTCATGAAGCAGTTAGGGGGAAAAATGCATACAAAAAAGGATTCTAATATTCCATGAAGGATACAAATAAATATAAATAAATACTGGGGTAATACAAAATCCCTTATGGTACCTTTACTGAAGGTTAGAAACCACCGGGTGTCACACGTGCACGCGCGCGTTTCAACGGTTCCTAACGGTACTTGATACCGCAATTACACGCCGCTACAAGGTGCTCCACAGTAGGTTTTTTCGATCCCTGGAGCACCGACGGGTGCCGCAGGTTACCTTCTGTAGAGCACCTTCCCTGATTTAAACGCCGCTACCACAAGGGAATATGGGCGGACCTGGGGCAGCAGGGACAACACATAGGCGTGCCACAGTCCATCACGCCGCGCCCAAACGATAACCATTGGCCAACACAATAGTGTTCTGATTGGGCACGCCGCGAAGGGCGGATGGCGGAGACGTGACGTATTAGTGTTTGGCTTGTCACACAGAATAAGCGCTTGTGACAAGGCGGAGTGTGGTGATATTGAGCTAGGGGATGATTATACGTCACACAGGAGCGGTTTACAGTCACACACTCCATGCGTATTAAAAATTAAGTGTTGGGCGATGTGTGCTTAGTAGAAGTGTTTGCATTGTCACACGGAATAAGCGCTTGTGACATGGCGGAGTGTGGCGATTCTGCTAGGTGACGCTTAGGCGACCCACAGGAGCGGCTTACACCACACAGTCTGTGCGTTTTTTAAACTAAGTGTTGGCCTATGTGTGCGTCTGGATAGAAATGTGCGAATAGAGCCCCAATGCTGATTGCATATGGGGGAACAGATGTCAATGGCCTTGAGCAGCTCACATGCCACATGAACATGATGTGTGTGTCTGCACAAGTGCTGCACTACTTACTTAAACCCACATGACAGACAATATTATGTGCTGCATCAATGTGTTGTGTCCTGGTGACCCTCTGCCTACACCAAACCGTAAGGGTTATGTACACACATTTATCACATAGACTGTTGCCCAAATACCATAGCTCATGGTCACCCACACATATTGTGTCTCATACCCAGCCATAGGTGGCAATGTGTGTGACAGCACTGGCCACAACCCAAACCTTGATCACACTGCTCTCCATCCCCAAGTAATCAGCCTCACACAGAGTAATTTAGATCCCAGAAAAAAAAATGCATTTTTTTTTAGACACATGAAATTGAAAAATAAAACACAGATACAGAAAGGAAAGACAATGGGCATTCAAACATCATGTTACATTGTAAACACATAATATAATTTTTTGAAAACCAAAAAAGGATACAGTGTGCAGCACCCACATAACACAAAGAAAACCTAAGCTAACTAACTAAAACCTGTGCACACAATTAAATAACCAAAAGAAAACACCATGGTGCAGCGACCCTGTTGTTAGCACCATGGCCACCATTTTAGGAGGAACCAGAACCACCAACACTAGACGTGCTGGTTCTGCCAGCCCACTGCCCCAGGGCCATTAAAGTAGGAGCAGTATGCATCTCTACTGTCCCTGGCCTCCTGCTGAGTGCTACCATGGCTCAGCGGCTGGAATGGCGCCACACCATGGTCGTCATCACACCAAGCTCCTGGACGGACCTCCCCTGTTGTGGTGTCTGCATTATCTACATAACCTCCTGGCGTGTATGATGCTCTATCCCTACGACGCAGGAAGTTATGCAGCACACAGCAGGCCAGCACTACCGCGTCAATACACTCCAGTTTCATATGCAGAGGCGTATGAAAAACCCGGAATGTATTCGCCATGATCCCAAACGCATTTTCAACCACACGGCGGGCCCGGGATAGCCGGTAATTGAAAATGCGTCGTTCAGAAGTAAGGGTCCTCTGGGGGTATGGCCGCAGTAGGTGTGTCTGAAGTGGGAATGCTTCATCTGCCACAAGCGCAAAGTTGAGATGATGGGTCGTCTCTTCATTTGAGGGTAGGTTCAGCCCACCGGTCATTAGTAGTTGTGCCAAGGAGCAGTGTGTGAACACCCCCCCATCTGAAATACGCCCGTTCATTCCAACGTCCACGTAGAGGAACTCATAGTTCGCATCCACCAGGGCCATGAGGACTATACTAAAATACCCTTTGTAATTATAATACAAAGAGCCCGAGTTGGGGGGTTTAGTAATCCTCACGTGCTTACCATCCAATGCGCCACCGCAGTTTGGGAAGTTCCACCGGCTTTCAAAGCCTCGGGCTACTTCCATCCATTCTGCGGCTGTTCGTGGCAACTTTATGAAGGATGGCCGTAGAGCACTCCAGATGGCCTCACACGTCTCAGGAATCAGGCGGCTCAGCAGGGACAGGGATAGTGTATGTGAGGTCGGTCCTTGACCGGCCTGTAGCCAGGAACCGCAAAGTAATAAGCAACCGCTCCTCAGCTGATACCGATTGACGCATGACAGTGTCCTGATGGGCTATCAGTGGCCCCACGCGCTCCAAAAGGAAGGTGAAAGAGTCCTCGGACATACGGAGGTAGTTTCGGTAATCATGCGGATTGTTATCCTCCAGCTCACGCACCAGCTGCATGTGGCCCCAGGTCTCCCGGAGGGTAAGCCAATCCCGGCTCCAAACACGCCGTTGTCAGCGACCCCTCAACCTTTCATACCGATCCTCCATCCACATTTGCTCTTCCGCCAACGCAAGAGCCACGATAACACGCCAATCATGTTGATTCTGCATCTTGGGTATCAGCACCTGTATATAAGAAACAAAATCATCAGTACATACAGCAATATGGTGACATGTTTGCATGTAAAGCAAGCCACACAATACTTAGATTACACACTAGGGCAAAGCAGATTTAATCGCACGTGTGTGCACACCACACATCCTTGGGAACTTTGCGAGGCCATCACCCACAAGTGGGCGCTAAACAAACGGAACATGCTCACTGATCAGGGCCGACCATCCTTCTACACTTTGTGGCGTGGCTGAAAGTAACACATCTGGACATATCTGTGTTAAAAAGGGACATGTATGTTCGTCGATGACCAGCACTCCACTCTGGGTTAGGTAATGGTGCTGTTGGAAAGGATCAATGACCCACAATGTCAGAATAGTTAAATCCAAGCACTCATTCAAGTTGTTTTTTTGCTTAAAGGTGATTTATTTTGAAAAAACAGGTGCAGAAGGTGACTGGCAGGACAGATAACGTTTCGGCCTCCAATTAGGCCTTGTTCACATAGTCACTAAGAAAAAATTAGAAACGTACAGTGAAAGGTTTGTACGGTGATGCATCGTGCAGAGAGTTATATACAAATTTACAATGGCATCATGCCCAGTACGGTTTTATAATGATCATATAGATGATATACTGGTATTCAAATGGACTAATGTGAGTCAGAGATATCATTTACAAGAGAGAGTAGATAGTTAGAGAAGTGGATATGGGAGTGGAAAAGCTAACGTATTTACCTGCTGTTGTTTCTAGGAGATCGGTGATAAAGGGATTATTCTACATGAGGTTGTGGATTCTGCACTTCGTGGTCCAAGAGAAGACCTTTAAAGAAATAAAGGGTGGAAGGTGATTGATTTTAAATCTCCATGCAATGTAATAAGATCATAGGGGATTTTATACCTGTGTATTGATAAAAGGATGTAGTCCTGTTTGTCATCAAGGAATGTGTTGCATAGTTTCAGTATCAGGTTTAAACCGCTGGTGGAGTATAGAAATGTGGATATGATGGACAATTCTGCAGCCTGTCATCTATATATTGATAAGTTCACCAAAACTATTAAACCGTTGGAAATACAATGTATTCATAGGCACCAACTAAAGTGTATATTGGATGACCTGTCCATTATATCCACATTTCTATACTCCACCAGCGGTTTAATCCTGATACTGAAACTATCCAACATATGCAGGTGTTTAGGGCCGGGCAACATGTGTTCAACATGTATGTTTGCATGCGGGACACCCTTTCTCCATGTGCAATGTATCAGCTACTGTTGGCATGTTTGGAAGGATATGTTTCACTACACATGTTCACAAAGGCAAAAGGGGCACGATGATTAAACCCAAAAAACAAGGTAACCCAACATTAAAAAACAGGGGGAGAGGGACCATGGTGGCAGGGGGCCAATTGGAACCTGGCCTGGTGGGACAACCATCATCTAGGTACGTCGCCCCATGTAAAAGGTATGGGCTGTGGCAATTTATGGCTGGCTGTCTGACACAACAGCAGACGCAGATCCTTGGGCACACTAACATCCTCCACTCCCCCTTCCACCCATGGGCCAAACATGGCAGACGCATCAGCACTATTTAGAAAACGCATGGTGAGGAAAAAGCATGTGAGTAAACACAGGTACAGCTAAGCAGCTGGGGGCTGGAATCCGCAGCGCAGGGATGCCCAAGCGTTCTGGGCACCCCCCGCTGCGAATTGCAGCCCGCAGCCGCCCCAGAAGATGGCGCATTCATTGAAGCGCCATCTTCTGGAGCTGAACCCCGCTCTTCCAGTGGCCCTGGTGCGCTGGCTCACTGGGTAATAAAGGGGTTAGGGCCAGCTTTTCATTATCAGCTGGCCCTAAGCCCGAAATTTATGGCGGTCACGCCAATATTAGACACGACCGCCATGAATTTCCAGTAATTAATAGAAAAAAAAACACAACACAGAGAAAAAATAATTTTATTAGAAATAAAACAGAACACAATTAGGGACTCCAACTTTATTGAAAAAATCCTCTTCCGTCCGACGTAGTCCACAACGAAGGTCCCACGACGATCGCCTCCGACGTAGTCCATAAACGGAATCTTCACTGCCACATCCCTCTGCATAGACTCACGTCTATACAGAAAGAGAGAGCAGACTGCAAAATGAACCCTACTGTGACAGCCCATTCACTGTTCTGCTGGCGGGAGCGCCGGCAGAGCACTGAATAAATTATCTTCAGGGAGGTCGGCAGGGTCCCGCAGGGTCCCAGTGTCCTCCCGGCGTCGCAGCTATCTGCTGACAGGACGTCACATGACCGCCGATCATGTGACTGTGACGTCACAGCAGGCCCTGTCAGCAGATAGCTGCGACACCGGAAGTCCCGGTGTCCACATCCACACACGCACACATCCACACACGCTCACATCCCCGCATGCTCACATCCACGCACGCACACATTCACGCACGCTCACATCCATGCACGCTCACATTCACGCACGCTCACACCCATCCATCCATGAATCCATCCATCCATACATACATACACACACATACATACATACACACACAAATATACATACACACATACATACATACACACACACACATACACACATATACACACACATACACACACACACACATACATACACACATAAATACATACACACACATACATACATATGCACACACATACACACACATACACACACATACACATACATGCATACACACATACATACACACATACATACACACATACATACACACACATATACACACATACATACACACACATATATACACACATACATACACACACATACATACACAGACATACATACACACACACATACACACACACATACATACACACTTGCACACACATACATACACACATACATACACACATACACGCACATACATAAATACATACACACACATACATACATACACACCCATCCATTCATGCACTCCTCCGGAGTGCAGGGGTTAAAAATAACAAAGCAGGACATCCTCACCTATCCTCTGTTCTACAGGACCTGGCATGATGTCATAATCACATGACAGCCATTAAGTGTAATTACTGCCGGTTACTAGGCAACCGGCTGTGATGTGAATATGACATCACGCCAGGTCCTAGCAGCACATCGCAGGAGACGCTTGGAGAGACCGGACACCCACCGGGAGCGTACGGGACGTGCAGGAGCGAGGACAGGTGAGAAGAATGGAGGAGGAGGAGGAGAGGGGGAGCAGAGGAGAGACACAGGGGAGCACATAGGAGGATGGGGGAGCAGAGGAGAGACACAGGGGAGCACATAGGAGGACGGGGGAGCAGAGGGGAACACTGCGAGGGGCATACTGTGAGGGGGGGCGCAAAACTGTGAGGGGGGGCCTGTATACCTATGATGGAGCCTGTATATATGCTGGGGGAGCCTGTATTACGGGATATGCACTGCATCCCCCCCGCTGATGGACGGGAGGATGCAGTGCATATCATGAATAGCAAATGAGTGGCACCATGTGACCGGCCGCTCTGCCTGTATACCTACGGGGTAGCCTGTCTATATGCTGGGGGAGTCGAATCGTTATCGAACATAACCTAGAACTTCCGAATTTGATGTAAATTGTTCGAGTTCGACGAATGACTCGAACACCGCCCAAAACAGGTCGAATCTGAGATTGGCGAACATTTCGAATCGAACATCGCTCATCTCTAATTGTGGGTCATTGATCCTTTCCAACAGCACCATTACCTAACCCAGAGTGGAGTGCTGGTCATCGACAAACATTAATTTCCCTTATTTTGACTACAGCACCCTGGGCATCCATGTCTACTGAAACCTTCGCATATGATGAGACAACTGGTACTTCTGTACTAGCCCGTATTAGGACTGGTACTGACTTCTTACGTATACCAAATCGAGACATCAAAACATGGGATTGGGAGAAAGAGAGAAAAAAACTTATTTCTTTTGACCTGCATTGTGCAACGTTGGGGAAATACTATCGGCAGATCAAGATCCCCAGAGGCTTAAGGTGCAACTGGAGACCTACTCTCTTTTCTGATAATGAGAAGTATTGCGCAACTTTTCAGAAAATCCTGAACAAATGCTCATTGGACTTGATTCTATTGACAATTGAATATTTACAAGACGCCATAAAGGAATCAGAGGAAAAGATCGCCACGATTGAAACTCAATTAGTCTCCACCCTGAGCAACACAGAGTTCACCAACCTAAAGAGCAAAGTGGAAGCATCACTGGCTACACATAAAAAGACCTTGGAGGAGAGAAAAAGAACCAAATTCCAGAGGGACAGAGAGGACTATTTAAACAATAAGGTATATAGGTGGGACAAACCCACACCCAAATGACCATGGCCGAAACCGAGAAAACCAGCTGGAGGAGAACCACCCTCCGGGGGATCCACACCATCTGGAGGTACACCAGCTGGTTCTGGAAGCGATACTGGAGGATCACCAACACCCAGAACACAACCTCTTTTTTTAGGCCCAAACGGAAGACCAGGAGGTCAAGGGGGTCGCGAACCAGACCGACAGATGATACTACGGTAACAGTTAGGGGTCCAAATCTAGTAATTAATATATCTGACTACTCTCTCCTGTTGAACTCTCTGTTTTAAATAAGGGTCTTTCTTTCTGTCCAACCCCCAGATGGGACTCATTTCAATTAGAAGCAAATCTACAAAGATTCTATCGTCCACTTAAGATTAAGACACACTTTGGGCAACAGATACCTCTACAGGGCAATCAACTAGGCACTGTCTCAAATCAGAGCACACCAGCAGGAATTTCCATCACATCATTCGGCCTGAGAAACACCAGCCATTTCAACCCTTCCAAAACTGACCACGCAGTTGAAACCTATATCAAATTAATAGAACAGGGCTTAAAAACGGTTGTCCATGAACAACAGATTGGTCTCCTTCCTATCCGCTCTAACCTGTCGGCACATGAGAAACAAGCTATCACTTCCTTAAAAAACAACAAAAACATAATCATTAAACCAGCGGACAAGGGAGGGGCAATTGTTGTCATGAACAAGGGACAATATACTTCTGAAATATACAGACAATTAGCGGATAGTTCTACGTACAAGAAGGTACCCAACGACCCTATCTTTAACATAAGGACCAAGATCAACAGAGTGGTAGACAAATACTATAACAACAACACAATTGATTCTAAAACCAAAACTTTCCTCATTAATCATAACCCAGTTACACCTGTTCTCTACACATTACCCAAAATCCACAAGAACTTGCAGAACCCCCCGGGTCGCTCCATTGTCGCAGGTACTGACTCTATATTGAATCCTTTATCCATATTTCTAGAAAAAATTCTTACACCATATACCAAAGTAAGTCATTCATCTTGGATACTGGAGATTTTTTGACTAAAATAAGAGCTCTGAACAAAATTCCAATAAGTAGTCTACTATGCACCTTCGATGTCAATAGCCTGTACACATCAATTACCCATGAGAAGGGGATAGAAGCAGTGGATATGACACTACAACATCTGATGTAGAACCAAGTGTGAGGAATCTATGCGTGGAACTCCTGGAGTTGGTTTTGAGAGAGAACTATTTTCTCTTTGGAGACCAATTCTATATCCAGACCTGCGGCACCGCAATGGGCTCGAGTGTAGCCCCGGCCTATTGAAACCTATATATGAATCACTTTGAGGAAAATTAAATTTATCCGCATGACCTGTTTAAATCCTTTGTCACCACATGGTTCCGTTACATACATGATGTATTCTGCATCTGGACAGGTACCAGAGATGACCTAACACTCTTTCTAGACTACATCAATTCAGTACGTACCGATCTAACATTTACATTGAATTCACATGAAAATGAGATCCCGTTCCTTGACACTAAGGTTATCAAAATAACTGATGGTAAACTATCTACAGATCTATACTCAAAGCCGACTGATTGTAATGGCCTCCTCTTATATAGCAGTTGCCATCCTCGATACTACGCTCACAATTCAAAATGGTAACCCGTATAGTTTCAGATCAATCAACTAAAGAAACCAGGCTTAAGGAAATGTCAACTAAATTCACACAGAGAGATTATCCTCACACGCTATTGACTTCTGAATTTAACAGTGCCATTACAGACTCAGACAACAGGATGGACAGCTCCACCAATCAGGACAGGATCCCCTTCGTACACACATACCATCCGATAATGCCTAAGATACACAAACTAGTGAGAAAGAATTGGCCCTTGTTAACCAAAGCCTATCCCAACATTGTATCTTTCAAAAATCCCCCGTTGATGTGTTGTAGAAGACCACCGAATATCAAAAACCAGGTTGTTAGGGCTGACATTGGGCCTAAGACACAACTTCTCACTAGGACCTTAACCGGGAAACAAAGGTCAGGAACTTTTCCATGTCTTGGATGTATGTGTTGCTCAAATGTAATCAAGGGTAGTGAGGAGATCCATCCACACACTGGCAAGTCATACAAGGTCCGGGGGTTCTATACCTGTGACTCTAGTTTTGTGATCTATCTTGTGAAATGCCCCTGCGGGTTGCTATACGTAGGGGAGACAACACAGACAATAAGGGACAGAATCACAAGCCACAAATCCACCATACGTTGTGGCAAGACATGGTTGCCACTTCCCTATCACTTCAGGGAAGCCAATCACAACGTGGCACAACTACGATTCCAGGTAATAGAGCACGTTCCGAGACCTCGCTGTGGGGGAAATCATATTAAGCTATTAAAACGCCGTGAAAGCTATTGGATCTATACCTTGGACACACTAACTCTTAAGGGTCTAAATCAGGAGATTGAATGGCTAACCTGATACTTCTTTTTCATAGATACCTACCTAACCAAATTCGTTTCCTCTGTCCTTCATCCAATGCAAGAATAAGATAATAATTCTTCATTCCCCCTACCATTCCTCCTTTTGTAAGTTTCATTTTTCATTTTTTTCATTTCCTCCTGACTGTACATATTCTACTTGGTATTTGGACCCCACAAACCTAATAGTGACCAAATTATGCTATATGGTTCAAGATGAGTGTAACTTTACATCATGCTATGACAACAATGTAATAATGCTTGTTTTCAATATTCTGCGTGTACCCAGTTATACATACCTCATAAGCATTCATGTTGTATATTTTGTCTCTACCTTTGTGCCTTTACTATCATCCTATATACACGTAATGATCCTATTAGGGTTTCCCATTATTACATGCAGTCCTCAAACTTTCCTTTCTTCCCTATCTATAAGGTATACATTTAGAAACCTTACAAAATACCAATCCATCACATTTGCCTTAAATCAGTGCGAAATGACCAAGTGCACACTTATCACATAATCTGTGACATGATCAGAATGACACATACTCCTCTTGGCCTCTGAGAACGCGACTCTGCGCGTGCGCACTGATCGCGCCGTCTCATTGGCAGATAGGTTGCCTCAGCAGCCACTAAACAAAACAATAAGACTCTGAGCGCCGGTGCGCGGAACTGCGAATGCGCTCTCAGTGGCATCACTTCCGGTCATATCACCAGCCGACCGCACATAATGCGGCGGCAGCTGGGAATAGAGCTCAGTCTATGCCTAGGCACTGGACGTGCTGGCACCCACTGACACCAATGTGAGGAGGACTTCTGCAGGACTCAATAAAGATGAGTATACTTTATAGCAATACATCTTAAACTTATACATGGCTACTTTACACAGTGAAGAGGTGTATCTTACCTCTATAGCCACAGACAATAGGAAACTTGAACATATGAAGGGTTTTCACTGAAGGGGATTATATTCATATAATATAAGGTAATTCTGCAGCCTGTCATCTATATATTGATAAGTTCACCAAAACTATTAAACCTTTGGAAATACAATGTATTCATAGGCACCAACTAAAGTGTATATTGGATGACCTGTCCATCATATCCACATTTCTATACTCCACCAGCGGTTTAAACCTGATATTGAAACTATCCAACATATTCCTTGATGACAAACAGGACTACATCCTTTTATCAATACACAGGTATAAAATCCCCTATGATCTTATTACATTGCATGGAGATTTAAAATCAATCACCTTCCACCCTTTATTTCTTTAAAGGTCTTCTCTTGGACCACTAAGTGCAGAAACCACAACCTCATGTAGAATAATCCCTTAATCAATGATCTCTTAGAAACAATAGCAGGTAAATACGTTAGCTTTTCCACTCCTGTGAGCCCATATCCACTTCTATAACTATCTACTCTCTCTTGTAAATGATATCTCTGACTCACATTAGTCCATTTGAATACCAGTATATCATCCATATGATCATTATAAAACCGTACTGGGCATGATGCCATTGTAAATTTGTATAAAACTCTCTGCATGATGTATCACCGTACAAACCTTTCACTGTACGTTTCTGATTTTATTCTTAGTGACTATGTGAACAAGGCCTAATTGGAGGCCGAAACGTTATCTGTCCTGCCAGTCACCTTCTGCACCTGTTTTTTCAAAATAAATCACCTTTAAGCAAAAAAACAACTTGAATGAGTGCTTGGATTTAACTATTCTGAAAAAGGGACATGTTGGTCGCAGTGTGTATTCACCCCAAGCAGTATGATATTTTCTGTTCATTGCCTATCTGTACGACGTTACACTCTATATTCCAGCAGCCATTATCCTGTATGGCGAATGGAAACAAACACAAAAATTTGTCAACTAAAATATGCGAAAGTATGGGCAACACATGTGAAAAATACAGCAGCATGCTACGCTACTGTAGTCACCAAACTGACATCACATGTGTGTCCTATACAGTAGCCTATTGCGTTACCCAAGCCAATCATGCGCCTCAGCCCGCCACGCCACTACATCCATGTCTGCACACAAATACTTACTTAATGACTCTGGGCAGCAAGCGTAACGGCCTTCCGGCCTGAACTGCTTTTCAATGAGCACTAACCAATCAGGACGCTTCAATGATGCCTAATCAGCTGGCGCTAGGGGTGTTCACAGTTGTTGACTGCTAATGTGCCTAATTGGTGTGTGCTGATTGGTGTGGGTGAGTGTAAATTTCCTGCAATGTCGACCAGCCCCTGTCCAGATGTCCATGTGCATTGAGCTAGTGGTGTCCAGTGATCCGTTCTCTGTTAGTCTGACGGTAAGTTTACTCACATGCTTTTTCCTCACCATGCGTTTTCTAAATAGTGCTGATGCGTCCGCCACATGCCGCTTATGCTGTGTGTTTGGCAGCAGGTAGCGCCATGTGCTTCATGTATATATTGTGTTCATAATAGGGTAAAGCCTTGCTATCTATAGGCAGTATGCATGGGCAATTCGTTAATTGAACATGGTGATGTATTCCATACATTGTAGTGTTGTTTGTACGGCAAGTATCAGGGGCTGCTTGCCTACTGTAAGTCAGGGTTACATTATCGCCCTACAACGCCTTAAAGTGAGGGCCGGGGGGGTGTTGGGGGAGGTTTGCCTGTCATAGTGTTGTGTGGCCCATGGGTGGAAGGGGGAGTGGAGGATGTTGGTGTGCGCAAGGCTCTGCGTCTGCTGTTGTGTCAGACAGCCAGCCATAAATTGCCGCAGCCCATACCTTTTACATGGGGCGACGTACCTAGATGATGGTTGTCCCACCAGTCCAGGTTCCAATTGGCCCCCTGCCACCATGGTCCCTCTCCCCCTGTTTTTTAATGTTGGGTTACCTTGTTTTTTGGGTTTAATCATCGTGCCCCTTTTGCCTTTGTAAACATGTGTAGTGAAACATATCCTTCCAAACATGCCAACTGTAGCTGATACGTTGCACACGGAGAAAGGGTGTCCCACATGCAAACATACATGTTGAACACATGTTGCCCGGCCCTAAACACCTGCATATATACACTCAATATAGTGTGTATTTAGCATGCATGCCTTATATTTCCCCTGCTTGCTGATTTTTTTTTTCTTACACAAACAGATGCCTGATGGGTACGTGGTGTTTGTTACCGAGCTCCTCACCATGTATCAAGGACACGAGTGCCTGTGGCGCACAGCGCTGCCGGAATATCGTGACCAGGCAGCGCGGGCAGCGGCCTACAAGCCTCTTGTTGATTTGGCAAATAGGATGTACCCCAAGGAAGACAAGAGGTGGGACGCGGGGCAGATAGCGGAAAAAATTAAGAACATGCGTGCCGCATTCACGTGGACTCATAATGATTATCTTCAGAGTCGGTTGGGGGCTGGAGGTGAGGAGGTACGTAAGCCAAAATTGTGGTATTATGACCTCCTCACCTTCACCCTCGACCACGCGAGCTCGCGTGAATCGCGGAGCAGCGAGCCCCCCCCCGCGTCCCCTGTAGGCCCTGCCCAAGACCCGTCTGCACCGCAGGAGGTGGGTAATTGTGTTAGGGTGGTGGTCCACCATGTTTGCTCCACAGGTGTGCTAGTCTGCATGCTTTTCCAAAACACACTTCTATCTTTGTAGGAATTTCCTTTGTAAGCATGTTTTTATTGCGTATGTGGCCTCAGGGGCTTTGCTCTTAATTTGTGAACTCAACCAAAACAGACCTTCTCCCTGTCCATTACAATAAACTACCATGGCTGATTTGTCTCTTGGGTCTCATATTATCGACAATGCTGATTATGTGTAGTTTATCTTAGTCCCATCAACATATAGTAACAATGGAAGCCAGACATGTGTCTGGACTTTGGCCCATGTAGTGTATGTTGAAATCATGAACAACATTGTTTAAATTAGTTCAGAAGGTAAGGCTGAGGCACATGGGCTAGCAGCTTCTTAAAAGCAGCTGAAATCTCCTGTGGTCACATACCCATTTTTGGTGAGCCCCTAGTTAAGTAAAACGATGTATGTTTCTGGCCAATTCTGTTTGATGACGCAGGTGAGTATACATCAGACGTGCATTTCTTAGCCATTAGAACCTTGATTCTTTGAGTTCTCTGTTGGGTGGTTGGGTGCAGGTGTGTTGTGTGGTGTAGGGGATAGTGTTGGCCTGTGGCCAATTGACATCAGTGATGCTGCTTAGTGGTATTGATTTTTGTTTTTCTTTTCTTTCCACAGGCCCCTGAGCTGCCCGGCTCCATTGAGGAGGAGCATGACGCTGGTGAGGCTCACCCAACACCATCAGCAGGTGAGCTGGTGGGCGGAGCTAGTGGTGTGGGCCCAGGACCCAGCTTGGGCATTCGATGAAGGTGATTGCCTGCCCCACCGATGACCGAGCTGGGCACCTGGGCCAAAAGGGTCCTTTTGGACGAACAATGGACCCACATCTCTAGTTACGCCCTCCACGCCAGCGACATGCTCAACAATATGGAGCCGGAGCAGAGGATGATCGCCCAGCGGGTCATGGATCGTGTCCTTGATGCGGGCGTAGATAGGGCCCTGCAATGGGGGTGTACCATACCACCACCCCAGAAGCACACCCCTTGGCCCATTGCACCCACCCAACACCAACACCGGGTGAGTAGACCGCCCCGGCCACGTACCCCAACTCCCCCCTCCGAGACGTTCCAGAAGATCGGGACACTCTCAGGCAAGGCGGGGCTACCATTAGAGGGGGGGGTTGAGGCATTGTCTGAGCCAACAGAGGAGGATGATGAGGACATGGGACACTAGTAGCCAATGCACTGAATTGGCCGTCTGGACTGCATTCCTTTTTGTAAGGCACATTAGCCAGTTGTACTTAGCCCTTGATTGCGGTTAAAATTGTGCCCAATTTGGGCTGGCAAATTTGTTTGTTTTTGGTATTTTTTATTTTTCCCAAAATAAATATTTATGTATTACAACATGTGGCTCCATAATTTGCCATCTACCAACACAACTGTGTTGACTGGGTGTATGTTTGTGGGCAACATATCGGGGAAATTATCCACACATTCTGCCCAATGGCTGGAGTGCAGGAACACGATGTTTCCTGGTAACATTTATTAACACCTCAAAGAGGTCTACAAATCGGGGTCACACAGTTAGGGACTTTAGATGATTGTCAGCCCTACATGTGTGTGGTGACATCAAGGAACACACAGAAAGTTTGGCAAAATTGTTTATTTGTGAAAGAATGTGTGCCACACCGTGCCCACAAAGGACACAATGCTGGTTGAGTGTAGGAGTAGCCACAACACACTCCCTACGGGCCCAATGTGGGACAATATAAGAAAAGAGGCCAACTGGGTAGCTACAACACAGTCCCTACAGTCCAAATGTGGGACACTATAAGAAAAGAGGCCAACGGGGTAGCCACATCACAGGCCCTACAGTCCAAATGTGGGACACAATAAGAAAAGAGGCCAATGGGGTAGCCACAACACAGTCCCTACAGTCCAAATGTGGAACACTATAAGAAAAGAGGCCTACGGAGTAGCCACAACACAGTCCCTACAGTCCAAATGTGGGACACTATAAGAAATGAGGCCAACGGGGTAGCCACAACACAGTCCTTTCAGTCACAATGTAGGACACTATAAGAAAAGAGGCCAACGTGGCCTAACAACAAAAAAAACAAACAAATGCTAACAGGACAACAGGGATGACATGTGTCAAAGTCCAACATGGACAAAAGTTTGTGTGGCCGTGTTTGGCCATAAATCTGGGTGGAGGCATCAAGTTTATGGCAGGCCGCCATGTGGGTGCTGTAGGGCAGCGAGCATGGCACCCAACCGGGACAGGTCCTGCAGCCCTCGTTGGTATGCCCTCGTCATTCTTCCCACAAACTCCTGGTAGGCACGGATAACTGCCTCCATGGTAGGGACACCTGTATTGGGGAGGGAAAGAACAATTTATTAAACAACAGTAGCTGGGGATGGCTACTGATGACACATAAAATGCTGCTACTTACCCTCTGCCTCCAGCTCATCATCACCATCAGGTGGTAATAGTGATGGGCTCAAGCTCCATCCAGCAGCCCCAGCACGTTCCCCATCTGCACAAATAGGTGAACATAATTGTAAGCAAACTGTGTTAAAATCATGATGGTGAAAAAACACAACACTGATTACAGGGTGCATGTGGCAAACTTAAACACTTACCACCATAGTCACTGTCTGGTGCAATCTCTGACTCTGGGGACATGGCAACCCTTGGGCTCGCCACTGAGCTTGACACAGTGGGAGGTGGTGTCACTCCAGGGCTGGGGCTCTGTGGCCACATGATGTGGTTGGCCGGCAAAAGGGGGCCTGGGCTCAAGGGAGAACCATCCTCCGGGCCAGCAGGTGCTGGCAGCTCCTCGCCCTCCTGTGGCCATGGTGGTGATGGTAGGTCGTCCTCCTCCTCCATCCATCCATGTGAGGAGAGCTTGTCAGACTCCTTCGTCCCTGCAGGTGAAGGCAGCTCCTCCAGGTCCTCTAGCCCTGCAGGTGATGGGAGGTCCACCACCTCAGGCCCTGGTGACCGTGGAGTCATAGGGGGCGAGGGTGTCACTGCAGCCTCATGTGGCTGTGGTGTTGCTAGGCCACCTGCGGGTGGTGCATGGTGCCCATCTTCAGGTGAAGAATCCTCACCATCTGTATCTGTAAATAAAATCACACAGGTTTGAGTAAAAAGTTTAAACACATTGTTCTCCAACATATAGATTGTGTGCCTATGTAGTTCCAGCATAACCTATAGGGAAGAAGGTCATGTAGGATGCATGTAGTGTGGGTAGGAGACAGTATGTTTGCTGACTGGAGGGCCACTACACTGGGATGATATGTTTGCTTTTGGGCAAACACACCTACACATGGTCGGTGTATGTATGTTTTAGTTTATGAATGGCCAGAAGCCACTGGTTTTTGCCCCATGGCTGCGTACACCTATTGTTCAGGTACTATTGTTAGTTCACTTCTAACATCATGGTGTGTCTATATTGTCCCCTGTGTAGCGGACAACATCTGTGGGGCAGTGTGTCATGTGTGTGTTGAAGATGGTCATTATTTATCAAAATCACATTTACAATGTGGAGTCAGGTTAGGCACAAATCTAGTGAGGTTACGGCTGAGTGCAGGCGTCAGCCTTTGTGCTGCACATGCCTGGTTTGCCCATATTCCTGTTTGTGTGTCAACAACCAGCCAATTAACATTGTTGACACATCCAAATGGTGAGTGAATACACATTTCTTAAATTAGTCCCAATTCACATACATTTATGCTATTGTTCCTTAGCAAACTGAGCATCAATCATATGTCTGCATCTTTATTGTTATTAAAGGCAGGTTTCAGGCAGCATGGCAAGGGGAGGGAGTGTACAGTCACTTGTGCTCCACAGTCCCTCCCCTTGCCATGCTGCCTGTAACCTACCTTTCATAACATTAAAGATGCAGACATATGATTGATGCTTAGTTTGTTAATGATTGAACTATTTAATAATGAAGTGTTTTAGTTTGCACCACCAGGCCGAAGTGTAGCCACCCCCTCCAAATTAGGCTGAATATAAGTTACCACATTGCAGTGGCCACACCGTGGCCACGCCGTGGCGCACACTCTCCTTCTAATATGTTTGTAGACATTGCTGTGTAGTTTGGTAAATGTACATGTGCAGGTGTGTGTTTGGGCCCAACAATTACTCACCACGCAGCCTGGCAATCCTGGCACGGATGCCTGGGCACTTCTGCTTCAGATTCGCGATCTTCTTCTGGATCTATTTGCAGGTCCTCTGAACACCCAGTTTGTGGAGCAGAGCCCTCTGGATCAGCATCAGGGTGCTGCGATTGCGCAGCCGAGGGTGCCGGTGGTGATGGTGGCCCCGGTAATCATAGCGGTCACACAAATCAATCAGTATCAACAGGTCCGCCATCCCCCACGTTGCAGCGCGATGTGTGGCGGCCATGACTATGCTGCTTTGTGCAGGGGAGGGGCTAGCACCTTGCAGGCAGAGTGAAACTGAAACAAACGTCACAACGTCAGTACGGCCGCTTGCGGGTCGTAACAACATTCAAAGTCGCCGTACGCGCAGTGACATGGCAGAAACACTTCTGCGGCACCTACAGAACAATAACCCGCAACCTTATGCGCTGTGTACAGCAATATTCCTTTGTATGTGGTATGAGAATATGCACACTATATAATGCGCGCAATGCGGCACAGCAAAAACACTTGTGCGTTATCTAATAAAAAGACCCAGGCCGCTACGTACGGCATGCATGTGCTCTGTGCATAGCAATATTCCTCTGTATGTGGTATGAGAATGTACACACTACATAGGACCATAACGCACTATACTTTGGCCTTCCGCAATTGTGTGGCGGCGTAATTGTACTAATGTATCTGATCGGGCATACGGCGCGTATCTCTAGTGCTAAAGTGACAGCTCATCCAAGATGGCGCCCTGTGAAGGGAGAGCCAATCGTAACGCAGGATCCTCCACCAATGATCACTGATGGGGCGCGGTATCCCGGAGGATGTGTCACGCCCCAGGGAAATCATTAGGTGTCGAAAATACCTTCCTGTTCCACGATTACACGCCGCTACCTTAGGGTTTATACCAAATTGTTTTTAAACACGGCTGAAAAACAGGTGTCGACAGAGACAGGAGGGTGTTACCTGAATTAAACGCCGCTACCTCGCGGTGTTTTGACGGTACAAGGTACAATTTTCTCCGACACCCGGTGGTTTCTAACCTTTGGTAGTGGCGTGTAAAGGTACCATTAGAGCTAGATTATAGCAATGAAATAAAGTTTTAAAGGGAACCTGACCCCTCCAAATCACCCCCAACCCTATTAATACCTGTCCCTGCACCCTGACATATCATTATTAGTGGTCCTTTTCTATAAAAAATGCATTCTGTAACATTGCAAAAATTAACATTATGCACTTACATATGTGCGACTTCTTGGCCCTGAATAAGTCTCACAGGGCGATCCCTGTAAGACTCTAAGCCCTCCCTAAATGCTCACACCGTCACACCGGCTATTATGCCCCTACAGCAGGGCAAGGAGGACTAGGATTACTTATCACGCCCATCGGGGAGTGATAATGAGCACCTAAGGAGGGCTTAGAGTCTCACAGGGAACGCCCTGTGAGACTTATTCAGGGCCAAGAAGTCGCACATATGCAAGTGCATAATGTTGATTTTTGCAATGTTACAGAATTCATTTTTTTAATAGAAAAGGAGCACTAATAAAGATATGTGAGGGTGCAGGGACAGGTATTAATAGGATTGGGGGTGATTTGGAGGGGTCAGGTTCCCTTTAAGATATGTATATAGCACAGACCTTATAGGGGAACAGGTTGGTGATATACTTTCTAGGATAGCTTTGTTATATCCAGAATGAAGGATAGACAGGGCCGTATTTGGAGTTACTGCTGCCCTAGGCACTGTTAGCGGCTGCGCCCCCCCCGTCACGGCCCCCGCCCTCCGTCACAGCCCCACCCCCACATCACAGCCCCCCCCACGGCCCCGCCCCCACGGCCGTCCACCCAAGTGTCATGCAGCTCCTCCCACCATCCTTGCAGCTTCTCCCCCCACATTCTTTGTAGCACATATAAAAGGTTTGTTGGGGTTCAATGAATGCAAGAATTGTGAAGGTGATATCAAAGAGAGGTGATATGCAAACTTGTAACTTAGCCTGCTAAGGCTGCTTTCACACTACCATATTTTCCAATCTGTTTGAATCCTTGAATTTCCAGGACACCCTGGACGGGCACTGATCTGTGCCAACGGATGTCCATGCACTGTTTTTAACGGATCCATCAGTCACCAGAGATGGAGCTGGGAGGAGCTGTACCTTGCTTCTGAGCATGCTCAGTACAGCAAAATGGATCAGTTTCACGGATCTGTTTTTATCACGGATCTGTACAGATCTGTCTCCATAGACACCCATGTTATTAGACTCAGACAGCTACGGATCCGTGCCCTGTCTGTTTGTGTCTGCTTTTTTCAAGGCAGCCCAAAATTGGAGGCAGCACCGTGCGCTCCCATTATAAACATAGGGGCTTGCGGTGCTGCGGTCACATTGTGGATCCCCTCCACAGAACACTGTAGAAGGGAACGCAAATGTGAAGGTAGCTTTAGTAAGACCAATAGCGGACTAAAACCAATTTTGAGCTTGAGATAATAATTGACACTGGATGAGCACAGCAGCACATTCCAAGTGTCAGTGCGAGTGTGCACAATGTGGCTGTGGACGCAAACTGACATTGGATTCCTGTGTGCCTTTGACCACCACTTATGTCCCAGAAGAGCAGCAAGAAAAATTGCTTCAGTGAGGAGGAGAGGCCTGTATACTGAAGCTGTTCAAAGCGAAGCCAAAAACAGTCAGGAAGCAGATGTCAGAACAAACCTGTAGCCACATTGTGTGCACCCATACTGACACCTTGGGTGTGCTGCTGCACTCATCCAGTGTCAGTGCGTAAGCACAGACTTGCAAGAACTCACTTTTATCAATGGAGTGCTGTCAATAAAGATAAAATAAAGATAAAACACTGGCTTTAATACACAAATACAAGGGTGGAACGGTGCAGCGAAGCTTAGGCTACACCAACGGTGCATTGAAGCACCCACATTTGCTTGTTAAATAAAGTAGATTTTTTTGCAAATATTAGAAAAGCACTCTGGTAATTTTTTACCCTTAAACCTGTGTAAATGATAGCATAGTCTAATGTCTCCATCATAATATACTCACCGATCGCTGTTTTCTCATGTGTCAGACTCCATAATGACTTCACATCCACAGTTCATCTCTGTAGACTTCCCTCTTCTCCGATCTTGTGCAGCACATCCTGAGACAATGCCCTTAAAAAAATAAAACTTTTATTATAATGCTCCTGAATAAAAGAAATTACCACCCATGCTGTTTCTTAAATAAACCCTATGCTGTGCCCCTGCAAAAAAAATAATTACTCCTCATTGTCCCTGGCCTCCATACTATCCTCTCCTATAAAATATTCCCACCACACCATCTCCCCCTTATATAATATTTCCACCACACCGTCCCCCTTATATACTATGACCACCACACCCTCCCCCCCTTATATAATATTCCCACCACACCGTCCCCCTTATACAATATTGCCACCACACTGTCCCCCCTTATATACTATGACAATACCATCCCCCTTATATACTATGACCACCACACCATCCCCCTTATATACTATCACCACTCCGTCCCCCCTTATATTCTATCACCACCACTTCGTCCCCCCTTATATACTATCACCACCACACTGTCCTCCCTTGTGTAGTATGACCGTCTCACTGACCCCTAATAAACAAACTCCACACTATACTCCCTTATAAATTATACCAACCATACTTTCCTCAATTATGAACTTTGATCTCCACACAGTTCCCACATCATGCTGCTCCTTCACAATGTCCCACTAATGCTGCCCCAACTCCATACTGTGCCCTCACACTGCCCCTCTATACTGACACCCTCATGCTGCCCCTTCTCCATAATAAAACTCTCCCGCTGCCTCCCCACCATACAGAGACCACCACATTACCTCACGCCTAATGCAGAGACCCCACAATGTGCCACTTTTCACACTGAGTCCCATACATTACTCCACTCCATATTTAACCCCCCACATTGTCCCCCATCCATGTCCCATGCATTATCCCTCCCTATGTAAGGCACTCTAAACCCCCTTCTACAGTAACAGCCCATTTCGGCCGTAATGTACAGTAATAGCCTCCTCATAAACCCCAGCATACTGTAATAGCTCCTCTAAAAACTATTCTATAGTAATAGCAACCCTAACCCCTGTCTAAAGCATTAGACTCCACTCCCCATCTCAAACTTGTAGAATCAGCCTCCCTCAATCTCTCCCATCCTCAAATTGTAGCGTTAGCCTCCTCCCCATCATCACCAGCATGTGGCATCAGCCTCCTCCTAACCATCACCAATATGTAGGGTTAGCCTCTCCCCCCCCTCACCTCATCACCAGTATGTAGGGTCAGCCTCTCCCCCCCTCACCCCATCACCAGTATGTAGGGTCAGCCTCTTCCCCCTCACCCCATCACCAGTCTTGAGCTCTATGAGGGCTCACCTTTTATTCTACTGGCTCCCGTGTTCTCCTCCACCTTCTGTTCTCCTGCCTCTCGTGTCTTCCTCCTCCACGGCGCTCTGCTGTGACGATGATATCATCTCACTCACTGCAGGGAAGCCGCGGCCGCAGGGAGCATTCAGCACAGAGACACGGGGAGCTGATTGGCGCGCTCTTCTAATCCCGGAAATGAAGGTGCTGCGCTGGGATTTCCGGAGTCAGTCATTCAGCTCCCCATGTCCGCAAGTATAAATGAAAGAATACGCACACGCGTGCCCCCCCCACCCCTCCCCCCCTCCAAAAAGACATCGGATTTCATAGATTGTCTAACGGAGGGGAGGGAAAGTTAAAATATAAATTAATAAAAAAAAAAAATTTCCCTGCCTCAGTGGCGCCCCCTGCAGCCCGCCGCCCTAGGCACGTGCCTACGGGTGCCTAGTGGCAAATAGGGCCCTGAGGATAGATACTGTGAACCTTATAAGGGTTAAAACCACAAAGTACAGGTAGAAATATAGATAAAAAGTCCAGTGGGATATCTACAAGAGGATATCACATAAGGGTACACATACAGAGTGTACTGTGACGAAATGGACCCCTTCAATGTAGGACATATGATGATTTCTTATGTAACCCAGACAGTATGGGAGTTTGTTGCAACTTGGAATATGCCACTCATGGGTTAAGTTCTTAAAATCTGGCCAGATTATATTTTGGTTTGTAAACTTGTAAATGGCCAAGGAGAATTTCCTACAGTATTTTCATAGATTACTGTGGTTTAAGTTTAGCATGGTAATGTAATTATCTAACTTGTTTGTCATTGAAGGCCAGAGAACTTAATTATGCTAATCGTCCATTGTATGTTTCCTTGTGGATCCCTGACTCTATATACATGGCCGCAGCTACTTTTGTTTAAGTGTCGTTGATTGCAGACTCAATGTCTCATACTAACATTCCATTGTATCACTGCTAGGTGCTATATCAATCAGTATTTGGCTCTCCATGTCAGGATTGCAATACTTCTAAAAATATGTTAAATGAGACTTGAGGTCCAGCCAATGAAAAGACAGTTTTATTCCACATATCGTGATGTTCCCAATATCCTGCAATGAGGGCTAAAGGTATATAAGGAGATGTGTTCATTAACCAGAGTTAGTTAGATTCTGTCTAGAGGCCTCAGTCTAGGGATTTCGGTCCCGACAAGAGGTTCACTGGATTGAAGATTGAATACAGGCAGCTAATCTAGGATCTTCGGGTCCTGTTAGCAAGCCATAACCCCAGGCCTACGCATTTCGGTGCCGACCAAGGGGACCAGAACACGGACTATAGATCCACAAGGACTTCAGCATCGGATTATCGGATTCGGCTGTGATAAAGACTGCATAAGGATAAGGAAGCAATCCAGGTTGGAACGATACAGTCACCTGGCTACAGACTTTGCTGTGCCACATTCTAAACCCTGGTGAGCCAGCGGAAGGGTGAGACTATGTTGCCTGTTACATTTTTGTGTTGTGCTTGGTTATGCGTTATATGCTGTTAACTGTTTGGGGATCCAATAAAGCTTTAATATTGTGATTCCCTCACCCTGTGTTGTCTGAGTAGTGTTCATCCCACGGTTAAGGAGCTTGGGCGTTCAGTTGGGGATGAGCCCTGGTCCACATTGTCTTTGTAAAGGCGGCTGGGCCTGCTGACGAGAGCACCCACTGACCCCCGGGTCTCCACAATTGGTGGCAGCAGTGGGATACTACTCAGCCTGGTTTATCCAGGGGAGCTGCAGGGGACTGGTGTTCGTGGACACCATCCAAGGGCTCAACAACCAGGAATGCATATAAGCATATCCAGCAGGCCATAGTGAGGCAGTCAAGTTTCGGACACTGCCATGTCCAACCCCACCAGCTCAGCCATGGGACGAGGACTGGAGTGGAAGTACTGCTGCTATAGGAAACTTCAGCCAGAGGTGGCATGTCTGTTCCGAGAAATCGAAGCCAGGGACACTGACACCCGGTCGGATTTGATCCAGAAATTGGTCCAGTGGCATGCCCAAAAGGATGCAGAGAATGATGAGGACCCCGCCGAGATTGACCCAAAGGAATTAAACTGTGTGCCACATCATGGATCTAGTGACAATCTGGAAGGACACCAGTTCCAAGCCCTGGAACTGCAAGAAACTGATCCTGTCAAAACCGAGCCTGAGCAGGGAGAGGACAAGTTGGAGTTTTTGGACAACGTCCCTATCCCTGTTACTTTGGAGACTGACCAGGAAGAGGTTGAGGTGGGATTTGTGAGCAGCCTTTTCACACCTGTTGATTCAGGGGCTAACCAGGAGGAGGTTGAAGTGGGGCTCATGGATGGCCCCCCCACATCTGTTGTTTTGCGTGCTGACCCAGGACAAGGACTATCCAGCCAATTTGTCACCGCCATCCCACACATCCAAGAAGCCAAGCAGCACCCTGATGTGGATCTTGCTACCACACCTTCTGAGGATAATCCATGTGCCCTGCCCCCATCATTCTCCACTAAGCCATCAACAGTGAGTAAACCTACACAGACTGTGGTCATTGAATGGGGGGAAATTGATAGCCAGAAGTTTATGGGAGCCCAACCCTTGAACCCCATGTTAGTGCTTGTCCACAATATGTCTGCCCATTCTGGGGGAGGTAATCTGGGGGAGGTGTATGGATGGAAGCCTCGATTGCTGTTTTCACCATTAAAAAAGACAATGCCGCCAAGAGGAGAAGGATAACCAGAGACTTATCACATTTGACTGTCCTGCTGGTTACATAAGAAGGGGGAGGTACCTCCCTCTTATTTAGCCACAAAGGATAGGCTTCCGATCATCCTTCTCCACCTGTCGGGACAGCCCATTCGCATGTCCATGGTTCTTGCCCTGTTTATGTGAGATGGAGAAATTGTAAGATTGTAACGCCAGACTCCACCTAAGCAATCGTCCGTTGTCCCCCGCAGTGCGATTTAGCCAACTCAATGGATTGTGGTTAGTGAGGACTGTGAACTCATTACCATAGAGGTAGGGCTGCAATTTTTTTAGGGACCAGACTATGGCCAGGCATTCTTTTTCTATGGTGGCGTAGGCCCTCTCTCGGTCCAACAGTTTCCAGGAGAGATAAGCTATCAGATGTTCCTTGCCGTCAGCCCCCACTTGGCAAACTATCGCTCCTAGTCCTGTGTCTGATGCATCTGTTTGGACAATGAACCTACGTCGGAAGTCAGGAGCAGTCAGAACTGGGCTCTGGGCTAGCCGGTCTTTCAACTGGAGGAACGCGGCTTCACATTCTGGGGTCCAGATAAGGTTGCGGGCATATTTTTTGGTTGTGAGGTCAGTGAGTGGTTTTGCTACGGTGCTGTAATTGGGGATAATTTTTCTATAATAATTTGCGGTGCCCAAAAACGCGCGGACCTGTTTTTGGTTGACAGGGTGCGGCCACTGGGTAATTGCTTCTACTTTTGCTGGTTCTGGATGAATGCACCCACTTCCCACTCAATGACCCAGGTATAGCACCTCGGCCATTCCCATTTGGCATTTGTCAGGTCGGATGGTGAGCTGGGCTTTGGCTACCCTTTGCAGCACCTGGGACACATGCTGAAGGTGCTCTTCCCAGGTGTCGCTGAAGATAGCGATGTCATCCAAATAGGCCTGGGCATACCCCTGACATCCTTCTAGTAATTGCTCCACCATCCTCTGGAAGGTAGCTGGGGCATTCTTCATCCCAAAAGGCATGCTGGTGAACTCATATAGGCCAAACGGGGTTATGAAAGCTGATTTCTCTTGAGCCTCTTTTGTGAGTGGGATCTGCCAGTATCCCTTGCTCAGATCGAGAGTGGATATAAACCGAGATCCCCCAACCGATCTAGTACAAAGACCATTTAAGAGACTAGTAGAACTAATAAACCAATATTAACAGTATTAGCAGGTTAGCGCAATACCTCAATGGATGTGCGTGTCTTCATATTTAGTATGAGCTCTGGCACCTCGCTGTGTAAGGTATATATTTAAGATCCCATACATGAATAGTTCATTGAATGCTTTTAATGCTTTTATTCTGTATAAGTATCTATTGTCCTACATTTTTTTTTTACAGATCCCTCAACCTGTATTCCAAGTATACTAGCTGGAATTTTTGTATACAGGTATATATACATATCTTCTAATACCTTGACTTATAATTTCATTTATATATAACCATTTGATTTAGAAGTTTTTCATTCTATATTCTGTGCACCATCCAGAAATACTCCGACTTCATCTATTAGGAATGTGACCTATCCTGTACTCCTTTGTACGGTTAGTATCTTTCTTTTTATTATTATTTTATTCTATGTAGCATGATAGATTTTTATTGATTGTTTTTACATTATACAACATGTTAATAGAGGGGAAAAATAAAAGAAAAGAAGGGAAACCTTAATCAATATTTTTAGGATGTAAAACCTAATTGCCTTCCCAAACATGTACCCTGCAGAAAAAAATGGCATTGAGCACCAAATGGCAATTTTGCACAGGGCACCAGCCCTGTACACACCACGTACAATGCCAACCCTTGGAACATACAGGCATCCAGCCATGTTTCTCCTGAGTGGCGATTATCGGTGGCACTTGTCTCCCTTCCCGCTTCCACATCCCTTACTTAACCCAATTGGAAAACCCCTGGTATTAGCGTCGGACAGCCCAGTGTGTGGCGCTTGTGATTGGCTAAGCATTTTGGGAGAAAGAGGTGTGGTCTGTAGGTGAAGACGCTTCATTTTACCAGCTTAGAGCAATGTCTACTTGCTGCAGCCTTTTTGGACTTGGTGAATGAGATGATCAGACAGCAGGTCATTGGAAGTGGTGTGTGAACAGTGCTGCATGGTGGACATGTCTGACTAGTTAGTGCCAGGCAGCTGCCCAGGGTTTTGTAGACCTGTGCCAGAGATTATAAATTGGCAATCAGTGCTGCCTCCTGTGTGTGTGCTACAAGGATGCAGGACTGTATCTGCCTACAGGACCACAGCTCTGCCAGCCATCATTGGGTGTCTGTATGCTGGTGTCAAGCCTCTCATTGCCATTAACGATCCTTGTCCTGGATTATTCTGTGCAGCATGGTGGCTCAAGTGGTTAACACTGCAGCCTTTGCAGCATTGGGGTCTTGAGGTCCTGGGTTTAATTCCCACCAAGGACACTAAGGACAACATCTGCAATGAGTTTATGTGTTCTCCCTGTGTTTGCGTGGGTTTCCTCCAGTTTCCTCCCACATTGTAAAGACATACTGATATAATATTTAGATTGTGAGCTCCAAGAGAGACAGCATTACTCATGTATGTAAAGTGCTATGGAATTACCATATATACTCGTGTATAAGCCGAGTTTTTCAGCACATAAAATGTGCTGAAAAGTCCCCCCTCGGCTTATACACGGGTATATACGGTACCTATGTATGTATAACAGCCCCCCCCCCGTGGTCTCCCCCCCCGCCATATATACAGCCCCCCGTGGTATCCAGGTCCCCCCTTGCTGCATCTGTAAAGGAAGATGTCGGTATACTTATCGCCGCCGCCGCTTCTCGGTCACCGCGCTGCTCCGGCCGGGTCTTCATGCTTCCTGTTCCTTCTCCGGCGCTCAGGAAATTACGTCATTGTTCGAGCATCGGAGAAGGAACAGGAAGCATGAAGACCCGGCCGGAGCAGCGCGGTGACCGAGAAGCGGAGCGGCGGCAGCAGCAGCGATAAGTATACTGACATCTTCCTTTACAGGTGCAGCAAGGGGGGCCCTGGATACCACGAGGGGGCTGTATATATCTGGGGCTGCTGTATACAGCTGGGGCCCCTGTATACTAATGGGGGGGGTCTGTATACCCCTGGGGCTGCTGCTGTATATACCCCCTGGGGCTGCTGCTGTATATACCCCCTGGGGCTGCTTCTGTATATACCCCCTGGGGCTGCTTCTGTATATACCCCCTGGGGCTGCTTCTGTATATACCCCTGGGGCTGCTGCTGTATATACCCCCTGGGGCTGCTGCTGTATATACCCCCTGGGGCTGCTGCTGTATACTACCACTGGGGCTGCTGCTGTATACTACTACTGGGGCTGCTGCTGTATATACCCCCTGGGGCTGCTGCTGTATACTACCACTGGGGCTGCTGCTGTATACTACTACTGGGGCTGCTGTATACTACTACTGGGGCTGCTGTATACTACTACTGGGGCTGCTGCTCTATATACCACTGAGGCTGCTGTATACTACTACTGGGGCTGCTGTATACTACCTCTGGGGCTTCTGTATACTACCACTGGGGCTGCTGTATATATCTCTGGGGCTGCTGTATACTACCACTGGGGCTGCTGCTGTATATACCACTGGGAGGCTGCTGTATATACCTCTGGGGCTTCTGTATACTACCACTGGGGCTGCTGTATATATCTCTGGGGCTGCTGTATACTACCACTGGGGCTGCTGCTGTATATACCACTGGGGAGGCTGCTGTATATACCTCTGGGGCTGCTGTATATATCTCTGGGGCTGCTGTATACTACCACTGGGGCTGCTGCTGTATATACCACTGGGGAGGCTGCTGTATATACCTCTGGGGCTGCTGTATACTACCACTGGGGCTGCTGTATATATCTCTGGGGCTGCTGTATACTACCACTGGGGCTGCTGCTGTATATACCACTGGGGAGGCTGCTGTAACACTGCTGGGGCCTGTATGTACCACTGGGGAGGCTGCTGTATACCACACTTCTGGGGGCTGTATACTACCACTGAGGAGGCCTGTATACCACTGCGCGGGCCTGTATACCACACTGCTGGGGGCTGTATACCTGTGCTGGGGTCCACCCTCGGCTTATACACGAGTCAATAGGTTTTCCCAGATTTTGGGGGCAAAAGTAGGGGGGTCGGCTTATACACGGGTCGGCTTATACACGAGTATATACGGTAATAGCGCTATATAAATGAATAAATATTATTATTCTGTGCGGTTCTCATAGTGCATGTGATGGCGCTGACTTCGTTTGTGTTTCTTTAAATTACAATGATCACTATTGTGTTCATTTTACAGGATAGATATAGATCTGCATGAAACAGATTTATTTCTACCGATTTTAAGGATTTATTATGGGGCTGAGGGTGCCATTTTGCAGTTCGCCTCAGGCAACAGAGAGGTTAGGTTCACCCCCGTCTGAAACCAATAACTCTGGTATTTCAGGCCTTTCAGTAAATAACTGTGAGTTTTTTTTGCAGCTTCTTTTTCTTCAGTTACCACATATAACCTCTTGGTTAAGTCTCTGACTTGTTAATTTCTGTACATGTCCTCAGTCCATCTATTACACTGTGAGTATCTAGCACAATAATATTTTCCAGATTTTTCAGGTTTCACTCAGGTGAGTTTACAATAAACTTCTCCTTTATTTGTGTCTCTTGTTAGAGTCATACGTCCCCGAAGAGACTGGGCATAATATTTGCTATTCTCGTAGCAGAGCATAGCGAACCACTCCAGTCCTTTCCCTTCAGGTTGTCTGATCCAGTGCACACAGTGCATGTTAGTGCTGTCAGTAAAGGTACCTTTACACGCCGCCACGGCAGGCTGGATACATCCCGCTACTTCACGTGCACGAGCACGCTCAAACGGTTACAAACGGTCAACGCACCCTCTTTACACGCCGCCACAAGGTGCGCTACGCCACGCTACATCTATAGCTAGCTACATCGCCGGGTGTCTCAAGTAGCCAGCTGTTGCTCATTTACACACCGCTACAACCAGCTACTATGGGCGGACCTGGTGCAGCAGGGACAGCACATAGGCGTGCTACAATTGTGGATTACGAGCCGTCCGTACGCTGATAGGACGAAGCAATAACATCCTGATTGGGCAGGCATCGCAGGAGGCTGAGTAATACAGCACGCTCGAGCGATTGTGTAGTGTGACTCGTCAGCTCCTTAAATATGCCTCCCTATGCAGCGACTACCAATCGTCATGCAGCAGCTTCCACCAATGATCGCACATGGGGCGCGGTAACATGGAGCCAGGGTCACGCCTTAGCTACATTGCAGCTACAGCCCCGGGTGTCCAGAGTTCCCTTCCGTTGCCTCTTTACACGCCGATACAGCTCGCTACCATCGGCGATGTAGCCATCAGTTTTCGAGCAGAGGTAGGAAACAGATGTATCTGTTGCCGGCTGTAGCGTCACATCTTCACACGCCGCTACGACGGGCTACATTGGCGCTACAAGCTACATTTGTAGCCTGTAGCGGGATGTATCCAGCCTGCCGTGGCGGCGTGTAAAGGTACCTTAAGGGAGGCATCGGTCACTTTACAGGTCAGGTCCAGAGTCTCTGATGGACTCCCAATCCCAGGACCAGACTCTTCCATAGAGATTTGTGTAGTGACACCTGTAAATATAAATTACATGTTAGATCTCATAAATGTAGTGTAATAAATAATTTCTGTATTAATTCAGACTCACATTGTAGAGATGATACAACACAGAGGAAGCAAAAGAAGTTTTTCATGTCTGGTCTGTGAAGTCAGATTTTGTGTGTCTCCGATTTCCCAGTGGATATTTCCTGGGTTCACTTCTGAATTTATATTCTAAACTAGATGTGGGCCAGATGCTATCGCATTGGGAGGGCAGTGTCATCAAAATGGGGGCAGCTCTGTGGTGCTGGGGGCGGTGGCTGTCTCCCCCTTGTGTCTCTTCCCCACTCCACCGAGCTCTTTTCCAATGTATGTATATAAATGTATTTTTAGTTAAAAACCTGTTTCTGTGTTTATTTTTAATAATAAAGTGTTTAATTTCCTGGTACAAAATGTGCAGGGCTTCGCTGTATTTTCTATTGCCAATCCCCACTGCCTCATCAATCCTCAATCCTGTCCAACCACCCAGACCAGCCACCATGCTGCTACACTGACACAAAGGACAGAGTCATATGCTGAGTACCTCAAACAGGGTACTGGCCTGAGCAGTTGCTCATGTGGGAACTGAACCACAAACCCCCTTTCTATATATACAGAAGACTCACTTGAGAAAGGCTCAACTGGAGCCGAAACGTTGTGTGATACAACCTGTTTTTCACCTTCAAAAATAAAAACACAAAAAGGATAATCATCCCTCTTCTTTTATTGTGTGCCGGGGATATATTTAAAGACTTAATCCCCACTGCCTGACTGGCAATGAAAAATGCAGGGATGACCAATTTTTTTTAGTTATTTAAATAAATGACTAAAAAAAATTGGCGTGGACTTCACTGTATGTTCTGTTGCCAGCCAAGGTAATCCAAGCAGCTGGGGGCTGGAATCCTCAGCATGTTAAGACCCAAGCATTCTGGGCCCCCCCACGCTGAAAATTGCAGCCAGTAGAGAGAGACACCAAAACTGGTGGTTACCCTGCTCTTCCAGCTGCCGTGTAGCGGTGGCAGATTAGGTAATACAGGGGTTCATGTCAGCTTATTTTTCGCAGCTGATATCAAGCCATATGGCTAATGTCAGCCGTCAGTATAATATTAAAAACATGGCGAGCACACCTGTAAATGTAGGTGCTAGCAAGAAAAAAACATTATTGTATACGAGTAATCCAATGTATATCTTTAGCAGTTTCTGCATTTTCCTCATCCAAATCTGTATTAGCTTTATACACTTTTAGCCATTACGCTATACCTTGTATACTTATACCTTATAATTTGCAGTGTGCAGCGGATTACTCGTATACAGCCCTCAGTATAACACCTGGCCATTAGCAATACTTTCAATAAAAAGAAAAAAATACAACACTGAGAGAAATATTTTATTACTTGTGGCTGGAGAATAGAGCTGAGAGGTTGCGTGCTCGCAGACCACGGCGTGTGTGGGTTCGGGATTGGCTTCGGCAATGGGACAACCTGAGTCACATGCGCCTGCTGCATCAGCTGGAGGATACTTGTCCGTATGATTTCCGGAACTATCTCCATATGTCCGAGGACTCTTTCACATTCCTCTTGGAATGCATAAAGCCATTGATAGCCCGACAGGACACTTTGATGCGTCGAGTTGTGCCACAAGAGGATTGTTTGGCTGTAACTTTGAGGTTCCTGGCAACAGGTTGTTCGAGGACAGACCTGCAATACTATGCTGCAGTCTCACGGCCTCTGCTGAGCTGCCTGATACCTGAGACGTGTGAGGCCATCGTGAGTTGTCTGCTGCCATCCTACATGCAGTTGCCAACCACCCTCGCTGGATGGATGTTGCCACAGGTTTTTCCGATCGCTGGCAATTTCAAAACTGCAGAGGTGCATTGGATGGTAAGCACATGAGGATCACGCAACCCCCAATACGGGGCCTTGTATTTTAATTATAAGGGATATTTTAGTGTGGTCCTCATGGCCCTTGTGGATGCTCACTTTGAGTTCCTGTACGTGGACGTTGTCATGAATGGCCGTGTCTCAGATGGGCGTGTGTTTGCACACAGCTCCTTGGCGGAAGACCTAAGGAGAGGTGCTTTGAACTTGCCCTCAAATGATGTTACCACCGGTCATCTCAACTTTGCGTTTGTGGGGGATGAAGCCTTCCCACTTCAGGCTCACCTACTATGGCCATATCCCCAGAGGACAGTTACTTCTGAGCAGAGCATTTTCAATTACCGGCTATCCCGGGCTCACCGTGTGGTTGAAAATGCGTTCAGGGTCATGGCCAATAGATTCTGCATGTTTCATACGCCTTTGCATATGAAACTGGAAACTATCGATGTGGTAGTGCTGGCTTGCTGTGTGCTGCGTAACTTTCTGTGTCATAGGGATCAGTCACCATACACGCCGGCAAGTTATGTGGATTCTGTGGACCCCACAACAGGCGAGATCCGTCCCAGCGATTGGCGTGCTTCCGACCATGGTGTGGCGCCACTCCAGCCGCTGAACCACGGTCTGAGTGCGCAGGATGCCAGGAGCAACAGAGCCGCATACTGCTCCTACTTTAATGGCCCTGGGGCAGTGGCCTGGCAGCACCAGCAGGTGTAGGGTGACTGGTGTTGTCAGGCAGCAACATCAGGAGGAGGGTGGAGTCACCAGGGTGGTTGCACCAGGAGGATTATGGTGGTCTTTTGTTTATTTTGGGTGCTTACACATTAGTTAGTTAGTTAGGTTTTTTGTTTTTTTTCTGTACTCTGACATGTTTGGGTATGAAAGGAAAAAACAAAAGGTTGCGCCACGCTGATCCCACACGAAGAATAAGGGTTAATCAGGGATACACTCACCTGGAATTGTTGTGCACCGCACAACAGGGAATGGAATACAGGGTGAGTGTAAAATCGGTCAGTTGTTCTTGAAGTGGCCTTCCACTTGGCTCCGTGCGATAAGGCTCCGAGGTCAGGGCGACCGTGTCCACCGGGCCTGGACACTCAATCCCAATGGAGACAGCTATATTGCATGTTCAGCAAGGTCTCTCCTCCAGCAGCTCTCATACCACACCCCGAAGGGAGGAGGGTAATAATAAGAAGGAAAAATAGTATGGAAGTGAGCGCTAGAAAAGACCAGGGAACTGAAAATTAAGAGAATTACCTCTAGGTTTATTAAAAAGTGGGTAAAGCGAGCCCTCAGCCACAACACGTTTCGACAAACGTCTTTCTCAAGTGGATCCACTTGAGAAAGACGTTTGTCGAAACGCGTTGTGGCTGAGGGCTCGCTTTACCCACTTTTTAGTAAACCTAGAGGTAATTCTCTTAATTTTCAGTTCCCTGGTCTTTTCTAGCGCTCACTTCCATACTATTTTTCCTTCTTATTATGTTTGGGTATGGGCATTGTTTATCATCATTTTGTATTCATTTGCGTGATGTTGACACTTCTGTTTTTAATGTTTTTTGTGTTTTGTTACAATTCCTTTTTTTGTACACAAAAACTACAACTAAACAAACATATAACCAAACTACCTGTGTTTGTCGTTATTTTTCAATACAGGGCAGTTGCACATAGCTTTAGACTGTGCACAGAGGTATGTGATCTGTAAAATGGTATTGATGGGTCCGTGCAGCATTGTCTGCTAATGTCCAGTACACAGGTCCTGTCCTTTGGGCCACACTGTATGCCGTGACTGTGTGTACATGTCCATTATGATGTGTTTGGCCACATGGGAACGTGTCCACACTCAAGGAGAATGCAATGGTGTTTGTGGAGGATGTAGGTACACTTCAGTACACACACACAAACATGTGTGCACACACATACAGTTGTGGTCAAAAGTATTGACACCCCTGCAATTCTGTCAGATAATACTCAGTTTCTTCCTGAAAATGATTGCAATCACAATTTCTTTGGTATTATTATCTTCATTTAATTTGTCTTCAATAATCAGTATTATCTGACAGAATTGCAGGGGTGTCAATACTTTTGGCTACAACTGTAGTTCAGTCATGGCTGCTCTGCCATGGCATGGAACAATGCAGGCACATATGTCCATAGTGTTGTTTGTATCTTACCGCCATCACCTACAGACGCACACCTAGCCATTCTTAGTGTAATCCACTGTACTGCGCAAGACCGCTTCTGTGTGATACTTTGGTGCCTCGAAAGTGTGTTGCAGGAGCCACAATTGAGGACACGAGCGTGTATTTGTGACAAACTCCGATAGACAATGGCGTCATGTATTAGCCAGCCTTCCAGAGCTGGCTGACCAATCGTAACGCTATTGTGTTGTCCATTGAGTGTGTATGGGGTGCGGTGTAAACCACTGTGGTACGCCTATCTCCTCGCAGCACTGTACATGTACGCCCACATTGCCTTTGAGATTGCGGCGTGTGAAGCAGCGATGGAATGAGGCAAGATTGGTTGTATGTGAGGCGATTTCTGGAGTGACACATTGCCTTAGCTTCAGGGCGAAATTGCGGCATGCGATGCTGCCATCGGCGATCAGAGGCGGGCACGAAAAACATGAGCGCGCACGTTATATCCCCACATATCACCAGGCGAGATTGCGGAGTGTAACGGTACCATTAGTTGCACATGTTGACTGATCAGATCAGCCGACACGTTTTGGGAATCATGTGAGGTCACAGCATGAGCTTGCATCAAAGGGAGGGGGGTGATCAAGGACGTACCCAGTATGTCATTAGTCATAAAGGGGTTGATAGATGCAATTAAGTTTGTGTCTTTTTTACAGAAGACTCGCACAAAAAATTCTCAAACTCAGTACAGTCCCTGGTTAGGACACACATCACTTTCTCTGACTGACACTAAGTTATGATTTTTTTTTCCTTGAAAGGCATAATGTTAGCTTTCTAGTGCACAAATAATTGTTTGGAGTATGTTTTCAATGTATTAGGGTTTTCTTTCTCAATCTCTACTGCTGAGTTCTGAGTTATAATGTCCTCTTGTTATTCTGAATCACTCTAAAATGGCTGCTCCATTCCCTGACTCTGCCATCGTACAGGCTATGATAGTCACTCCTGATTGGATAAGATATACCATGTGAAGTAATAGCTGAAAATCAGTCCTGTAATTAGAGTCCTATGGGCATACAAAATACTGATAGGATATTTAGATAGTGAGCTCCAAGAGAGACAGCATTACTCATGTATGTAAAGTGCTATGGAATTAATAGCGCTATATAAATGAATAAATATTATTATAAATATTATTTGAAACTGGGCCCCCTCCTCCATGTTGGTTAGATGTTTGAGCCCTTGTTGGACTCTAAATCCCAAAACAGATATGCAGGTTGCCCCCCTTCACCTTTATTACGTATTAATGACCCTTATCCTATACTAATGTACCCCATCTTGGCCCTCTTCTAAGTATATATGTCCACTTTCCTAGGTCCCTTCAATGTGTTTCACAGTTTGTTGAAGGAGCCAACACCTCCTGCTGCGGTTACGCTGATACCAGTGTTCCTGGGGGGCCCCCTGGAGTCAGAACTTCTCTCCTCCTTGCTGCACACGCTGTAATCCTGGTGCCTGGCCTCCTGTAAGAAGCACAACGTCACTTCCAGTTTCAATATCAAGTAGGAGCCGCACACAGGATTCTTTTTGCAGCCTTTATTTTTTCTTGTGGAGTCTTACAAAGTGGAGGGTTCGGGAGGGAGGACGGGGGGGGGGCAGCCTATACTACGGCCGTTTCGCACCGTCAGTCGTGTTTCTAAGGGTACAATCACCCATCAATGTGTCTCTGTGCTGCAATACACCTTAGCTGAATGCGAGTCCAACTGATGTAGGTCCTGGTATCGGCAACCCCCCCTTCCCCGCTAGCACAGGCACGGTCACAGTTTCTCCGACTGAGGCCATAATCATTACACCCCTGCTGACAAACATTAATTTGTTGGCAGCTATATGAAGTTGTAGAAGCGAGATTCAAGGGACCCCGACTCTTTGCTTATCCCTTGCCAAATGAACTTATTCAAGAAGCATGCTTTGAAGCTTTGATATCGGACACAGAGTCAGATACTGAACTTATCTTGAAAGTGGCGCGTAAGGAATGTCTTTATTTTTACAGCACAACACATATTCAGTACAAAGGAAAATCCCATTAGGGTGTCACCCAAAAACATTGAGCAATCACAGGAGTCTCTGGCCCTTGTATAGATAAGTCTTATTATGTTGTCCTATGGGATACGGTAAGTGTTTCCTCCCAAATATCCTCCTCATTTGGCAGGGTATCATCTTGAGGGGGTTGTCATGTAGAATCCTTTGTCTTCTTCTTGCAAACAGTTCAAAGTCCACTAATATAACCAGTTTCAATTAGTTCTTTCAAGACATGTATAATGACGCACAAGTCCAGATATCTAATAGCATATGTGTCAAGGTCTTCATAATATAAAGTGTGGATATACACATATATCTAAACAATATCTAATATAACAGATATACATATATATATCTAATATATAAAGCTGAATGTGTGTGTGTGTGTGTGCATGTATGTGTGTATATCCGGGATTGGCATCTACACCGTCGCAACTACTGCCACAAAATTTTGAACGGTCACACATCTGGACCCCGAGAGCATAATAGGTTATATTGTGAGGCGAAATTTTAACCCTGCGCGTTCCAGTTCACCATACAATTTTGTCCCTATCTACATAATGGGGAAAAAGTGAATGGAAAAGTGTTGGTGGAAAATCGACAGCTGTCAGCTATAGCCACAAAATTTTGCACAGTCACACGTCTGGACCCCGAGAGCGTCATAGGCTATGTTGTGAGGCGAAATTTTAACCCTGTGCATTCCAATTCACCAAACAATGTTGGCTCTATCTACATAATGGGGAAAAAGTGACAGTTATCAGTTGACAGTTGTGAATGAGAGGGGCTTAATGACAGGGCCAAAGACTAACAGCATATACCAGCATATAGTCACTAAGGTGGGGTCCTGACATGGGATATTCAGCACGCACGGGGACATGTATACACACCACACGCACACAAAGAGTAACAGCAAGTGTATAGTCGCTAAGGTGCAGCCCCAACATTGGATACTCACCACGCACCCGAACAAACACACACACACACACCACAAAAAAACACACGCAACACAGAGACACACAAACCCACGGGGACACACACACCCTATAGCGACACATGCACTCACCCCACAGGGACACACACACCACAAAGAGACACACACAACACAGACACACACACCACACATACCCCCCCACAGGGACACACACACATAGCCACCCTATAGGGACACATGCACTCACCCCACAGGGACACACACACCACAAAGAGACACACACACCACACAGGTTCCCCCACAGGGACACACACACATACACACCCTATAGGGACACGTGGACTCACCCCACAGGGACACACATACACACACCACAAAGAGACACACACATCACAGAGACACACACACCCCACACAGGGACACACACACATACACACCCTATAGGGACACATGCACTCACCCCACAGGGACACACACCACAAAGAGACACACACAACACAGATACACACACACCACACAGAACTCCCCCACAGGGACACACACACATACACACCCTATAGGGACACATGCACTCACCCCACAGGGACACACATACTGCCTGGCCAGGGGGAGGGTTTATTGTTGGCTGGAGATTTATTAGGCTGCCTACAGCAATCAATTACAGCTCAGCTTCTATTTTCTTACAGGTCATTAATATGACATATTCAAATTCTATTTTGTTATAGCTAACATCAGTTATATATTAACCCGGGCGTAGCCAGGTACTACAGCTAGTATATATAAATTCATATAGTTGACCAAAGAAAATTAATTATAAGGCCCTCCAACCATAAGAAACTTCATAGAAAAAGACCAGGAGTAAGGCCAAAATACTGCATAATCAGAACAACTTTATTGAAAACATATATCAGCTCACAGCAAAGATGTTACAAGCAGGCACACAAGCAGGACCACCATCAAGGTAGAACACAAAGGTGCATGGAAACCAATAATTATGTCTTCTGGCCAAATAGCCCACCTAGGTATAACATTGCCACATACCCCAACACATATATAAACCAAGTGGTTACCAACAAAGTACAATCAGGGCAATGGATAGGGTCAGAAAATAGCTACCTGCTTGTGGCTGCCTCCCCTAGACGCACATTAGCTAAACGTGAAACGTGAAATTCTGCATATTCAAATTCTAGGGAGCAATGCACCTTGGATTTCACTGTGTTTGAGTGCTTTGACTGGTGCCCGCAGTGTTATCCTCCACTGGTCTCCACAAGGTCAGTGGGTGCTTTGTGATGTCTGTCTATCAAGCATTGCTCCCACTCAGCCAGAATCCTGCGCCACACTGATGAGGGGCAACAACCCCGAAACAGCTGTCTGTGGTTGGATACCTAGTCCATGGTAAATCCCTGGCCATATCTTCAAGCTCGCAAGGGCTGGATAGTGACTTAAGGGCTACTAATACCCTGGGCTAGGTCCTTCCCTGGTGGGATAACTGGCTGGTGTCCATGTTGTAGACTCTTAACCGAGGCTCCATGGACTTCATCTGCATATTCAAATTCTAGGGAGCAATGCACCTTGGGTTTCACTGTGTTTGAGTGCTTTGACTGGTGCCCGCAGTGTTATCCTCCACTGGTCTCCACAAGGTCAGTGGGTGCTTTGTGATGTCTGTCTATCAAACATTGCTCCCACCCAGCCAGAATCCTGCGCCACACTGATGAGGGGCAACAACCCCGAAACAGCTGTCTGTGGTTGGATACCTAGTCCATGGTAAATCCCTGGCCATATCTTCAAGCTCGCAAGGGCTGGATAGTGACTTAAGGGCTACTAATACCCTGGGCTAGGTCCTTCCCTGGTGGGATAACTGGCTGGTGTCCATGTTGTAGACTCTTAACCGAGGCTCCATGGACTTCATCTGCACACTCTACTGTTAGTCATTATATTTGACATTTTCCGCCATCACAGGGGGCAGTTCAGCTCTTGCCTCAATATTCTTGTCTATAACTTCTGAAACACATATCAAACAATCAACAGAGCACTTAATGGTACTAAAAAGGGATCCCTATTTACTGGAAGAATTACTAACACCTAAGTTATAAAGTAACTTGTTGGGCTGAACATCAATTCCTAGTGTGGCGCCCCTGCGTCCAGGAGGCCACAAAGGGAACTGCAGCCAGGCAGGTAGGACATTGTTGCACACCAACACCCTCACAGCCCACACAACCCACGTGTAAGAGAAGGTTTACATCCAGCCCTGAGATTAGATACTCTATGAGATTGAGGGGTGGTGGATCAGAGGAGTGGGTTGGGCACACCCAAAGTCAGGTGACTTGAAAGTATATAGGAAGGGGGAGGAATGAAGGAAGTTAGTAGGCTCAAGGTGCCGAGAAGCAAAGACCAAGAGTAGGCCACAGTGAGCTGAGATGCAAAGACAGAAAGACAAACACACGTTCTGTGAGTGCAAGGCCTAGGAGCACAGAATCCGTACTGAGCCAGTGTGACAGCAGCTAAAGCCACTGACTGCAGGCGGAGTAGCCCTCCTAGTATATTGAAAGGAACAGAAAGGAAAGAGCCTGGTAGAGCCTCGTGCTGAGAACTGCTGGAGCCTGGGCTGAGTAGAGTGTCGGCTCTAAAGGGGACCGTAGTTTACCCGGATCTCCAAACAACACGACGGGGGACCACAGCTCCACATTAGGGTCCCCAACCCAAAGGACAGGCAGCTCAGTGACAACCAGAAGGGCCCACCAGGGGTCCGAGTCACCGCCATACTGTCCAGCGCACCACACACCACCCGTACAGACGGAGACCGTAGACAGCCCGGAAAGGACACTAAAGACTGTGTGAGGGGTCACAGAGAGAGAGAGGCCTGGCTGCAGAGCAAAGGGAACCCGGAGAGGGAGAATGTACCCGTGTATTGAGAACTTGAACTGTAAGAACTGCAACTGACTTGTAAACTGCTTGAAGAATTGAGAGTAAAAGACACGGAAAACCCTGAATTGGCCTCTCTTGTCAGTCTCTATCTGCAGACCATTCCTCCCATACAGGTTGCAGCAGATTTCCACCTGCAGAGCTACAAGCCTGTCAGCACCAGCAAGGAAGAGAGATCCTGCAGCGTCTGCAAAGTAAGTGTCCTGGACAATTCCACAACCCTTAACTCTTACTTCCCCGGGGGGTACAGTTCTTCCCACTGGAACTATAACATCTCCGCTGCCACTCCATCACCCCCGGAGGTTCTGCAGCAGCGGCGGCCCCCATCACTGGCCGCATCAAGTGGGTGGCGTCATGAGTGACATTTCCCCTGTAAATATTCCCCTTTATTTGCCGAGCCCGGGACACGGTCCGGACCAAGCCACCCATGACTTCCCAGGCACCATCCGGTCCGGTACCGAGTACCCCCGTCCCGAGGGGCCCGACACTATCATTTATCATTCCTATAATTTATTTATTCATACTGCCATTCCAGGCATTGTTATTGACAAGTAAAGTACCATCTTATTGGCCAACTACAATATACTAAAAAAGGGATCATATTAAGGAGAAATAAATTTGGAAAAGTCATGGTGAATGTGACCCCAACGGCAGCGATCCCTTGAAATGCTTCCCTACTAAAATATACAAATCTCTGTCAATTGTAAATATTTATCCAGTTCATTCACTGTAATGATAAGAATAACAATTCAGATCCTATCTGGTCTCTGTCTTTGAACTCGTCTGGTATTTGTCCTCTTGGTACTCCATTAGAGTCAATATACACATAAAGATTGAATGAAATAGGGAAACTGGTGCAACACTTGTGTCTCTCATTTTTCGTTGCATATTCATAAAGAGTCTCTGCATTTGGAGACAATCTGAGATGGTATCAGGAATATAACAATAGCACATTTACCCTTTCGCCGCACTGTCAGTTAAGGTACCTTTACACGCCGCTACGGAAGGTTAGAAACAACCAGGTGTCTCACGTGTACGAGCATATACCAACGGTTGCAAACGGTACCTGATACCGCCTTTACACGCCGCTACAAGGTGCTCTACAGAAGGTTAAATCTATCTCTGGATGCACCGCCGGGTGTCTCAAGTTACCTTCTGCAGAGCACCTTATCTCATTTACATGCCGCTACAACAAGGTAATATGGGCGGACCTGGGGCAGCAGGGATAACACATAGGCGTGCCACAGTTCATCACACCGCGCCCAAATGACAACCATTGGCCAACACAATTGTGTTGTGATTGGACACGGCACGAAGGGCGGATGGCGGAGACGTGACGTAGTACTGTTTGCTTTGTCGCACCGAATAAGCGCTTGTGACATGGAGTGTGGCGATATTCAGCTAGGGGATGGTAATGCGTCACACAGGAGCTGTTTACAGTCATACACTCCGTGCGTATAAAAAAAATCAGTGTTGGGCTATGTGTGCGTAGTGGAAGTGTTTGCATTGTCACATGGAATAAGCACTTGTGACATAGCGGAGTGTGGCGATTGTGCTAGGTGCCGCTTAGGCGATACAGAGTAGCGGCTTACACCACACAGTCTGTGCGTTTCCTAAACTAAGTGTTGGCCTATGTGTGCGTCTGGATACCAATGTGTGAATCGAGGCCCAATGCCGATCGCATATGTGGGAATACATGTCAATGGCCTTGACCAGCTCACATGCCACATGTACATGATGTGTGTGTCTGCACATGTGCTGCACTACTTATGTAAACCCACCTGGCAGACAATATTATGTGCTGCATCAATGTGTTGTGTCCAGGTGACCCTCTGCCTACACCAAACCACAAGGGTTATGTACACACATTCGGCACACAGACTGTTGACCAAAAACCTACACATAGCACATGGGCACCCACACATATTGTGTGTCATACCCAGCCATAGGTGCCAATGTGTGTGACAGCACTGGCCCCAATCCAAACCTTGATCACACTGCCCTCCATCCCCAAGTAATCAGGCTCACACAGAGTAATTTGGATCCAAGAAAAAAAAAATTATTTTGACTTTTAAAACATGAACTTGAAAAAGTAAATAACAGATACAGAAAGGAAAGACAATGGACATTCAAGCAGCATGTGACATTATAAACAAATATAATTTTTGGTTCACAAAAACACAAAAAATGATACCGTGTGCAGCACCCACATGACACAAATTAAACCTTAACTAACTAACTAACTAACTAAAACCTGTGCACACAATTAAAGAACCAAACTAAAAAACACCATGGTGCAGAAACCCTACTTTTAGCACCATGGCCACCATGTTATGATCAACCAGAACCACCCACATTAGACGTGCTGGTTCTGACAGCCCACTGCACCAGAGCCATTAAAGTAGGAGCAGTATGCATCTCTACGGTCCCTGGCCTCCTGCTGAGTGCGACCATGGCTCAGCGGCTGGAGTGGCGCCACACCATGGTCGACATCACGCCAAGACCCTGAACGTATCTCCCCTGTTGTGGCGTCTGCATTATCTACAGAACTTCCTGGCGTGTATGATGCTCTATCCCTACGACGCAAGAAGTTATGCAGCACACAGCAGGCCAGCACTACCGCATCAATAGACTCCAGTTTCATATGCATAGGCGTATGAAAAACCCTGAGTGTATTCGCCATGATCCCAAACGCATTTTCAACTACACGGCGGGCCCGGGATAGCCGGTAATTGAAAATGCGTCGCTCAGAAGTAAGGGTCCTCTGGGGATATGGCCGCAGTAGGTGTGCCTGAAGTGGGAATGCTTCATCCGCCCCAAACGCAAAGTTGAGATGATGGCTCGTCTCTTCATTTGAGTGTAGGTTCAGGGTTAGTAGTGTTGCCAAGGAGCTGTGTGCGAACACCTCCCCATCGGAGTTCCGCCCGTTCATTCCAATGTGCACATAGAGGAACTCATAGTTCGCATCCACCAGGGCCATGAGGATTATACTAAAATACCCTTTGTAATTGTAAAACAAAGAGCCCGAGTTGGGGGGTTTAGTAATCCTCACGTGCTTACCATCCAATGCCCCGCCGCAGTTTGGGAAGTTCCACCGGCTTTCAAAGCCTCGGGCTACTTCTATCCATTCTGCGGCTGTTTCTGGCAACTTTATGAAGGATGGCTGCAGAGCACTCCAGATGGCCTCACACGTCTCAGGGATCAGGTGGCTCAGCAGGGACAGGGAGACATGTGACGCGTATGTGAGGGATGTCACTGACTGCCGTGTAGCCAGGAACCGCTAAGTAATAGCCAACCGCTCCTCAGGTGATACTGATCGACACATTATAGTGTCCTGATGGGCTATCAGTGGTCTCACGCGCTCCAAAAGGAAGGTGAAAGAGTCCTCGGACATCCGGAGGTAGTTTCGGTAATCAGGCGAATTGTTATCCTCCAGCTCACGCACGAGCTGCATGTGGCCGCGGGTCTCCCGGCGCCGAAGCCAATCCTGGCTCCACAGCCGCCGTTGTCTGCGATGCATCAACCTTTCATACCGATCCTCCATCCACATTTGCTCTTCCACCACCGCAAGAGCCACGATAACATGTCAATCGTGTATATTCTGCATGTTCGGTGTCAGCACCTGGATGTGAGAAAAAAAACCATCAGTACATACATCAATATGGGGACATGTTTGCATGTAAAGCAAGGCACACAATATCTGGATTACACACTATAGCAAACCAGATGTAAGCCGTCGTGTGTGCACAACACACATCCTTGGGAACTTTGCAAGGCCAGCAACCACTAGTTGGCGGTACACAAACGGAACATGCTCACTGATCAGGGCCGCCCATCCTTCTACACTTTGTTGACTGCCAGGAAGTATCACATTTGGACCTATCTGTGCTAAAAAGGGACATGTGTCACCACAAATATCGCCTATACATGTCACACAAACAATGGAGCATACCATTTATATTTACACAACAACAGTCAGTAACAACGTACCACAGCCTTGCAGGGTGAGTAATCACAGATGTCACAAACCAGATTACACATGACTAATCAAGTAGGGAATTCGTCACACATGTGTTTGCAAGGGGGAGATCCACATCTACTCAATCTCTGCTGCCTCACGCCTCAAAGCCATGTCTGATCCTAGCCATGTTGGTCCCAGTGTGTGTTCACCCCAAGCAGTATGATATTTTTATTGCTGTGCACATCTGTACGACATTACACTCTACATTCCAGCAGCCATTATCCTGCATGGCAAATGGAAACAAACACACAATTGTGTAAACGACAATATGGCAAAGTATGGGCAACACGTAAATTACTCTGCAGCATGCCCCGCTAATGTAGGTACCAAACTAACATCACAAGTGCGGCCGCTACAGTAGTCTATTGCGTTACACAAGCAAATCATGCGCCTCAGGCTGCCATGCCGCTACATCCATGTCTGCACACAAATACTTACTTAATGACTCTGGCCAGCAAGCGTAACGTCCACCGGGCTGAACTGCTTTTCAATGAGCCGCAACCAATCAGGACGTTTACATTCTTACTAATCAGCGGGCGCTAGGGCTGTTCACAGGTGTTGCCTCATAATGTGCCTAATTCGTGTGGTCTGATTGGTGTGGGTGAGTATAAATATCAGGCAATGGCGACCAGACCCTGTCCAGACGTCCATGTGCATTGAGCTAGTGGTGTTCAGTGATCCGTTCTCTGTTGGTCTGACGGTAAGTTATCTCACATTCTTTTTCCTTGTCATGCGTTTTTGCATAACGCAGATGCTTCTCCATATGCCACTTAGCTGTGTGTCTGCCACATGCCGCTTAGGCGGTGTGTCTGCCACATGCCGCTTAGCTGTGTGTCTGCCACATGCCGCTTAGGCGTGTGTCTGCCACATGCCGCTTAGGCGGTGTGTCAGCCACACGCCGCTTAACTGTGTGTCTGCCACATGCCGCTTAGCTGTGTGTCTGCCACATGCCGCTTTGCTGTGTGTCTGCCACATGCCACTTAGGCGGTGTGTCTGCCACATGCCGCTTAGCTGTGTGTCTGCCACATGCCGCTTAGCTGTGTGTCTGCCACATGCCGCTTAGGCGGTGTGTCTGCCACATGCCGCTTAGCTGTGTGCCTGCCACATGCCGCTTAGGCGGTGTGTCTGTCACATGCCGCTTAGCTGTGTGTCTGCCACATGCCGCTTAGCTGTGTGTCTGCCACATGCCGCTTAGGCGGTCTGTCTGCCACATGCCGCTTAGGCGGTGTGTCTGCCACATGCCGCTTAGCTGTGTGTCTGCCACACGCCGCTTAGCTGTGTGTCTGCCACATGCCACTTAGGCGGTGTGTCTCCAGATGTAGCGGTATGTGCTTCATGTATATATTTTTTCCCTGCTATGGTAAAGGCTTGCTACCTATAGGCAATAGTCATGTTTCATTTGTTTCTAAAATATGGTGATGTATTCCATACATTGGAGTCTTGTATTTTGTAGGGCAAGTATTATGGGCTGCTTGGGCACAGTCATTATAGATTTCCTCATTGGGCTGCAATGTCAGAAAGTGAGGGCTGGGGGTGGTTGTTGCATGTCCTACTGTAGGGTGTGCATGGGTGTAAGGGGGAGTTGAGGATGTGGTTGTGCGCAATCCTCGGCGTCTGCTGTTGTATCAGACAGCCATTCTTAATTATACACAGGCCAAACCTTTCACATTGTGGCAAGGACCTAGAAGACGGTTGCCACACCAGGGCCGGGTCAAAATCTGCCCCTGGCACCATGTTCCCTCTCCCCCTGTTTTGCTATGTTGTATTTTTGGTTGTTGGGGTGTAATCCTCGTGGCCCCATGTGCGTTTGTCAAAATATGTAGGGAACAATATCCGTCAAAACATGTGTACCCTAGCTGATATATTGCACATGGACAAAGGGTGTCCCACATGCAAACATACCTGTAAACTACATGCTTGATGGTCCCTAAACACCTGCATATAGCCACGCAATTTCTTTATTTTGGCCCAGGCATGGCTTTTATGTTCTCAGCGTGCTAATTTTTTAAATTTTTTGTTTTTTCGTTTATCACACAAATGGCGAACGGGTACATGGAGTTTGTGAACCAGCTCCTCACAATGTATCAAGGACATGAGTGCCTGTGGCGCACATCGCTGCCTGAGTATCGTGATCAGGCAGCACGGGCAGCGGCCTACCGGCCTCTTGTCGACCTAGCGAATCGTCTGTACCCCAGAAACGGCAAGAGGTGGGACGCGGCGAAGGTGGCAGAGAAAATTAAGAACCTGCGGGCCTCATTCACGCTGTGCACTGTATTACAGGCAGCATCAATCTCCTGTGGTCACATATCAATTTTTCCTTAAACCATAGTGAATGTTAACAATGTATGTTTAGGGCCGAGTGGGTTTGATGCCACAGGTGAGTATACCTGACACATGCCGGTGTTCAGCACCCTAGCCTTGATCGTTTCAGGTCTCTGTTGGTTGCTTGGGTGCTGGTGTGTTGTGTGGTGTAGGGGATAGTGTTGGCCTTGGGTCAATTTACATAAATGATGCAGCTTTATGGTATTGATGTTTTTTTTTTTCTTTTGTTTCCACAGGCCCCTGAGCAGCCCGGCTCCATTGCGGACGAGCCTGCCGCTGGTGAGGCTCGCCCAACACCATCAGCAGGCGAGCTGGAGGACGCAACTAGTGATGGGGGTCCGGGCCCAGTGCCCAGCTCGGCTATTCGGCGCAGGCGGAGACCAGCCCCACTGGAGACCGAGCTGGGCACCTGGGCCAGACGTGTCCTTTTGGATGAACAACGGACCCACATTTCTAGTTACGCCCTCCACGTCAGCGACAGGCTCAACAAGATGGAGCTGGAGCAGAGGCTCATCGCTCAGCGGGTCTTCGATCGTGTCCTTGATGCGGGCGAAGATGGGACCCTGCAATGGGGGTGTGTGATTCTGCCCCCACAGAAGAATAACCTTTGGCCCCTTGCGCCCGCCCAACCACAACAGCGTGTGAGGAGACTGCCCCGGACACGTACCACAAATCCCTCCACAAGACGTTCTAGACGATATGGACGCTATCAGGCAGGGCGGGGCTGCCATGAGAGGGGGAGTTGAGCCATTGTCAGAGCCAACAGAGGAGGATGATGAGGATGGGGGACACTACTAGCCAATGCACTGAATTGGCCGTCTGGACTTATTCTTTATATCCCCGGCACATTTGCCAATGTTGAGTGTGTTCTCAATGTTTTTTTTGCCTAATTGGCCTGTGTTATTTGTTTTTTTTGTGTTTTTTTTCCTTACAAATAAATTTTATTTAACCACACATTTGAGTCTTCAATTTGCCCAGTAAGAAAAAAAATGTGTTGACTGGGTGAATGTTTATGGTCAAAATATAGGGGACAGTATCCACACATTGTGGCCAATGGCGGCAGAGCAGGAACACAATGTGGCCTGGTAACATGTAGTTATACTTCAAAGAGGTCTACTCATCTGGGTCACCCAGTTAGGGACTTCACATGTTGCCCAGCACAACATGTGTGTAGTGACATCAAGGAACACACATAATTTGTAGTATCAAATTTTATTTAACACAAACTTGTATGACACACATTTGCCACAATAGACACAATTATTTTTGAGGGTACTAGTAGCCACAACACACTCCCCATGGTGCCAATGTGGCACACTATAAGAAAAGAGGCCAACAGGGTAGCCACAACACACTCCCCATGGTGCCAATGTGGCACACTATAAGAGAAGAGCCCAACGGGCGCAAAAACAAACAAAAAAAAAAGCCAACATGGCAAAACAAAACATTTTGTGCACAACAAGGACAACAGTCCTTCAGGGCAGGTTAGCCCATTTATGTGTATGGGAGGGCAACATTTTGTTGCTGGAGGGCAGCCAGCATGGCACCCAACCGGGCCAGGTCTTGTAGCCCACGTCAGTGTGCCCGCTGTAGCCGTCTGGAGAAGGCATGGTGGGCCCTGATGACGTCCTCCATCGTAGGGACACCTGTATTGTGAGGAAAATCTCATTTACATTCTAATAGTCCCTATGGGGGTTTACTATGTTCAACAAACAAATATGCTCCTTACCCTCTGGCTCAACCTCATCATCACTATCAGGGCGTGATGGGAAGGCACTCTGACTCCACCCGGCAGCTCCAGCACGTTCTCCTTCTGCAAAAATGGGTGAGGAAAATTTTAGAACAACTGGGTGCAAATGACCACAAAACACAACACTGATTACAGTGTGCAGGCCATACCCAACAACAATACACACTTACCACCATAATCCTCCCAGGCTGGCACAATTGGTGCCTGAGGCATGTCTTCCCCTGGGGCAGCAGGTGATGGCAGCTCTTCCTCCGGCCCTGCTGGATGTTCATCAGCCTCCACCGGCGGCCCTGATGGGGAAGGCATCTCCTCCTCCTCAAGCCCTGCTGGGTCTTCCTGCTCCTCCTCCACAGGCCCTTCTACTGCCAGAAGGTCCTCGTCATCCGGACCTGGTGTGGAGGGCACCTCCTCCTCCTCATGCCCTAGTGATGGGCTATTCCCTGGTGGGGATGGTGTGCCAGCAGCCTCTTGAGGCGGTGTGGTTGGCCGGCCACCTGCGGGTGGTGCCGGGGGAGCATCATCAGATGACGAGTCAGTGACATCTGTATTAGAACAAACAATCATTGAGATGTCAGAAGAAGGGTTAAGCACAGAGGTGTTTCCACATTTAGATTGTTGGCCTATGTGTTTCCAGTAGGCCAGATATAGTGTTAGGTCATGTGCTATGCATGTAGTGTGTGTATGAGACAGTAGTATGGTTATTGTCTGGAGAGCAACTGACACTGCGGACTCATCATTGGACCAAAAAGATGCAGGTTAAGGCAGACGTGTAGGCACCCCCTCAATATTCAGGTGAATATATGTTACCCCATTGCATGGGTACCGCTGTAGGCCACAGTCTCCTTATAATATGTTTCTCAACATATATGTGTAGTTTGGTGCTTATACATGGGCAAGTGTGTGTTTGGCCCCAACAATTACTCACCACGCAGCCTGGCAATCCGGGCACAAATGTCCACTATGCGGCCTGGGCATTTCTGTTTCAGATCTGCTATTTTCATTTGGATCGCCTTAGCTCTCCTCTCCACCCCCATTTGGTTGAGCAGGGCCCGCTGGTTCTGCCTAATGGTGCTGCGATTGCGCAGCCTGGAATGCCGGTGGTGATGGTGGCCCCAATAATCATACCGGTCACAATGGTCTATAAGGACCAGTAACTCAGCCATCCCCCACGTTGCAGCGCGCTGTGTTGCGGCCATAACTGTAATGCTGTGTGCAGAGAAGGGGCTGGCACCTTGCAGGCAGAGTGAAACTGAAACCAACGTCATGACGTCAGTACGGCCGCTGGCGTGGCGACACAACATTCAAAGTCGCCCTACGCGCACTGTGACATGGCAGAAACACTTCTGCGGCACCTACAAAACAAGAACCCAGGGCGGTGCGTAACGCAACCTTGTGCGCCGTGTACAGCATTATTCCTTTGTATGTGGTATGACAATGTGCACACTATATAGTGCGCGCAGTGTGACACGGCAGAAACACTTCTACGGCACCTACAGTACAATAACCCAGGGCGGTGCGTAACGCAACCTTGTGCGCTGTGTACAGCATTATTCCTTTTTATGTGTTATGAGAATGTGCACACTATATAAGGACTATACTTTGGCCTTCCGCAATTGTGTGGCGGCGTAATTGTACTAATGTATCTGATCGTGCATACGGCGCGTATCTGTAGCGCTGAACTGACAGCTCATCCAAGATGGCGGCCTGTGAAGGAAGAGCCAATCGTAACGCAGCATCTTCCACCAATGATCACTGATGAGGCGCGGTATCCCGGAGGCTGTGTCACGCCCCAGGTAGATAACTAGGTGTCGAAAAAACCCTCCTGTTCCTCATTTAGATGCCGCTACCATCGGGTTGAAAACAACCTGTTTTAGAGCACTGCTCGGAAACAGGTGCCGAAAGTGACGGGTGGCAACAACCTAGTTTACACGCCGCTACCTCGGGTTGTTTTGACGGTGCAAGATACATTTGTCTCCGGAACCCGGTTGTTTCCAACCTTCTGTAGCGGCGTGTAAAGGTACCTTTATGGATAAAGGTCACCATTTTGACACGTCCATAAGTCGGTCCTCACCACTGCTGTCTAATTCAGGAGGACATGGCCTTATACCAAGTCAATATTGCTGGTAAAAACTTCAGTCTTATCTAAAATAAGTCAGTCCCTAACATCCATAAAATAAAGGTGTCCTAAGCAGTCACTGTCCCCTGGGATGCTTATATCCATCACATATAGGCCAGCGTCTTTAGTAAAAGAGATTTCTATCGTTAAGTATGGGGGAAAACAGTTGTCAGATTCACAAATAGGACAGAACCCTACGGTGCAGTGTTTGGTCATGTATTTTTGGCTGTAACAGAGTCATTCTAGTAAGGAGGCTTCTTCTTTTACTGTCTGTCTTCTCTCAGGCTACAGTAGTTTCCAGTCTTTCCCAATTTTCTATCTCATGATGTTCCAGGACTCACAATGACACCTATAGTCTATGTCAGCGGTGGTGACACATATACACACGTCAAATTTATAACTAACTACAGGGTCTGAGGTATTGAACCAGAAAATAATAACTTGTTCTCCACTCTTTCTTTTGGGACATAGCCCTCGGTGAGACCCCATTTCTCAGCATTTAAGGATAAGGCACAGTATACATCTCTATCATTCGGTAATTCTCCTGGGCTCGTCTACCTTGTAGTTTAGATCTTGGATCTAGTTGGGCTGCCATTTGAGCTTTTCAGCTGTCTCAGTTATCAGCAGAATTTCTGACGTTTCTTCTGACCATCACTCCACCTCCAGGCTGTGTGGAGCGACGTCGGTCCACAGTAGCTGCATATTGAAGGGGAGAGAAAACTCAAAAATACATGTTAGACAAGCATTTTGTAAGTGTCAAAACATAAGAAAAAGCCTATCTCAGGGAATCTATTGCCCTGACAACATTTTCAACCATAATCTCATAAAAATTTGTACCATTTTCATAACTATCAATAACATAGTGAAATACAATGTAAAGAACTAAATCTCAAAATTTTCATATAACCTGAAAAGTCTCTGTCACCCCTTTAAGCATCTTATCATCTTATATTACACTAGAAAGCATCGGGTATTCTAGACTATGTATGTAGTTGATTAATGAAGATTTAAGAATAATGCAAAGGGAAGCTGGGTTTAAATTCTGGGCCAATATAGCAGATTGCTTGCCGTAAGGGACAGAGGCCGGGTGCGGTCAGGAGCGAGCTGGGGAAGAGCAGGCGGGTGGGGGCAGGAAGGGGCCAGGGAACCGCAGTGGGGTGTGGAAAGAGGGGCCGGGCAACTCGAGGCCGCAGCTGGCCGCTGTTCCCTTGCCCCCTCTTCGCCAGAGTAGAGTGCTTAGCAGAGTATACAGCGTGCTGCTGGTACAATACACACAGGTGACAGGGCTGCTGATACAATACACACAGGTGACAGTGCTGCCGGTACAATACACAGTGGTGACAGTGCTACTGGTACAATACACAGAGTTGACAGTGCTGCTGGTACAATACACACAGGTGACAGGGCTGCTGGTACAATACAGACAGGTGACTGCTGCTGGTAGAATACACACAGGTGACAGTGCTGCTGGTACAATACACAGAGGTGACAGTGCAGCAGGAACAATGCACACCGGTGACAGTGGTAAATTTGGCCCCCATGCTCTCGCCCATAAGGTCCCCCGTGCAGGCCTCTGTGCTCTCATCCGTGCGGTCCCCCTCATCTCCCCTGTACCGTTCCGCCGGGTTCCCCGTGCTCTCCCCCGTCCCGATGCCCTTGCGGTCCCCGGTGCTCCCCTCTCCCCCTCCTGTGCTCCCGACTGCAGGGGTTAAAAATAAGAAACATCTTATATTCTCACCGGTCCAGGCTCCATCGGCGATCCAGCTATATCTTCAGATGCTGTGTACAGGACCTCCCGTGATGTCATAGTCACGTGAGCGGTCATGTGACTGTGAGATGACGCGAGGTCCTGCACACAGAAGATATATGGTAGCAGGATCGCCGGTGGAGCCTGGACAGGTGAGAATATAAGATGTTTCTTATTTTTAACCCCTGCAGTCCGGAGCACAGGAGGGGGAGAGGGGAGCACCGGGACGGGGGAGAGCACGGGGAACCCGACAGAATGGTACGGGGGAGATAAGGGGGACCATACGGGGGAGCGGACGGGGGAGAGCACGGGGAACCAGATGGAACTGTACAGGGGAGATGACGGGGATTGCACGGCAGTGTACGGGGGAGTGTATGGGGGAGCGTACGGGGGAGAGCACGGAGAAGAGCACGGGGAAGAGCACTGGGGACCGCAAGGGGGAGAGCACCAGGGGACTGCACTGGGGGAGGAGCAGGGGGGGGAGCAGCGGGGAGATGAAGGAGAGGATGGGGAAGGAGTGGGCAGAGGAGAGGTGTGATGGATGGAGCGAGCGGCGCCGTGGGCAGAGTGGTGAGCGCAGTGCCGTGGGCAGAGTGGCGAGCGCAGTGCCGTGGGCAGAGTGGTGAGCGCAGCGCCGTGGCAGAGTGGCAAGCGCAGCGCCGTGGGCAGAGTGGCGAGCGCAGGGCCGTGGGCAGAGTTGCGAGTGCAGAGCCATGGGCAGAGTGGCGAGCGCAGGGCCGTTGGCAGAGTGGCAAGCGCAGCTCCATGGGCAGAGTGGCGAACGCAGCGCCGTGGGCAGAGTAGCGAGCGCAGCACCGTGGGCAGAGTGGCGAGCGCAGGGCCGTGGGCAGAGTGGCGAGCGCAGCACCATGGGCAGAGTGGCAAGCGCAGCGTCGTGGGCAGAGTGGCGAGTGCAGCACCGTGGGCAGAGTGGCGAGCGCAGTGCCTTGGGCAGAGTGGCGAGCGCAGCGCCGTGGGCAGAGTGGCAAGCGCACACACATATACACACATACACACATATACACATATATACACAACACACAACACACACAAACACACTCACCTATACTTGCCACCAGCCCTGCGTCCACCGCCTGGATCTTCAGTCGACATGTCGCCGCTCCTGGAAGACTGGATCCAATATGGCGTCTGGGAAGTCTCGCGAGACTTCCCGGATGCCATCTTGGACAAAGTATGTTGCCGCCCCCGTACGACTGGATCCAATATGGATCCAGTAGTTCGGGGGCGGCGACATGTCGTCTGAGGATCCAGGCGGCGGACGCAGGGCCAGTGGCAAGTATAGGTGTGTGTGTGTTGTGTGTGTATGTGTTGTGTGTGTGTGTTGTGTGTGTGTGTGTACTTGCCTAAGCCAGCTTCAGTCTGGTCCGGATCTGATGTCATTTCGAGCAGAAACGGACGGAAGCTGGCTTAGGCAATTATTATATTAGATATACACATTAACTTTTAAGAAAAGGATATAATATCAGTTCTTGAATTACCTATAAATAAAAACAATCATCCCTAAGAGAGAGAAAACATGCAATGTATCAAGGAAATATTACATTCTTTGGGTTCCTGAAAAACAGATCACTAGTTCTAAAATCATATAATTTTGGTTCACTTCAAATAACTTCTATATAAGGATCTTATATACGATCAAAAATTATTTTCTATTGATCTAAATATCAAAATAAATTGTCACCCAAAATAGTTCATAGAAATGAAGACATGAGATTTACACAATTTTGATAATTGATATGCCCACTCCTAATAGTACCCTAGTAATATACTAAAAGCTGGAAACCTACCTGCCCAGCGGAGGTCGGCACCCTCTTGAAACGCCTGTGGTGCCCCCCGCTCCACGTCGACTCACCCTGTCTATCCCTAACCTATTACTGATCTTGTATATACATTTTCAGTTTGTAAAGTGCTGCTTAGTCCATTATTTTCCATAAATATATACAGCAATTGCTCAGTCAACATATATATATATATGAGGCTCACTAGGTACACTGTCAATAGTCCGTAATAGAGGCAGGTTACGGCTAGTCTGTCTCAGCACAAGTAAAAACAATATATATAATACAAGGTAGAATCAAACAATATAATTACTGTATACTTATCATCAGTGGTCTCCCTGCTTTCCTGAAAAACAGGTCAAAAAGGTAACTGGATATCTGAGAAAACATCCAATTATTTATTATACAACTACCATATTATTATTTACATATATATATTTACTCATTTACCTACTTACTCTGCTTCAGAACATTTTAACCAAGGTGTACCTGACATCTTATACTATTTTGTATAGGAGAGAAAGATCCACACCTACTAGGACATATTCATACATTTCTTCCCCTCCTCCTTTTCTGCGCACTATTTGCAATCCCTGAAGCGGGTGGAGCGGCTGCTGCTTTAAACTCCTACCTTTCCAAGTTGTGTTGTGTGCAAGAATAATGCAGGATTGTACACACGACTTACCTGAAACCAGGAGCGATCCAGGAGGTATTCGTCTGATGACATTTATGACCTGTTGAGGTGTAAGTGGGGCCCAGCAGAGACTTTGACTTTTGTTAACGAGGCTCGTCATGGCTTGTTCTTCCCCTGTCCTCCAGCACAACTCCCATTTTCCCCTGGGTACCATCTTAGTTCTGTTCGGGCATTCTGATACTGAAAGGGTTGTCAGGTCAGCCAGACTTAACAAGACTGGAATAGATTAACCTCCCGCCACTGCCTACTGTTCCTTTACTTTGCCGTCCTTCAGTTGCCCTCTACCTCCAGGGAGTCACCTTTAGTGTGTTTTTAGCTTGGTCACACCATCCTAGACTGGTAACATTATGACTACTTCATCGTGACTGATTTACCAATTCTGCATTTAATAAGCTTACCGTCATTATAAGAGTTGCACCTGACATCACTCCACCCACTCACGGAATACAGAAGTCAGAACTAAATGCCCCGCCGCTGACTTGCGGAGCAGTAGTTCACTTTGATTTCCTCATGCGATGATTCTACTGGTGTCCAATATGGAATCGTCTCCCGCCTATACAGCATCTTTTAAAACAAAACACTCAAGAATTTGTGTTAGTTTCAAATTCAGAAAATTCTTATTCAACAGTCCATTATTACTATCCTCTACTAATTATATTGATAGCTGGGCCAACACTGTGGAATATATATTTGTACTATATAAACAAATTATCACTGCCAACATACTTAACAAAAAACATTTAAAATCTGTCATAGATATCTCCATTCCCCCCTCGCATGAGGGAATCAAAACACATCGGAGTAAAGGTATATATAATATTACCCTTATATAATCATAATTAGATATATAAACTGGTAGGAGAACTAACTGTGGTGTAGTCTCATTGTTGACAGGCCTTTTGGGTGGTGTAAGATGGCTGCCACAAGAAATACCTGTGGGTGGGACTTCCTTCGTGACATGCATTCCAGAGATGGAAGGACACCCGGGGTGGTGTAAGATGGCTGTCACAGGAAGTTCTGATGGGCAGAACTTCCTCTGAGTCTTACATTCCTAAGATGGGAGGGGGACACCCTGAGCGGTGGTTCTGTCTGAACCTAAAACAAGTCCATCCCCCACCTGGAGCCATCGCCATAACAGGGCAGTGGACAGTAAATGCACAGCAACTTTAGAAAACAATGGGATTAGAATCTGAAGATTTAACACACATGTACTAAGTATTATTATCTGTTCTCTATGCCTCTTCTAAAAGCAATTATTCATTGTACTAACACCATTTACTTATTTAAGTCAGTAAGAGTCTACCTCTGTAAAACCTCAGACAGAACTATACAAAAACTTTCCCAAATAGTTATAGTGTCAAATATTAAACAATATTATTAGATTCCAAACAAAATACACATTAACAGTTATTGTCCTCAATATCCACAGCCACAAATATAAAAAATCCTTTCTTTCCATTAAGGATTTCATGGAAAGATGGGTAATATCAGCTCTGTCTTTATTCGAGGAGACTCACTCCCCCTTCTCTCCCTCCCCTTAAAACAAGTACAGTGAGAGGTAATAAGTAGTGATGGGCGAATCTACTCGCTAGGACTCGTTACTCGGCGAGTAGTAAGGGACTCGCAGGACTCGCTACTCGGCGAGTTTCCCAGCGAGGACTCGCAAAATAGCGAGTCCAATTCAAGTTAATGGGAATCCTAGTTTTACTAGCGAGACTCGCTATATCACATCGCTATGTAGCTTGAATCTCCCCCAAATCGTTTAGAGAATGGCACCGCTTCACGGATACCCGCTGTAAGTAGCGATTCCGAGCGAGTCGTAGCGACTCCTAGCGAATCCTAGCGAGTCTACGAATCCGAGTCCTGTATTCTGTATTCGGGACTCGCGAATACAGAATCTGTTATGTTCCGACAAATCTTCCGAGACAGCCTAGCGTGTTAGGTCAGACAAACTTGTGAAGATGGACAAGGATGTTAGCCAATCTTATTCAGTAATGCCACAGCCCTCTTCTTGTGGCATTACTATGATTGGCTTCTGTCCATCGTGATGGCTATGTCATCGATGACAGGCAAGGCTGTATATAAGCCTTGCCACCGCCATTTTGAGCACATTTCTCTGAAGATCTGAGCTAGAACAGGGTGAGGTAGATTCTGGAGCAGATCATAGGGATTGTCAGTGAGTGTAGGGAACTTCAAGATTCCTTATATTAACCCCAAACAGCTCTTGTGAGAGCTAGCAGGAGGACAGAGAAGTACTGTGTACTGTGACACTGTAGGCAGGCAGGGAAGCAGGGAGCTGCAGCCTTTACAGTGTTCACAGGAGCGACCTCATAGCTTCGCTTACTCACTCAGCTGTTCTAATAGCTGAAGTGAGAGGCTTAGCTGAAGTACTATTTACAATTTTTTGCCAGCTGATAGATTTTGGGTCCTAAAAACCCCTTCAGCGTTATTTTGTCTGTGGCAGAACAGTGCGTTGCTGCTCTCCTAGCTGCAAATAGCACGTACGCCACCTACTTCTGCGACTAATTGTGCGCACTTAATAATTTTTTTCAGGGAATAGTGTGCTGCTTCACTGCCAAGTGTTAGCACACACTTAAGCACGCAACACAGAAGGAAAGCAGGGCACCAGAGCCGACAGCTCGCCGGGCGGACCAATCCTGGAGCACTCAGGCAGTAAGACGGGGGTGCCAGTCCTTAAGCACAACAGTGGTGAGTCACAGATTCTTGGAAGTAGAGACGGCACTCGCCCAGATCTTAGTCGGTGTATTTTAATTAGGGAACGTGTACATCAAAGCAGGGAGGGGGGAGGACGGAGCTACTGACGACGGCACCGTTTCGCGCGAAACGGTGCCGTCGTCAGTAGCTCCGTCCTCCCCCCTCCCTGCTTTGATGTACACGTTCCCTAATTAAAATACACCGACTAAGATCTGGGCGTTAGCACACACTTAACCCGCCAGTAAGTGACGCCTGCAGCAACACCAAACTCCATCTCGGTGGCTGTGCGCACTTTCTAATTTTTTCAGGGAATAGTGTAGTGCTTCACTGCCAAGTGTTAGCACACACTTAACCCGCCAGTAAGTGACGCCTACAGCAACACCAAACTCCATCTCGGTGGCTGTGCGCACTTTCTAATTTTTTCAGGGAATAGTGTAGTGCTTCACTGTCAAGTGTTAGCACACACTTAACCCGCCAGTAAGTGACGCCTGCAGCAACACCAAACTCCATCTCGGTGGCTGTGCGCACTTTCTAATTTTTTCAGGGAATAGTGTAGTGCTTCACTGTCAAGTGTTAGCACACACTTAACCCGCCAGTAAGTGACGCCTGCAGCAACACCAAACTCCATCTCGGTGGCTGTGCGCACTTTCTAATTTTTTCAGGGAATAGTGTAGTGCTTCACTGTCAAGTGTTAGCACACACTTAACCCGCCAGTAAGTGACGCCTGCAGCAACACCAAACTCCACCTCGGTGGCTGTGCGCACTTTCTAATTTTTTCCGGGAATAGCGTAGTGCTTCACTGTCACGTGTTAGCACACACTTACTTAATTTCAGAGTCAGAGTCTCAGAGTCAGAGTCTCAGAGTCAGAATCTCAGAATTTCATGAAATAATTAAAAAAAAATGCGTGGGGCTCCGCGCAATTTCTATGTCTAGCCAGGTACAGCTAAGCAGCTGGGGGCTGGAATCCGCAGCGCAGGGATGCCCAAGCTTTCTGGGCACCCCCCACTGCAAATTGCAGCCCGCAGCCGCCCCAGAAGATGGCGCGTTCATTGAAGCGCCATCCTCTGGCGCTGAACCCCGCTCTTCCAGCGGCCCTGGTAGCGATGGCACGCTGGGTAATAAAGAGGTTAGGGCCAGCTTTGTATTATCAGCTGGCCCTAAGCCCGAAATTTATGGCGGTCACGCCAATATTAGACATGACCGCCATGAATTTCTATTAAATTGTTTTAAAAAAAACACAACACAAGGAAAATTTTTTATTAGAAATAAAAAAAAAAGCCATTAGGGACTCCATCTTTAATTAAAAAAATCCTCTTCCGTCCGACGCAGTCCAAAACGCGATGTCCTCTCTGCTACATCCCCTGTGCATAAATATAGATGTCTATGCACAGGGAATAAGCAGACTGAGAACAATCTCAGCTCTGCTACATCATCTCTGTGCACAGACATTCATGTCTGTACACAGGGAATGAGCAGACTGAGAACAATCTCAGCTCTGCTACATCATCTCTGTGCACAGACATTCATGTCTGTACACAGGGAATGAGCAGACTGAGAACAATCTCAGCACTGCTACATCATCTCTGTGCACAGACATTCATGTCTGTACACAGGGAATGAGCAGACTGAGAACAATCTCAGCTCTGCTACATCATCTCTGTGCACAGACATTCATGTCTGTACACAGGGAATGAGCAGACTGAGAACAATCTCAGCTCTGCTACATCAGGCAGCAGGCGGACTCTAGGACCCTGGAGCTGGGCAGCCAGAACACAGAGAAGACAGGATCTTATCTGTGCGAGTCAGCGATTACTTACAAAGTAAACTAGCAATGCAAATAAATGACACAACTAGGATTGCTTCAGGCTGAAGCTTCCGAGACACATCAGCGATTTGTAAATCTCACACTACTCACTATTACTCGCTTCCCCATTCATTAACATTGGACTCGCTAGACTCGCAACGAGTAGCGAGTCCTGGGCTCGGACTCGCTAGAGTCAAGCGATTCCGAGTAATTTAGGATTCGCCCATCACTAGTAATAAGTGAAAGATAGGAAAGAAAAACTTATTTTCTCCTCCCTCATTAGGGGACACAGACCGTGGGTGTTATGCTGCTGTCCACTAGGAGGCGACACTAAGCAGAATCTGCAAAAGAGTAACAGTGGCTCCTCCTCTGCAGCATACACCCCTGGTACAGGCATTGCCTCACCAGTTTTTTGCTTAGTGTCGAAGGAGGCACACGACCATTTTTACTCTCTATTTACTTCATATTTTTTTTTTTTTTCTTCCAATGAAGAAAAGTGGGTCCGGCGTGGCCCCCGGCATGCTCCTTCCTCGGCCACCCACTGTTGGGGCGCTGGGTTGAAGTTGAGAATCCTTACATATGCCGTACTCCTTTCTCGGCCTCCCACTGTTGGGTTGCTGGGTTAAAGTTGAGACAGCCCAGCATGACATCCACCTTCCTCACTCCCTCGGGGTCCTGAGTTGAAGCCAGAGCTGGACTACCTGCCAGATGACGTCCCCCTAATCACCCTCTGGGTGCTTAGGCTGAGGCACCACAGGTATCAGCAGCACAAGCTGCATTCTGGGCTGGGACTCTAGATGGATGCCTGCAGGCTTCAGTCTCACTGTGTGCTCCTGATGGGCACACGTTACAGCATGGCATATAGAGCCTTCAGCCCCGGTGCGTGCTCCTGAGGCACATGGAGCCTCAGCCCTGCTGCGTGCCCCTCGTTACAGCAGGGGCTCTCGTTACAGCAACATGGAGCCTTCAGCCCCGCTGCGTGCCCCTCGTTACAGCAGGGGCACTCGTTACAGCAACATGGAGCCTTCAGCCCCGCTGCGTGCTCCTGAGGCACATGGATCCTCAGCCCTGCTGCATGATCCTGAGGGGCACACATACTTCCAGCAAACTCCAGCTCCAACACTGCAGCACTCCCCAGGAGCCCAGCGCTGCTGTGTGCTCCTAATGGGGCCAGGGGACCCTTCTATGCCCCTGCATCCAGCCGGCACCCACTTACTGTGGCCGGACTTCCAGGACACCCAGTCCCTGGGTTGTTCTGATGGGACCACCACTGCACTGGCGCCTGAAGGGCCGGGGGACACCAGGCTGCCAGCAGTAACAGGAGCACAGCCTTACCTGCGCTCCTGCATGTTGCCAGCGCCGGCTCTGCGGACGGTTTCAGGAGCCCCAGTCCTGGGTGCTCCTGCCGAGGCCACCTCTGTGCCGCCGCTACTATGCTCTGGAGGTCCGGCGGGGTCCGGGTCCGTTCCGCCACCCCTCCGCGCCGGCCTGGAGCTATTTTCGGCTCCATTGTTCTACTTTAGGCCGCGGCTTCGGCCTAGCGTGAAGCCGCCGCCCCTTCCTCCGCCCCCGGCCCGCCCCCTGGATGATGATAATGACGCGGCCAGCGTCATGGCAGGGGTGGACCGGAGCTGTAGGGGGAATTTTCTCTCACGGAGCTTCGCGCTCTTTTCAAGGTTCCTCCCCCCCTCCTTCCCACATAAACAAACAAGCAGCTCTCACAGGAGAGCCTGTGGCATTGTTAAAACAGGACCAAGGGTGCCTGCCAGTAAAGTGCAGACTGCTTCTGCATCTGTCCTCTTGTCCCTGCCACAATGCAACTTGCATTACTCCCATGGAGTGGCAAACAATGTGGGGGTACAGTACCAGCTGGACTGTATACTGGCCCACAGAACCCTCCTCTGTATACATTACAAGAATTGAGGGAACATAGGGAGTCAATGTCCATCTCTGGACCCAGCCATTATATAGGAGGCAGCATCGCTTTAGCCGTGCGGGGCTCACACAGTCTTGGATGGTACAGCCAGCACAGCTTCTCTGTGCGGCGGTCTCCAATAGCAACAGCAGAGCAACCTGCAGGGCTATATATCCTGCTGCAACTTGTTGCTCTGTACACCTGCAATACAAAGGGCAGTGCAAACATGTTAGCTTCTCCAGCGTTACCCTATAATAACGTTTCTGGTTCCCAGAGCTACACATGCAGAGTCTCTGCCAGCGCACGGCCACGGCACTACCGATCCAGGTACCTGTTGGTACGCCTAGCCAACCTTATGACTTTGCATAGGGGTTGCTAGGTTAAGGTAAGACGCCGACGGGCCCTTACCTTGGTCTCCCAATGTTGAGAAAGGATAAATAGGGAGCGCACATAGGGCGTTATCTTCTTAATAAATAGTCCAGTCCCCCCAATCGGTGTGACTCACCTGCGGTGGTTGTGAGAGCCACAACAAACTGAGAGAGCCTGGTAATGGTCGCTGCAGGAGCCCACTGAAGATAAATGATTTCCACCGAAGAAAGAGCTGGGCTTTGTAGTCCGCGCTGACCTCAAGAAACTTCCAGTCCAGTAAAGGGTTAATCAGGTTCTGGTTTATTTGCCTACGCGTTTCGTGGCTTTAAATCTGCCACTTCATCAGGGCTATCATAGCCCTGATGAAGTGGCAGATTTAAAGCCACGAAACGCGTAGGCAAATAAACCAGAACCTGATTAACCCTTTACTGGACTGGAAGTTTCTTGAGGTCAGCGCAGACTACAAAGCCCAGCTCTTTCTTCGGTGGAAATCAATGTTGAGAAAGGTCATTTAATATTCAGGCGTCTCAGCTACTCTTACAACGTACCTCTATCCCACGCAGCGGGGACAACTGGATTGTGGTGGACCTTCCACGAGTTTACCTGACAGGTTCTTTCGTGGCCCCCCTTTCCCCCCTCTGGGACAGCTCAGTTGAAGTTGCTACAACCCAAACATTGCCCAACAATGTCAGGCGTCCCAAGACTGTTCGCTAACCCTCTCTAGACCCCACATTTGAAGTTCTGGATGGCGGTGAGGACAGCCAAGTCCCACAAGACGCTGATTTAAATACACGTGTTCCGCAGCTTCACGGGTAATTCAACTAAGGGTCTCTGGAACCTACGACCTATAGCATATCCTCAACTCCCCATGGTTGGGGCGCTGGGTTGTAGCTGAGATTGCTATATGCCATACTCCTTCTCGCCTCCCCATTGCTGGGGACTCGGGTTGAAGTTGCGATTTCTCGACGCCTACCCAGCCTCCCTCCCTAGGCTACAAAACCAGAGCTCTGGGTCGCAAGAGGGGACCACGAGCCCAGCTACCATCTCCTCACTGCACCTATATTAGGTACTCGAGTTGAGATAACACGCGCAAAACACTCTACACAGCCCGCTCCGAAGCAGGATCTAGCTGACTCCCGACTGCATCATCCCAATGGATGGGCCCTCCTGTTCACAGGTTTACCCAGCCTCTCGCCCCAGACTCACAGATAGAACTCTGAGTTGCAGGACATGGATCAAAGAGCCCAGCTGCCAATCTCCTCACCACACCTATAATAGATACTTGAGTTGAGATTACACGCGCAAACAATCTGCACAGCCTGCTCCGAAGCAGGACCTCGCAGATCCCCAACTGCATTAATCCAATGCATGGGCCCTCCGGTCCCCTGTATGACCGTGGTCCGTCCCTTCTTCAACGCAGTCCGTCCCTTCTCAACTCAGGAGTAAAAAGCGAATTCTGTAAGACCAGAAGATCATAAATACAAAGTTTTTCCTAGCCTGAAGTTGTCAAGGGAGTCTCCCATATCTGGACGACGTATTCATCAATGCATGACTTTCAGGGACTGTGTACACAGTGGCACCTTCACTTTGCATGCTAAGAAGACTCGGTTAGCGGATCGACCGCCACAAGTCTACCACAACTCCAAAGCCACTCCAGGAGTCCCAGCTCCGCTGCGTACTCACGACGGCCACATGCTGCAGCATCACATATGGAGTCTCAGCCTCATTGGACACACAGCATCGGATGAAAAGAGCGGCCTTTAGCCGCAACACATCCACAGGTCTAGTCATGTTTCCCCTGTCAGGGCACGGATTCTTCGTCTAGGAATCCGCAGTCTCCTTCAGCGGTCTCCTGAGTTCTTCACAACTGCCACGAGAGTCCTACACAACTGCCACAAGAGTACTAGTGAGATAGTGGCAGCGTTGGAGGCAGTTCCATTGGCTCAGTTGCATCTCCGGGAACAGGATGTGGTTCTATGTACCCTGTCACGATGCACACTGCAGTACCCTTGTCCAGATCTGAAGATGCCTCTCATTCTACGAGGATTCGGGCAATATTTCTAGTACAGAAATCCGTCAGTCACCTTCTGGCATTCGGACATGTCAGGATACAGTCAGACGATGCCACAGCCGTGGCATACGTTAACCATTTGGGTGAAACCCACAGTCTCCAAGCAATGACAGACGTTCACCACATCCTTCACTGGGGGAATCCTTGAACACTGTTCTGCCGGCTGTTCTCATACCAGGTGTACACATCTGGGAAGCGTTTTTTCCTAACCCGACAAGGGATGGACTTAGGGAAATGGTCCCTTCATCCACAGTCCTCCGTCAAGGCTGCCAGCGCCAGGAAACTACAAATGTGTGACGCGACTGAGTCACACCTCAATGCCAAGGTTCCAATCTTCTTGGCCAGGCCCCAGGACTCAAGTCAGTAGGACAGACGCACTAGTCCAAGACTGAACCTGTATCCGCCTCCCCTATGTTCTTTCCCCACTACCAGGTTAGTGCGGAATATCAAACAAGAATATCGCCAGATCATTCTTCTGGTCTCAGACTGGCCCAGCTGCGCTTGGTACGCAGATTTCGTCCACATCATGGCAGCAGTGCCAGGACGGCTAACAGACAGTCCAGACCTGCTCTCTCTCGGCCAGTTCTCCAACAGGATTCCTCAACTCTGAAATTAATGGTGTAGCCCTTGAGACCTGGCACTTAACCCAAGGTTTTTTTCCCAGGAAATTCTAGCGACCATAATCACAGCGAGGAAACCAGCCTTATCAACGATGTACTATCACACGTGTAACCGTTTTCATTTTTTGCATAGAGCACCTCTAGAGGTCATTCCCCCTTGCCCCTATTTCATACAAAGACCTCTCGGTTGCTTCCGCTTGGACCTAGACTCAGGCCTGTCCTTAGGATCTCTCACACAGCAAGTTTCAGCCCGTTTCCCCTTCTTACACAAGTGGAGACCTGAACTTCGTCCTCACGGCCCTACAAGACCGCCATTTGAGCCTCTATAGGATATTCCCTTTAGTATCCCCATCCAAACAGTGGTAGGTTTCGGTGGAAAAATGATTTTCTTTACGGAGGTGTCGGTGTTTGTAGCGTTGTTTTATGTACAACCATTTTTTCTCGGTTGCCATCTGGACAAGATTGTCCTGCGGCTCGTTGCATCCTTCTGCTACAGGCGGTGTACTCTTCCCACCTAAATGAATACATCTCTCTGCCATCGCTTCGCCCGACTCCAGTCCATCCGGTCGCGAAGGACCTACATATGCAGGGCCTTGTCGGGGCCCTACGCATCCAGGTATCCAAGACAATGCCTTTCGAAGAGGTCAGATTCTTTCTTCCAGAGGACAGAAAGAAACTTTGTCAGCCTCTAAGGCACCTCTACCAAGGTGGATCCGTCTAACCATCTATGATGCTTATACCATCGAAAGCTCATCCCTTCCAGCAGCATCACGGCACATTCTACTACGGCCGTGGTGGCCTCCTGGGCCGTTCGGTACTAGGTGTCAGTGCAATAAGTGTATAGACAGCCAAGCGGTCCGCCTGCGCACAAACTTAAGCATTTACAGTGCTTGCACTTGGTTCTTGGCAAGACGCAAGTCTGGGTAGACGTGCCCTCCAGGCGGCAGCAGACCGCCTGTCGGTGCATAGTCTTCACTGACCATGCTCAGTGTTATTAGTTCCATTGTTTTTCCCCACCCAGGGACTGCTTTAGGACGTCCCACGGTCTGTGTCCCCCAATGAGGTGAAGGAGAAAAGGAGATTTTTGTGTACTCACCGTAAAATCCTTTTCTCTTAGCCTCTATTTGGGGACACAGCACCCACCCTATTGCCCTTGTGGGCCTTTTTTTCTACAGTTCTCACATTGCTTCTCAGCTGTTACAGGGTTAACATGTTTACAAATGTTCGTCTATTATTGGTGAACTGTTTAAACTTGTGCCTGTTTGGTTACAGGCCTTGTAGTACTATGAACCTGTTTAGTCACAGGCCTTGTTATACGATTATTGCTCCGTTAACTCTTCCCGTTTTACACAAGTGCCTGCGTAGTTACAGGCCTTGTGGTACTTTTAGTACTCTGCTAACTCTTAACTGTTTACACACGTGCCTGTTTGTTTTCAGGCCTTGTTACACTGTTATTACCTTGTTAGCTATATCTGTTTACACGGGTTGCCTGTGTAGTTACAGGCCCTGTTTTACTGTTTTTATCTGTTAACTCTCCTACTGCTTTAGCACAAAACTGGTGAGGCAATGCCTGTACCAGGGGTGTATGCTGCAGAGGAGGAGCCACTGTTACTCTTTTGCAGATTCTGCTTAGTGTCGCCTCCTAGTGGACAGCAGCATAACACCCACGGTCTGTGTCCCCTAATTAGAGGCTAAGAGAAAAGGATTTTATGGTGAGTACACAAAAATCTCCTTATTCACAGCATAGAAAAGACAGGACAAAAAAACTCTGAAGAAAAACTTTACACTTCCAGATACTGTTCATAAATTCCATTTACTCTTTCTCTCTCATAACTACTAAGGCCTCGTGCACACGCTGAGTATTTGATGAGTTTTTTACCTCAGGTTTTGTAGGCAAAACCAGGAGTGGGGCAATCAGAGGAAAAGTCTAATAGAAACACCCACACCACTTCTGTATTTAATTATCCACTCCTGGTTTTGGCTACAAATCCTGAGGTAAAATACTCATCAAATACTGAAAGTGTGCACGTGTCCTAATACCTCAGAACTCGTACTGTAACCTGACACCTGAGCAGGCCCGGACTGACAGGTGGGAGGATCGGGACTTCTCCCGATGGGCCGGTAGTTGTGGAGTGGGCGGGGCCCCAGCATCCGCTCCTCCAGTCGCACAGCAGCTTAAAATGACTTTGCGGCCGCCGCCGCTAGCAAGAATGGCGTCGGCTGCTAATGACTCAGTCAGCAGCCGGCGGCCCAGGCTGAGGCTCATAGTACAGGAGGAGCGCGGCTGTGCTGTGACCAAAGCATGCTCTCCCCGCCCACTGAAGGAAAATGCGACTGCCAGTGCCGGCCATTACAAGCTCCCTGCAGCCTGGAGCTGGCCTGGAGGCAGCAGCTGTAAGCTTTCATGATCACTCCTCCACTCTCAGCTGCGGATCTGGGGCTGCCAGAGCGCGCGGGAAACAGCAAGACAAAGCCGAGGCAAGGAACTTTCACTTTCATCTCTGGGGATCTGTAAGTCTGACTGGGCTGGGCTGTGTGTATTGCTGGCAGTGTGGCACATCATATACCTTCTACTGCCAGTACATATGCTGGGGTTGGGGCAGGCTGTGTATATGGCATATATTATATGGCCCACAAGTCCCTATGTATGCTAGTAGTAGGCTCATATAGTGTATGCATATGCACAGCCATCACCAGTATAGGCAGTAGTAGGTCCATATAACAGTATATGACATATACACAGCCAGCCCCAGTCTAGGCAGTAGAAGGTCTATATGCTATATGGACCTACTACTGCCTAGATTGGGGCTGGCTGTGTATATGGCATATACTATATGGACCTACTGTTGGCATACATAGGGGCTGTGGCTGGCTGTGTATATATGGGCCTACCTTACTGCCTTCGCTGGTGCTGGGTGTGTATGGCATATTCTATATGGACCTACTACTGCCTATGCTGGGGCTGGCTGTGTATATATGGGCCTACCCTACTGCCTACTCAGGACTGGCTGTGTATGGCATATACTATATTGACCTACTATTGCCTACGCTGGGGCTGCCTGTGTATATGGAATATACTATATGGACTTACTACTGCCTACGCAGTGGCTGGCTGTGTATGGCATATACAATGTGGACCTACTACTGCCTACGCTGGGGCTGCCTGTGTATATGGCGTAAACTATATGGGCTCACTACTGTCTACACTGGGGCTGGCTGTGTATATAGAATATACTATATGGACCTACTATTGCCTAGGCTGGGGCTGGCTGTGTATATGGCATATACTATATGGCTCTACTGCTTCCTATGCTGGGACTGGCTGTGTATGACATATACTATATGGATCTACTACTGCCTACACTGGGACTGGCTGTGTATGGCATATACTATATGGACCTACTACTGCCTACACTAGGACTGGCTGTATATATGGAATATACTATATGGACCTACTACTGCTTACGCTAGGGCTGCCTGTGTATATGGAATATACTATATGCACCTACTACAGTCTACGCTAGGGCTGGCTGTATATATGGAATATTCTATATGGACCTACTACTGTTTATGTTGGGGCTGCCTGTGTATATGGAATATACTATATGGACCTACTACTGTCTGTGCTGGGGCGGGCTGTGTATATGGCATATACTATATGGACCTACTACTCCCTACACTGGAGCTGACTGTGTATATTGAATATACTATATGGACCTACTACTGTTTACGCTAGAGCTGGCTGTGTATATGGAATATACTATATGGACCTACTACTGCCTACGCTGGGGCTGGCTGTGTTTATTGAATATACTATATGGACCTACTACTGTTTACGCTGGAGCTGACTGTGTATATGGAATATACTATATGGACCTACTACTGCCTACGCTGGGGCTGGCTGTGTATATTGAATATACTATATGGACCTACTACTGTTTACGCTGGAGCTGGCTGTGTATCTGGAATATACTATATGGACCTCCTACTGCCTACGCTGGGGCTGGCTGTGTATATTGAATATACTATATGGACCTACTACTGTTTACGCTGGAGCTGGCTGTGTATATGGAATATACTATATGGACTTCCTACTGCCTATGCTGGGGTTGGCTGTGTATATGGAATATACTATATGGACCTACTACTGCCTATGCTGGGGCTGGCTGTGTATATGACATATAATATATGGACCTTTGTCATTCTATGCCTGTAAATCGTGCTATGATGAATGTGCCATTTCCAGGGGTGGCTGCAGGCTGTGGTTTTTAGCGTGGAGGGCCCACAACGCTTGGTCCTTACCACGCTAAGAATCTCAGCCCCCATCTGCCTGGTTTTACCTGGCTGGTCATCAAAATATGGCAGGAGCCCACACATTTTTTTTATTATTTAAATAATGAAAAAAAATATTGGGCTTTCCTGTAATTTGATCACCAGCCAAGGTAAAGCTAGGCAGCTGGCGATGGCAGCCCGTATCTGTCTGCTTTATCTGCGCTGAGAATAAAAAATACCGCGGAGCACTATGTCATTTTTTTTTAAATATTTATTTTTACACTTTTATATGTGTGACAGGCCCAACAGCCAAGCACAGACGCTGTCACAGAGAATGGGCGTCTGTGATTGGCTGCTGGAGTAACCTGAAACCAGCCCATACATTCTATCATACTATAATGTATAAACATGATTGTAGATTACTCGAACAGCAATCACAGATGCCCATTCTGTGTGACAGCATCTGTGATTGGCTGTTGGGCCTGTCACACATATAAAAGCGTAAAAATAAATAAATTATTTAAAAAAAAGATGTAGTGCTCTGGAGTATTTTTGATAGATAAAGCAGACAGCTAGGGGCTGCCACGGCCAGCTGCCTGGCTTTACCTTGGCTGGCGATCAAATTACAGGGAAGCCCAAATTTTTTTAAATTATTTAAATAATTTAAAAAAAAATGCGTAGGCTCCTGCCGTATTTTGATCACCAGTCAGGTAAAACCAAGCAGATGGGGGCTGGGGTTCTCAGCGTGGTAAGGTCCAAGTGTTCTGGGGCCCTTAGGCTGAAAACTGCAGCCCCCAGCCACCCCTGGAAATAGTGCATTCATCATTTCCAGGCGCTTTACCCAGCCTTTCATGCTGCCCTGGTGGCGGTAGCATGCGTGGTAATGAAGGGGTTAATACTAGCTTTGTATTATCACCTGGTACTAAGCTACAAATTAATGATGTCAGGCCAAATTAGATCTAGTCACCATGTATTTCGAGTAAAAAAAACAACAAAAAACACCCCCACCAAACAATTTTTTTAAAATTAGAAATAAAACACAAAACATATTTAAGGACTCCATCTTTATTATGAAAAAAATCCTCGCTCCGACATAATCCACAGGTCTTGCATCTTCAGTTCTGCTACATCTTTGCCATCAGACAAATACTTCTGATGACAGAGACAAGCAGGCACAGAATGACACCGGTGAAGCACAGCCATAAATGAGAGAAGCGCTCACTTTACAGCTGGGCTCCAGCCGCAGACTGCTGTGTGAAGTTATCGCAGTTCACGTTCATCAGTGAAGTGGGATAACCCCAGCATCACTCGGCACTTGGCGGCCACATTGCCACCTACAGAGCATACGCAATTTGCATGATGAAGCTGGCAATTGGCACTTAACTAGACTGCGCAGGACCGGAAATTACGTCCAGACCCCTCACCTGATAATCACCCACAATGCACCAGACTGGAAATGACGTCCGGCTGGTGCGTCATACCTAGAAGCAGGAGGCAGAAATTTAAAAATGGGAACGCGCAGGTGAATGAATGATCCCGCCCACCGGGGCATGCTAACAGCAATGAGGGGGGAGACGGAGCCCTGGAGACTGCCTAGTCAGTCAACAGGCTGTAATGTAAGTATCAATCTCATTTTTCACAGCCAGTACAGGACATTATTAGGTTAGACAGGGATTGTTAGGGATGTGCTTGGAAGGTGCAGGGACGGGTATTGAAAGATTAGAGGGTAAGAATGACCTGACAGGTTCCCTTTAATCACTTACACAGCACCAGTAATTGCACAGCGCTTTACAAATAAATTGTATGTCTTTAGACATTTGAAATGTGGGAGGAAAGCAGAGAACCCGGGGGAAACCCACAAGACCACAGGTAGAACATACAAATTCCTTGTAGATGTCGTCCTTTCTGGGATTTGAATCCAGGTCCAGGACCTCAGCACTGCAAGAGTGCAGTGCTAACCACTGAGCCACCGTATACAATGCTAACCACTGAGCCACCGTATACAGTGCTAACCACTGAGCCTCCATATACAATGCTAACCACTGAGCCACCATATAAAGTGCTAACCACTGAGCCACTTTATACAGTGCTAGCCACTGAGCCACCATATACAGTGCTAACCACTGAGCCACCATATACAGTGCTAACCACTGAGCCACCATATACAGTGCTAACCACTGAGCCACCATATACAGTGCTAACCACTGAGCCACCATATACAGTGCTAACCACTGAGCCACCATATACAGTGCTAACCACTGAGCCACCGTATACAGTGCTAACCACTGAGCCACCATATACAGTGCTAACCACTGAGCCACCATACAGTGCTAACCACTGAGCCACCATACAGTGCTAACTACTGAGCCACCGTATACAGTGCCAACCACTGAGCCACCATACAGTGCTAACCACTGAGCCACCATACAGTGCTAACCACTGACCCACCATATACAGTGCCAACCACTAAGCCACCGTATACAGTGCTAACCACTGAGCCACCATATACAGTGCTAACCACTGAGTCACCATACAGTGCTAACCACTGAGCCACCATACAGTGCTAACCACTGAGCCACCATACAGTGCTAACCACTGAGCCACCATACAGTGCTAACCACTGAGCCACCATATACAGTGCTAACCACTGAGCCACCGTATACAGTGCTAACCACTGAGCCTCCATATACAATGCTAACCACTGAGCCACCATATACAGTGCTAACCGCTGAGCCACTTTATACAGTGCTATCCACTGAGCCACCATATACAGTGCTAACCACTGAGCCACCATACAGTGCTAACCACTGAGCCACCATATACAGTGCTAACCACTGAGCCACCATATACAGTGCTAACCACTGAGCCACCATATACAATGCTAACCACTGAGCCACCATATACAGTGCTAACCACTGACCCACCATATACAGTGCTAACCACTGAGCCACCATATACAGTGCTAACCACTGAGCCACCATACAGTGCTAACCACTGAGCCACCATACAGTGCTAACCACTGAGCCACCATACAGTGCTAACCACTGAGCCACCATATACAGTGCTAACCACTGAGCCACCATACAGTGCTAACCACTGAGGCACTCAATGCTTACCTCTGAGCTGCAATACAGTGCATATGCTACACACTGCACAGTTCCACTGCTCCTGTCCTGTATAATGGGTGTATACTCAGTATCTGTATTATTCTGTATGTATACACTGTACAGTACAACTTCTCCTGTCCTGTATACTGGGTGTAATCCTCAAAGTCCAGACAAAATGACCAGCTCACCAGCAGTAATTCCCAGAGTGCCACACCTCATTCAGACGGAGCAGGTGACTCCCTGCAGGTATTGCAGGTTAACACAGGATTCCAAGGAAAAATGTCCAGCTCACGTCACAGTAAAATCTTCATACTTTATTATTCAGAAGTTAAAATACATGGCATTGACACGTCAATGCTATGTATTTTAATTCTGAATAATTAAGTATGAAGATTTTATTGTGACGTGAGCTGGACATTTTTCCTTGGAATCCTAGGTGTAATCCTCAGTATCTGCATTATTCTGTATATATGTACTGCACAGTACCACTTCTCCTGTCCTGTACACTGGGTGTAATCCTCAGTATCTGTATTATTCTGTATATATACACTGCACAGTACCACTTCTCCTGTCCTGTATACTGGGTGTAATGCTCAGTATCTGTATTATTCTGTATATATGTACTGCACAGCACCACTTCTCCTGTCCTGTATACTGGGTGTAATCCTCAGTATCTGTATTATTCTGTATATATACACTGCACAGTACCACTTCTCCTGTCCTGTATACTGGGTGTAATCCTCAGTATCTGTATTATTCTGTATATATGTACTGCACAGTACCACTTCTCCTGTCCTGTATACTGGGTGTAATCCTCAGTATCTGTATTATTCTGTATATATACACTGCACAGTTCCACTTCTCCTGTCCTGTATACTGGGTGTAATCCTCAGTATCTGTATTATTCTATATATATACACTGCACAGTACCACTTCTCCTGTCCTGTGTACTGGGTGTAATCCTCAGTATCTGTATAATTCTGTATATGTATACACTGCACAGTACCACTTCTCCTGTCCTGTATACTCGTGTAATCCTCAGTATCTGTATTATTCTGTATATATACACTGCACAGTACCACTTCTCCTGTCCTGTATACTGGGTGTAATCCTCAGTATCTGTATAATTCTGTATATGTATACACTGCACAGTACCACTTCTCCTGTCCTGTATACTGGGTGTAATCCTCAGTATCTGCATTATTCTCTATATATGTACTGCACAGTACCACTTCTCCTGTCCTGTACACTGGGTGTAATCCTCAGTATCTGTATTATTCTGTATATATACACTGCACAGTTCCACTTCTCCTGTCCTGTATACTGGGTGTAATCCTCAGTATCTGTATTATTCTGTATATGTATACACTGCACAGCACCACTTCTCCTGTCCTGTATGCTGGGTGTAATCCTCAGTATCTGTATTATTCTGTATATATACACTGCACAGTACCACTTCTCCTGTCCTGTATACTGGGTGTAATCCTCAGTAGCTGTATTATTCTGTATATATATACTGCACAGTACCACTTCTCCTGTCCTGTATGCTGGGTGTAATCCTCAGTATCTGTATAATTCTGTATATGTACACACTGCACAGTATCACTTCTCCTGTCCTGTATACTGGGTGTAATCCTCAGTATCTGTATTATTCTGTATATGTATACACTGCACAGTACCACTTCTCCTGTCCTGTATACTGGGTGTAATCCTCAGTATCTGTATTATTCTGTATATGTATACACTGCACAGCACCACTTCTCCTGTCCTGTATGCTGGGTGTAATCCTCAGTATCTGTATTATTCTGTATATATACACTGCACAGTACCACTTCTCCTGTCCTGTATACTGGGTGTAATCCTCAGTAGCTGTATTATTCTGTATATATATACTGCACAGTACCACTTCTCCTGTCCTGTATGCTGGGTGTAATCCTCAGTATCTGTATAATTCTGTATATGTACACACTGCACAGTATCACTTCTCCTGTCCTGTATACTGGGTGTAATCCTCAGTATCTGTATTATTCTGTATATGTATACACTGCACAGTACCACTTCTCCTGTCCTGTATACTGGGTGTAATCCTCAGTATCTGTATTATTCTGTATATGTATACACTGCACAGTACCACTTCTCCTGTCCTGTTGTCAGAGTTGGAATTGGACTTTAGGATTTTCAGTATTTAAATGTTGTTTAAATTGATTATCCTCAATATGGAGTCATCACTTCTCTTCAGTATTGGTGATGACTTTCCCTTCGCTGTGGATTTGACCGCTGGGACCCCACAATCCCGGGAAATGTAGCTTTGAAGAGTAATATGTAAATGGAGCTGCGGTTGATTACTCCCTCTGCTGCACCATTCACATGTGGCTCTTCAGATAACGACTTTGAGAAAGAGGTGAAATTTCACTGATCGGGACTGATAGATGTTATAGTATGTGGGCTGCTGGGACTTGTTTTCCAGGGCTGCTTTTTGGTCCCAGTCCGGCCCTGCACCTGAGCTTCCTTTATGAACATACCCAAAAATTTCTTCATGGCTAAAAAATGTTAACACAACACAGACAAGAAGACAGAGTATCAGTATGACTCAATAAAATAGAATAATCCCTGTATGTAAGTCAGTAAAAATCTAATTCTGTAGGACCTCAAGCAGAAATATACAAAATCTGTCCAAAATAACTATTATTGTGTCCAATATTAAGCAATATTATTAGCATCCAGCTAAATACACAGTGAACAATTATGATTCTCAATATTCACAGCCAAAAATGAAAAAAATTCCTGCCTTCCTCTCAGGATCTTATGGAAAGCTGGGTGATTCTCTTTCCAACATGTAAAATATGTTTACTGGCGCAGACCTCACTCCTACCCCTCCCAACACAAACAGAGGGGAGGGGGGAGAGAAGAGAGTCCGAGATATCCACACACAATTCACACACTCTCTTTCCTGACAAGGTCACATATGCAAGTGTCTTGATAACAAACTGCAGCATTCAAAGAACACAAAACAAAGAAACCCTTCTCTCCCAAGACAGTTTTTAAAATTTCATCAACTGTTTCACTCTCGTAGCTACGTACAACTAATGACTCCAGCTATTCTCTGATACCCCTTAACTTGATTTCGGAACACTGTCAAGAACTTACTTCTGACGGGAAGAATGGTAAAGCACAGACGGACTGGACAAAGCAAATGGTCATTCGGCGTGACTCGATAAAACAGAACAATCTCCGTAAAAAAAAAATAAACTCGCAGATACGAGCTAATCAGCCTCGCTCCTGCACTGTCTTCCTCCTAATGAAAAAAAAACAATACAAGACTGCAACACATAAACTTATACGTCACCCTAACAACGGGATAGCCCCTAATAGGCCTCCTTGCCTTACGAGATAGCCCCTAATGGGCCTCCTTGACGGGCCTTACAGGATAGCCCTAATGGGCCTCCTTGCTGTACAGGATAGCCCCTAATGGGCCTCCTCGATGGGCCTTACAGGATAGCCCTAATGGGCCTCCTTGCTGTACAGGATAGCCCCTAATGGGCCTCCTTGACGGGCCTTACAGGATAGCCCTAATGGGCCTCCTTGCCGTCTGTGTCTACAGACACAGCTTGGAGATCATTCCGCCAGAAGTCACACACAACGGACCAGCACCAAGTCACAGTCTCAAACACAAACAAATTGGGATAAGCAAAGTTTACAGTGGATTAGAATATTAATGGGTTTGATGGCACCCACCCTACCACCACTGAAGGATTACCAAAGCAGATCGACTAGTGCCCTCTGCCAATCTATGAACGACTGGAAACACAAGTAAGTCTGCAATTACAGTGTAATCACAAGTAGACTTACCGTGTGAAGGGGTGATCAGGCCCATCCAGTCATCCATGATCCGCAGCCGGACACCTTCATTTGGTCTGCACCGGTGTGGCGTGTCCTATGAGGTGCCCCATGTTGGAGCGCCAAATGTAGAAGCGAGATTCAAGGGACCCCGGCTCTTTCCTTATCCCTTGCCAGACTAACTTATTCAAGAAGCATGCTTTGAAGTTTTGATATCGGACACAGAGTCAGATACTGAACTTCTCTTGAAAGTGGCGCGTAAGGAATGTCTTTATTTTTACAGCACAACACATATTCAGTACAAAGGAAAATCCCATTAGGGTGTCACCCAAAAGCATTGAGCAATCACAGGAGTCTCTGGCCCTTGTATAGATAAGAAAATGTAGAGACGATCCAGTGGCATGCTTCACATTCCTTTTACTGGGTCAGGCAAACAAATAGTTATGATCCTTGTCTGACTGGTATCGTCTGTGCACGGGAGTTCACTTTTTTTTTTTAAGTGTATATATGTCTGTATTTTCATTTTGAATGTTGCTGATGATTAAGGAGGCTAGTTCCTCCGAAACGCGTCCAGCGTCACCCCCTGTGCGCTGTGATGATTTTATGATTTCACAATAAAAGGAATATGAAGCATGCCACTGGATCGTCTCTACATTTTCTTATGACTATTGAGGTGGACGCCAACCACTAGATCCAGTGGAGGAGCTTCATGAGTATATTGGCTGCAGGTCTCCCCACCCCCCTTCCTGCAATTAGTACCTTGTAAACATAAATCTTATTATGTTGTCCTATGGGATTAAGTGTTTCCTCCCAAATATCCTCCTCATTTGGCAGAGTATCATCTTGAGGGGGTTGTCATGTAGAATCCTTTGTCTTCTTCTTGCAAACAGTTCAAAGTCCACTAATATAACCAGTTTCAATTAGTTCTGTCAAGACATGTATAATGACGCACAAGTCCAGATATCTAGTAGCATATGTGTCAAGGTCTTCATAATATTAAGTGTGGATATACACATATATCTAAACAATATCTAATATAACAGATATATATATATATATATATATATATATATATATATATATATATATATATATATATATATATATATATATATATATATAAGACATACACATTGATAGAATAATCACTATCCTACCTGCTAATTATAATAGCAGGAGATGACTAAAATCCAATATAAGAAGTTTATTCATACACACATATATATATTTATATATTTATATGTATATATATATAAATATACATGTATGCACGAAGACACCCAAAACATAAGGCAGCCCAGTGTCTAGATTGAGAACTACAGAAACTTCTAACACTTGTGCGTGGGGGATATCTTCCCATGAGAGAAAAGCAGGGCTAGATAGATAAAGTCCACTGGAATGTGCACAAGGGAGTTCAAGGAAGATCGCTCCCACATGCCTACACAGCATCATCTCACACAACTTAGCCTTGAGGGCCCCTTTACACGCGGCTACATTTCTAGGGTGGCTACAGGTAACTTACTGGTTGCAGTGAAATCATGGAGACAAGGTTCTATCTTGTTGCTGTGTACAAATGGAATAATCTCTCCATGATTTCACTGCAACCAGTAAGTTACCTGTAGCCACCCTAGAAATGTAGCCGCGTGTAAAGGGGCCCTGAAAGATAACTATTCACACATACTACTTAGTGATTAAAATTAATAATATAATCGATATAAACTATAGGTGATTATATACTATCAAACATAAGAATAATAATTTCTATAACATATATATGAAGATTCCTAACATAAAACAAAATATAAGTATAAGCATTTAATATACGTCAGAGTTTCACATAATGTCTTTGTAGATTTAAAAACTTATCTTTGACAAAGTCATGCGAGCGAGCCTCGTTTGACAGATGCAATCCTCATAATTCCACATAATTTAAATTTACAACAAATTATTTAATTCATCTCTAAAGTTAGCTCAAAATAAATCACATTCTAGGGCTAGCATGTACGTTAGCATTACTAGAGATGGAAAACTACTCCGCATGCTGATCCAGGCACAAACTGAATACTGACAACATTTCAAAGGCGATTCACTAAACATTTTAATAGATTTCTTGTACATGTCCTCAGCCCATCTGTTACACTGTGAGTCTCTAGCACAATGATATTTCCCAGATTCTTCAGGTTTCAGTCCAGTGAGTTTACAATAAACCTCTCCTCTATTTGTGTCTCTTGTTAGAGTCATACGTCCCTGAACAGACTGGGCATAATCTATGTGATTATTGTGACACATTCTTCCCATCCACTCCAGCCCTTTCCCTTCAGGTTGTCTGATCCAAGCTACACAATACATGTTAGTGCTGTCAGTGAGGGAGGCTCCGGTCACTTTACAGGTCAGGTCCAGAGTCTCTGATGGTCTCACAATCCCAGGACCAGACTCCTCCATAGAGATTTGGGAAAAGACATCTGTAAATAAAAAAAATTAATAAGGTATTATAGTACTGAGAAACAAATAATAATTATCTTAAATTAGACTCACTTTCTAGGGACAATAAAACACTGAATAATCTTAGGAAAGTCTTCATTTCTATTCTGAGGACCTGATTTGTGTACTGACGGTTTCAATGTACGAGACCTCACGTTTGATCTATTTATATTCACGGTCATCTGCATAAATTTACATGTTTATGATTTTGGCTAATTGAAGCAGACAGAATTTCACCCAGTGTGATATTTTGTCATTTGTGTGTCTTGAACACAGAAAGGATCGAGTGTCTTGAAACCCTTTCTACACTTCTTATTCTTTACATTTGCAATAATGGAAGATGTACAGGTTATGCAGACATTTAACCCCTTAATGACGAAGAAATTTGTCATTTTTCATTTTCGTTTTTTCGCTCCTCGGCTTCCAAGAGCCATAACGTTTTTATTTTTCCGTCAATATAGACATATGACGGCTTGTTTTTTGCGGGACGAGTTGTACTTTCAGATGCAATAATTTGTTTTACCACATAATGTACAGGGAAATTGCAAAAAAATTCCAAGTGCAGTGAAATTGCAAAAAAAGTGCAATTACACGTTTGTTTTTTGGATTTTTTAGTTGCTGTGTTCACTGTATGGTAAAACCGATGTGACGGTGCGATGCCTCGGGTCAGTACGAGTTTGTAGATACCAAACATGTATACCTTTATTGGTATCTAGGTGGTGGAAAAAAATTCAAAAGCATGAAAAAAAAAAAACATTGCACTTTTTGCGCCATGTTCTGCGACCCGTAACGTCCTCATTTTTCGGGATCTTGGGCTGGGTGATGGCTTATTTTTTGCGTCTCGAGCTGACGTTTTTAATGATACCATACTTGGGTGGATGCGCTGTTTTGATCGCCCGTTATTGCATTTTTTAGCATTGTTGCAGCGACCAAAAAAACGTAATTTTGGCGTTTGAACCATTTTTTGCGCTACGCAGTTTACGGCTCTCATTATTTGATTATTTATATTGATAGATCGGGCGATTCTGAACGCGGCGATACCAAATATGTGTATTTTATTTAATTTTTTAATACTTTTATTGTGGATGGGAGAAAAGGGGGGTGATTTGAACTTTTATGTTTTTTTTTTTATTTTCAACTTTGTAAAAACTTTATTTGTTTATTAATTCTTAATTTTACACAGCCCCTGTGAGAGGCATGCAGATGCACAGTCCGATCGCTTCTGACACATACAGAGGAGCTGCAGCTCCTCTGTATGTGTCAGAATCGCGGACCTGTTGTGGTTGGCAGCCTCTGCCAACCACAAGCAGGAAATTCTCCATACAGGTTCGAGGGTCAAGCCAGGACCCTGGCCTGTCACATAAGCACGGGAGATCCCGCGATACTATCGAGAGATCTCCCCTGGAGCCCGGTAAGCGCGCGCTGCACGCTCCGGCTCCCTTAGATCCCGCTTTCAGAGATTGATGGCGGGATCTAAGGGGTTAAACAGCGCCGATCGGTGGCGGGACCGATTGGTGCTGTTTCTCCCACATCTCAGCTAGTGAGATCAGCTGAGATGTGGGAGGTTTGAAGTGAGCTCCACGCCGGAGCTCACTCCAAACACGGGGGTAACGACAGCCGACGTCTAGAGACGTAAGGCTGTCGTTAACAGGTTAAAGTCGTAGGAAAAAGCAACAACATGAAAAAAATATTTTTCTCAAAGTCAAAATTCTTTAAAATTAGATGCTTTTTTTGTACTTTTCGATCACTAGGGGCATAGAACATGATTCTGAGTCATAGCATCTGCCAATTTAGGTTCATGACCACCACAAGCAAAAGGTTTCATCTATCAAATGAGTAATAGAGATTTGAGTGTATCATATCTCTCAATGCAAACTGCATACATTAAATAGATTTCTTAGATTTAATAATTCTGGTTTAATTACCGTATATACTCGTGTATAAGCCGAGTTTTTCAGCCCAAAAATTGGGCTGAAAAGTCACCCCCTCGGCTTATACACAGGTCAATACGGTAATATATGTGGTGGGGGCTGTGTCCGGGTGCTGGGGAAGCTGGAGGAGGCAGGGGGGGGGGGCTGATGAGTGAGCGGCCCGTCACGTGGGGCCGCTCATTAGATATGCACGGCTCCCCCCGCCCATCACAGCGGCAGGGGGAGCCGTGCATACAGCCCCCCAGTGTATACAGCAGCCCCCCAATGGCACTAGCCCCCCCATCATTGTAAGAGCCCCCCACACTTTGCAGAGCTCCCCCCCTGCTTCATCTTACCATCCGGGGTCTTCGCCGCGGGTCCTGCGCGCTGTGTTCAGGTCTCACGTGACCCGGCGAGATGACGTCATTCCACTGCGACCGCCGGGTCACATGAGACCGGGAACACAGCGCGCGAGGAAGGACTGGAGGACCCGCGGTGAAGAAGACCTCGGATGGTAAGATAAAGCAGCGGGGGGGGGGGGCTCTGCAAAGTGTGGGGGGCTCTTACAATGATGGGGGGCTAGTGCCATTGGGGGGCTGCTGTATACACTGGGGGGCTGTATACACTGGGGGGCTGTATATACCTCTGGGGCCTGCTGTATACCTCTGGGGCCTGCTGTATACCTCTGGGGCCTGCTGTATACACCCTGGGGCCTGCTGTATACCTCTGGGGCCTGCTGTATACCTCTGGGGCCTGCTGTATACCTCTGGGGCCTGCTGTATACCTCTGGGGCCTGCTGTATACCTCTGGGGCCTGCTGTATAACTCTGGGGCCTGCTGTATATGCCTCTGGGGCCTGCTGTATATGCCTCTGGGGCCTGCTGTTTATACCTTTAGGGATGCTGTATATACCACTGGGGAGGCTGCTGTATACTACCACTGGGGAGGCTGCTGTATACTACCACTGGGGAGGCTGCTGTATACTACCACTGGGGAGGCTGCTGTATACTACCACTGGGGAGGCTGCTGTATACTACCACTGGGGAGGCCTGTATACCTGTGCTGGGGTCCACCCTCGGCTTATACACGAGTCAATAGGTTTTCCCAAGTTTTGGGGGCAAAAGTAGGGGGGTCGGCTTATACACGGGTCGGCTTATACACGAGTATATACGGTACTTTGAAAATCGTCATCAGACTAGCTATATAACATTTTTTTTAAATGTAGTCCATATTATCATTATATTGTAGATTACTAGATCACAAAATAGTCTGTGATTCTCTTGGTGTTATGTAAATTATCTCTTAAGGAAGGATGTAGACTTGAACTCTAGTGCAACTTATTGGAAGTAGCAATTCAAAAAGTCAAAAATGACCATTTTACGTGCCTTGTCATATGACTTAGGATTTTTACCAGATCAGAACCTCAATTTGCAGACATAGTGTTTGGGGTAATTGCTCCTTATCAGTGCAAAGAATGAGATCTGATCTGGCTGTATGAGAGGCTAAGGGGTAAGCTATTTACACATGGCCCCATTGAGAATGACACACCAATCTGGTAGTGAACACATCCTCATAGGCAGCAAGAACAGGCTTTCCCAGTACTCACACTACAAGAGCTGGGAATGTGACATGCGGTGGCATTAGTGAGGTTACTACAGGTTAAAATTATGGCTCTCAAAAAGGGACTATCCTGCGGGCCTGGGAGTGTGATGTGTGGTGGCATCATTGAGGTGACCGTAGGTCACACTCACCCCCAGTGTGACCTGGCGACTTTGACATGCGGTTGTGGCGCCCCTGTGACTAGGCGCCACAGGGTAGTATTGCACTTTAATAATAATGTGTTAACCCTGTGAAGTTATCAGTTCAAGGTTCACTTTATGGAGTCTATTTTTACACCCACCTAGGACCACACCACTTAGATAAAGGGGGAAACTGGTAAATTAGTAGGTCCCACAAAAGGGGGGGTGGAGCCTAGGATAGAGTAGTGGGAGGGAAAGTTTAGTTAGTCAGACGGTGCTGGGAAGGCAGTCAGTAAGGACGAGCCTGACAGCAACGCTGCTGAGAGGAACCCCAACCTTCAAAGGGGGGACCCAGGACAGATGGCAACGGGCCAGGACTGGTTGGAGCTGGCTGGTCACATTGGGCAAGCATCGGCAGCCATAGCAGTGAGACGTTTATCTTTGGCCGCAGACCAACGAGCTGCAGACCCATCACAAAAGGGGTAGCTGACAGCACCACAAGGTACCTCACCCCTCAGGACCACATTAGATCCAAGATCACAGGAGCAACGGCCCGAGTACCGATGGCGGGGGTAGTAAGAGGCGCCCGGTAAACCAGACTGTACTGTATACCATCCCCATCTGCAGGCACCGGAGATGCCGATACCAACACCGAGTTAACACGGCTGGTGCAGAGAGACCGAGGAGCCAGCACCATAACCGCCGAGGAGCCCGAACAGGAGGAGACCACCGTGAGAGACCTCATCTGTTTCCCCGAGGAGCCGGCTGATGAGAGAGATGAGGAGGTCAGTGTCGGAGAGGAGGAGGGATCAGAGGAGGAAGGAGCTGTCGGTGGTGCAGAGGAGGCCGGGCCCCGCGAATTATGGAGGGCTCTGGTACCAGCCACCCAAGTTGTGGCTTCGGGGAAGAGAGCGGTGCAGTCGTCGCTGCCATGGCAATAGGTGGGCCGACCCCGGTCCACATCATCCAACCCGGCCGACGACGCTGAAAGGCAGAGGCGCCGTGAAGCCTGGCGGGTTAATGAGATGGAGACCTACCAGGCCCGCATGATTGCTCGCAATTAACCCCCGCAACCACTCAGTCAACGAAAAACAGGAGTGGTTACCATCTTTAATTTGACTACCGGGTATGGGTTCACCCAGGAGGAGGGCCTGCTTGCAGAGGTTTTTTTTGGGCAAAGGGATGTAGAGGCTCGTCTTCCCCAGGGCCACCCGGATAGGGATCTGTAGAGTGGGGACATGATTACATATGAGCACCACGCAGGACCTAGAGGGTGGTTGGTCATTCGGGTGAGCCAATACTACAGGTAAAGAGAAGAACTGGTAACTAGTAACGTGTACAATACTTTCTTTATGTTTTCTTTAAAGTACATGAACGTAAATGTACGGTGTGTTTTCCATTGAGCCTGATGAACAGTAAATCAGAGACTTGGAACCTGGTCCCTGTTGGACCGAGGTTGACTAGAATAACAATAAGTGTTAATGCAACGTTATAAGCAATGAACCTCCCGCAAGGGAAGATTAAGAGCAAGCGTAAAAGTTACTGTTATATATGTTTGAAGTTAACCCGTTTGATTACAAATAAAAATGTCAACTAATACCCGGTTTGGTTTAACACCCGCGGACTGGTGTGTTTCACCAAGGGAGTGTGTGGCGCCCCTGTGACTAGGCGCCACAGGGTAGTATTGCACTTTATTAATAATGTGTTAACCCTGTGAAGTTATCAGTTCAAGGTTCACTTTATGGAGTCTATTTTTACACCCACCTAGGACCACACCACTTAGAATAAAGGGGGGGGGGGCGGTAATTTAGTAGGTCCCACAAAAGGGGGGGTGGAGCCTAGGATAGCGTAGTGGGAGGGAAAGTTTAGCTAGTCAGACGGTGCTGGGAAGGCAGTCAGTAAGGACGAGCCTGACAGCAACGCTTCTGAGAGGAACCCCAATCTTCAAAGGGGGGAACCAGGACAGAGGGCAATGAGCTAGGACTGGTTGGAGCCGGCTGGTCACATTGGGGAAGTATCGGCAGTGTGGGTAGCTGTATCGGTCAGACGTTTATCGGACTATGTCGGATTTGGATGGGTAATAAATTAATTAATGAGGGTGTCTCTTTTCTTTATTTTTTTTACCCTTTCTCTCTTTTTATGTCTTTCAGGTACACTTTTACGGACTATGTTGGATTTAGTTGACTATGTGGGAATTCCTGTACTACTGCAGGATTCTTTTTTTGGGGGGGGGGGGAAGGTTATTCTTTAAAATAAATTAGTGAAACAGGGAATGTGCTCGCTGTGTGGTTGAAAATGCGTTTGGGATCATGGCCAATAGATTCCGTGTGTTTCATACGCCTTTGCATATGAAGCTGGAAACTATCGATGTGGTAGTGCTGGCCTGCTGTGTGCTGCATAACTTTCTGCGTCATAGGGATCAGTCATCATACACGCCGGCAAGTTATGTGGATTCTGTGGACCCCACAACAGGGGAGGTTCATCCGAGGGATTGGCGTGCTTCCGACCATGGTGTGGCGCCACTCCAGCTGCTGAGCCACGGTCTGAGTGCGCAGGATGCCAGGAGCAACAGAGCTGCATACTGCTCCTACTTTAATGGCCCTGGGGCAGTGGCCTGGCAGCACCAGCAGGTGTAGGGTGACTGGTGTTGTCAGGCAGCAACATCAGGAGGAGGGTGGAGTCACCAGGGAGGCTGCACCAGGAGGATTATGGTGGTCTTTTGTTTACTTTGGGTGCTTACATATTAGTTAGTTAGTTGAATTTTTGTTTTTTTTCTGTACTTTGACATGTTTTGGTATGGGCATTGTTTATCATCATTTTGTATTCATTTGCGTGATGTTGACACTTCTGTTTTTAATGTTTTGTGTGTGTTGTTATAATTCCTTTTTTTGTGCACAGAAACTACAACTAAACAAAAACATAACCAAACTACCTGTGTCTGTCGTTACTTTTCAATACAGGGCAGTTGCACATAGCTTTATGCTGTGCACAGAGGTCTGTGATACGTTAAATGGTATAGATGGGTCCGTGCAGCATTGTCTGCTAAAGTCCAGTACCCAGGTTCAGCCCTTTGGGCCACACTGTATGCTGTGTCTGTGTGTACATGTCCATTATGATGTGTTTGGCCACATGGGAACGTGTCCACACACATGGAAAATGCAATGGTTTTGTGGGGAATGTAGGTACACTTCAGTACACACACGCAAACATGTGTGCACACACATAGTTCAGCCATGGCAGCTCTGCCATGGCATGGAACAATGCAGGCACATATGTCCATAGTGTTGTTTGTATCTTACCGCCATCACCTACAGACGCACACCTAGCCATTCTTAGTGTAATCCACTGTACTGCACAAGACCGCTCCTGTGTGACACTTTGGTGCCTCGAAAGTGTGTTGCAGGAGCCAATGAGCATGTATGGGGCGCGGTGTAAACCACTGTGGCACGCCTATCTCCTCGCCGCGCTGAACATGTATGCCCACATTGCCTTGGAGATTGCGGCGTGTAAAGCGGCGATGGAATGAGGCAAGATTGGTTCCGCTGTAGGTGAGGCAATTTCCGGAGCGACACATCACCTTAGCTTCAGGGCGAAATTGCGGCATGCGAAGCCGCCATCGGCGATCTGAGGCGACCATGGAAAAACGTGAGCACGCACGTTATATCGCCACATATCGCCAGGCGAGATTGCGGAGTGTAACGGTACCCTTAGTTGCACATGTTGACTGATCAGATCAGCAGGCACGTTATGGGAATGATGTGAAGTCACAGCATGAGCTCGCATCAAAGGGAGGGGGGTGATCAAAGACGTACCCAGTATGTCATTAATCATAAAGGGGTTAATAGATGCAATTAAATTTGTGTCTTTTTTACAGAAGACTCGCACAAAAGATTCCCAAACTCAGTACAGTCCCTGGTTATGACACACATCACTTTCTCTGACTGACACTAAGTTATGATTTTTTTTTCCTTGAAAAGCATAATGTTAGCTTTCTGCTTTCTAGTACACAAATAATTGTTTGGAGTATTTTTTCAATGTATTAGGGTCTTCTTTCTCAATCTCTACTGCTGAGCTGTGAGTTATAATGTCCTCTTGTTATTCTGAATCACTCTAAAATGGCTGCTCCATTCCCTGACTCTGCCATCGTACAGGCTATGATAGTCACTCCTGATTGGATAAGATATACCATATTATGTAATAGCTGAAAATCAGTCCTGTAATTAGAGTCCTATGGGCATACAAAATACTGATAGGATATTTAGATAGTGAGCTCCAAGAGAGACAGCATTACTCATGTATGTAAAGTGCTATGGAATTAACAGCGCTATATAAATGAATAAATATTATTATAAATATTATTTGAAACTGGGCCCCCTCCTCCATGTTGGTTAGATGTTTGAGTCCTTGTTGCACTCTAAATCCTAAAACAGATATGCAGGTTGCCCCCCTTCACCTTCATTACGTATTAATGCTCCCTATCCAATACTAATGTAGCCATCTTGGCCCTCTTCTAAGTATATATGTCCACCTTCCTGGGTCCCTTCAATGTGTCTCACAGTTTGTTGAAGGAGCCAACACCTCCTGTAATGCTGATACCAGTGTTCCTGGGGGACCCCCTGGAGTCAGAACTTCTCTCCTCCTTGCTGCACATGCTGTAATCCTTGTGCCTGGCCTCCTGTAAGAAGCACAACGTCACTTCCAGTTTCAATATCAAGTAGGAGCCGCACACAGGATTCTTTTTGCAGCCTTTATTTATTCTTGTGGAGTCTTACAAAATGTGGGAGGGAGGGCAGGGGAGCAGCCTATACTACGGCCGTTTCGCACTGTCAGTCATGTTTCTAAGGGTACAATCACCCTTCAATGTGTCTCTGTGCTACAATACACCTTAAATGAATGTGAGTCCAACTGATGTAGGTCCTGGTATCGGCAACCCCCCCTTCCCCGCTAGCACAGACACAGTCACAGTTTCTTTGACTGAAGCCATAATCATTACACCCCTGCTGAAAACCATTAATTTGTTGGCAGCTAAATGAAGTCATGCGAGCGAGCCTCCTTTGACAGATGCAATCCTCTGCAATATAAGAAATAGTGGCAGTTTTTTTGGTGATTTATGTGAATGAAATTGCAAATTGTTAAAATTTGCTGTTGTACTTCATCAAATTCCACATAATTTAAATTTACAACAAATTATTTAATTCATCTCTAAAGTTAGCTCAAAATAAATCACATTCTAGGGCTAGCATGTACGTTAGCATTACTAGAGATGGAAAACTACTCCGCATGCTGATCCAGGCACAAACTGAATACTGACACATTTCAAAGGCGATTCACTAAACATTTCAATATATTTCTTGTACATGTCCTCAGTCCATCTGTTACACTGTGAGTATCTAGCACAATTATATGTTCCAGATTCTTCAGGTTTCAATCCAGTGAGTTTACAATAAACTTCTCCTTTATTTGTGTCTCTTGAAAAAGTTATTCGTCCCTGGACAGACTGGGCATAATATTTGCTATTCTCATGGCATATGTACCCCAAAAAATCTAGACTTTGCCCTTCCGGTTGTCTGATCCAAGCGACACAATACATGTTAGTGCTGTCAGTGAGGGAGGCTCCGGTCACTTTACAGGTCAGGTCCAGAGTCTCTGATGGTCTCACAATCCCAGGACCAGACTCCACCAAAGAGATTTGTGAAATGACATCTGCAAATAAAAAAAAAATAATAAGGTATTATAGTACTGAGAACCAAATAATAATTATCTTAAATTAGACTCACCTTGTAGGGACAATAAAACACTGAATAATCTTAGGAAAGTCTTCATTTCTATTCTGAGGACCTGCAGAGAAACTTTGCTTTTGATCTGTGTACTGACGGTTTCAATGTACGAGACCTCACGTTTGATCTATTTACATTCACGGTCATCTGCATAAATTTACATATTTATGATTTTGGCAAATTTAAGCAGACAGTAAGAATTTCGCCCAGTGTGATATTTTGTCATTTGTGTGTCTTGAACCCAGAAAGGATCGAGTGTCTTGAAACCCTTTCTTCACTTCTTATTCTTTACATTTGCAATAAAGGAAGATATACAGGTTATGCAGACATTTAAAGTCATAGGAAAAGGCAACAACATGAAAAAAATATTTTTCTCAAAGTCAAAACTCTTTAAAATTAGAAGCTTTTTTTGTACTTTTCGATCATTAGGGGCATAGAACATGATTCTGAGTCATAGCATCTGCCAATTTAGGTTCATGACCACCACAAGCAAAAGGTTTCATCTATCAAATAAGTAATTGAGATTTGAGTGTATCATATCTCTCAATGCAAACTGCATACATTAAATAGATTTCTTAGATTTAATAATTCTGGTTTAAGTACTTTGAAAATCGTCATCAGACTAGCTATATAACATTTTTTTAAATTTAGTCCATATTATCATTGTATGGTAGATTACTAGATCACAAAATAGACTGTGATTCTCTTGGTGTTATGTAAATTGTCTCTTCAGGGAGGATGTAGACTTGAACTCTAGTGCAATTTATTGGAAGTAGCAATTCAAAAAGTCAAAAATTACCCTTTTACGTGCCTTGTCATATGACTTAGGATTTTTACCAGATCAGAACCTCAATTTGCAGACATAGTGTTTGGGGTAATTGCCCCTTATCAGTGCAAAGAATGAGATCTGATCTGGCTGTATGAGAGGCTAAGGGGTAAACTTTTTACACATGGCCCCATAGAGAATGACACACCAATCTGGCAGTGAACACATCCTCATAGGCAGCAAGAACAGGCATTCCCAGTACTCACACTATGAGAGCTGGGAATGTGACATGCGGTGGCATTAGTGAGGTTACTACAGGTAACTGGGAGTGTGATGTGTGGTGACATCATTGAGGCGACCATAGGTCACTCGCCCCCAGTGTGACCTGGCGACTTTGACCTGCGGTTGTGGCGCCCCTGTGACTAGGTGCCACAGGGTAGTATTGCACTTTAATAATAATGTGTTAACCCTGTGAAGTTATCAGTTCAAGGTTCACTTTATGGAGTCTATTTTTACACCCATCTAGGACCACACCACTTAGATAAAGGGGGAAACCGGTAAATTAGTAGGTTCCCACAAAAGGGGGTGTGGAGCCTAGGATAGAGTAGTGGGAGGGAAAGTTTAGTTAGTCAGACGGTGCTGGGAAGGGAGTCAGTAAGGACGAGCCTGACAGCAACGCTGCTGAGAGGAACCCCAACCTTTAAAGGGGGGAACCAGGACAGAGGGCAATGGGCCAGGTCTGGTTGGAGCCGGCTGGTCACATTGGGGAAGCATTGGCAGTGCGGGCAGCCATAGTGGTGAGATGTTTATCTTTGGCCGCAGACCGACGAGCTGAAGACCCATCACAAAAGGGGTAGCTGACAGCACCACAAGATACCTCACCCCTCAGGACCACATTAGATCCAAGATCACAGGAGAAACGGCCCGAGTACCGATGGCGGGGGTAGTAAGAGGCGCCCGGTAAACCAGACTGTACTGTATACCATCCCCATCTGCAGGCACCGGAGATGCCGATACCAACACCGAGTTAACACGGCTGGTGCAGAGAGACCGGAGAGCCAGCACCATAACCGCCGAGGAGCCCGAACAGGAGGAGACCACCGTGAGAGACCTCATCTGTTTCCCCGAGGAGCCGGCTGATGAGAGAGATGAGGAGGTCAGTGTCGGAGAGGAGGAGGGATCAGAGGAGGAAGGAGCTGTCGGTGGTGCAGAGGAGGCCGGGCCCCGCGAATTATGGAGGGCTCTGGTACCAGCCACCCAAGTTGTGGCTTCGGGGAAGAGAGCGGTGCAGTCGTCGCTGCCATGGCAATAGGTGGGCCGACCCCGGTCCACATCATCCAACCCGGCCGACGACGCTGAAAGGCAGAGGCGCCGTGAAGCCTGGCGGGTTAATGAGATGGAGACCTACCAGGCCCGCATGATTGCTCGCAATTAACCCCCGCAACCACTCAGTCAACGAAAAACAGGAGTGGTTACCATCTTTAATTTGACTACCGGGTATGGGTTCACCCAGGAGGAGGGCCTGCTTGCAGAGGTTTTTTTTGGGCAAAGGGATGTAGAGGCTCGTCTTCCCCAGGGCCACCCGGATAGGGATCTGTAGAGTGGGGACATGATTACATATGAGCACCACGCAGGACCTAGAGGGTGGTTGGTCATTCGGGTGAGCCAATACTACAGGTAAAGAGAAGAACTGGTAACTAGTAACGTGTACAATACTTTCTTTATGTTTTCTTTAAAGTACATGAACGTAAATGTACGGTGTGTTTTCCATTGAGCCTGATGAACAGTAAATCAGAGACTTGGAACCTGGTCCCTGTTGGACCGAGGTTGACTAGAATAACAATAAGTGTTAATGCAACGTTATAAGCAATGAACCTCCCGCAAGGGAAGATTAAGAGCAAGCGTAAAAGTTACTGTTATATATGTTTGAAGTTAACCCGTTTGATTACAAATAAAAATGTCAACTAATACCCGGTTTGGTTTAACACCCGCGGACTGGTGTGTTTCACCAAGGGAGTGTGTGGCGCCCCTGTGACTAGGCGCCACAGGGTAGTATTGCACTTTATTAATAATGTGTTAACCCTGTGAAGTTATCAGTTCAAGGTTCACTTTATGGAGTCTATTTTTACACCCACCTAGGACCACACCACTTAGAATAAAGGGGGGGGGGGCGGTAATTTAGTAGGTCCCACAAAAGGGGGGGTGGAGCCTAGGATAGCGTAGTGGGAGGGAAAGTTTAGCTAGTCAGACGGTGCTGGGAAGGCAGTCAGTAAGGACGAGCCTGACAGCAACGCTTCTGAGAGGAACCCCAATCTTCAAAGGGGGGAACCAGGACAGAGGGCAATGAGCTAGGACTGGTTGGAGCCGGCTGGTCACATTGGGGAAGTATCGGCAGTGTGGGTAGCTGTATCGGTCAGACGTTTATCGGACTATGTCGGATTTGGATGGGTAATAAATTAATTAATGAGGGTGTCTCTTTTCTTTATTTTTTTTACCCTTTCTCTCTTTTTATGTCTTTCAGGTACACTTTTACGGACTATGTTGGATTTAGTTGACTATGTGGGAATTCCTGTACTACTGCAGGATTCTTTTTTTGGGGGGGGGGGGAAGGTTATTCTTTAAAATAAATTAGTGAAACAGGGAATGTGCTCGCTGTGTGGTTGAAAATGCGTTTGGGATCATGGCCAATAGATTCCGTGTGTTTCATACGCCTTTGCATATGAAGCTGGAAACTATCGATGTGGTAGTGCTGGCCTGCTGTGTGCTGCATAACTTTCTGCGTCATAGGGATCAGTCATCATACACGCCGGCAAGTTATGTGGATTCTGTGGACCCCACAACAGGGGAGGTTCATCCGAGGGATTGGCGTGCTTCCGACCATGGTGTGGCGCCACTCCAGCTGCTGAGCCACGGTCTGAGTGCGCAGGATGCCAGGAGCAACAGAGCTGCATACTGCTCCTACTTTAATGGCCCTGGGGCAGTGGCCTGGCAGCACCAGCAGGTGTAGGGTGACTGGTGTTGTCAGGCAGCAACATCAGGAGGAGGGTGGAGTCACCAGGGAGGCTGCACCAGGAGGATTATGGTGGTCTTTTGTTTACTTTGGGTGCTTACATATTAGTTAGTTAGTTGAATTTTTGTTTTTTTTCTGTACTTTGACATGTTTTGGTATGGGCATTGTTTATCATCATTTTGTATTCATTTGCGTGATGTTGACACTTCTGTTTTTAATGTTTTGTGTGTGTTGTTATAATTCCTTTTTTTGTGCACAGAAACTACAACTAAACAAAAACATAACCAAACTACCTGTGTCTGTCGTTACTTTTCAATACAGGGCAGTTGCACATAGCTTTATGCTGTGCACAGAGGTCTGTGATACGTTAAATGGTATAGATGGGTCCGTGCAGCATTGTCTGCTAAAGTCCAGTACCCAGGTTCAGCCCTTTGGGCCACACTGTATGCTGTGTCTGTGTGTACATGTCCATTATGATGTGTTTGGCCACATGGGAACGTGTCCACACACATGGAAAATGCAATGGTGTTTGTGGGGAATGTAGGTACACTTCAGTACACACACGCAAACATGTGTGCACACACATAGTTCAGCCATGGCAGCTCTGCCATGGCATGGAACAATGCAGGCACATATGTCCATAGTGTTGTTTGTATCTTACCGCCATCACCTACAGACGCACACCTAGCCATTCTTAGTGTAATCCACTGTACTGCACAAGACCGCTCCTGTGTGACACTTTGGTGCCTCGAAAGTGTGTTGCAGGAGCCAATGAGCATGTATGGGGCGCGGTGTAAACCACTGTGGCACGCCTATCTCCTCGCCGCGCTGAACATGTATGCCCACATTGCCTTGGAGATTGCGGCGTGTAAAGCGGCGATGGAATGAGGCAAGATTGGTTCCGCTGTAGGTGAGGCAATTTCCGGAGCGACACATCACCTTAGCTTCAGGGCGAAATTGCGGCATGCGAAGCCGCCATCGGCGATCTGAGGCGACCATGGAAAAACGTGAGCACGCACGTTATATCGCCACATATCGCCAGGCGAGATTGCGGAGTGTAACGGTACCCTTAGTTGCACATGTTGACTGATCAGATCAGCAGGCACGTTATGGGAATGATGTGAAGTCACAGCATGAGCTCGCATCAAAGGGAGGGGGGTGATCAAAGACGTACCCAGTATGTCATTAATCATAAAGGGGTTAATAGATGCAATTAAATTTGTGTCTTTTTTACAGAAGACTCGCACAAAAGATTCCCAAACTCAGTACAGTCCCTGGTTATGACACACATCACTTTCTCTGACTGACACTAAGTTATGATTTTTTTTTCCTTGAAAAGCATAATGTTAGCTTTCTGCTTTCTAGTACACAAATAATTGTTTGGAGTATTTTTTCAATGTATTAGGGTCTTCTTTCTCAATCTCTACTGCTGAGCTGTGAGTTATAATGTCCTCTTGTTATTCTGAATCACTCTAAAATGGCTGCTCCATTCCCTGACTCTGCCATCGTACAGGCTATGATAGTCACTCCTGATTGGATAAGATATACCATATTATGTAATAGCTGAAAATCAGTCCTGTAATTAGAGTCCTATGGGCATACAAAATACTGATAGGATATTTAGATAGTGAGCTCCAAGAGAGACAGCATTACTCATGTATGTAAAGTGCTATGGAATTAACAGCGCTATATAAATGAATAAATATTATTATAAATATTATTTGAAACTGGGCCCCCTCCTCCATGTTGGTTAGATGTTTGAGTCCTTGTTGCACTCTAAATCCTAAAACAGATATGCAGGTTGCCCCCCTTCACCTTCATTACGTATTAATGCTCCCTATCCAATACTAATGTAGCCATCTTGGCCCTCTTCTAAGTATATATGTCCACCTTCCTGGGTCCCTTCAATGTGTCTCACAGTTTGTTGAAGGAGCCAACACCTCCTGTAATGCTGATACCAGTGTTCCTGGGGGACCCCCTGGAGTCAGAACTTCTCTCCTCCTTGCTGCACATGCTGTAATCCTTGTGCCTGGCCTCCTGTAAGAAGCACAACGTCACTTCCAGTTTCAATATCAAGTAGGAGCCGCACACAGGATTCTTTTTGCAGCCTTTATTTATTCTTGTGGAGTCTTACAAAATGTGGGAGGGAGGGCAGGGGAGCAGCCTATACTACGGCCGTTTCGCACTGTCAGTCATGTTTCTAAGGGTACAATCACCCTTCAATGTGTCTCTGTGCTACAATACACCTTAAATGAATGTGAGTCCAACTGATGTAGGTCCTGGTATCGGCAACCCCCCCTTCCCCGCTAGCACAGACACAGTCACAGTTTCTTTGACTGAAGCCATAATCATTACACCCCTGCTGAAAACCATTAATTTGTTGGCAGCTAAATGAAGTCATGCGAGCGAGCCTCCTTTGACAGATGCAATCCTCTGCAATATAAGAAATAGTGGCAGTTTTTTTGGTGATTTATGTGAATGAAATTGCAAATTGTTAAAATTTGCTGTTGTACTTCATCAAATTCCACATAATTTAAATTTACAACAAATTATTTAATTCATCTCTAAAGTTAGCTCAAAATAAATCACATTCTAGGGCTAGCATGTACGTTAGCATTACTAGAGATGGAAAACTACTCCGCATGCTGATCCAGGCACAAACTGAATACTGACACATTTCAAAGGCGATTCACTAAACATTTCAATATATTTCTTGTACATGTCCTCAGTCCATCTGTTACACTGTGAGTATCTAGCACAATTATATGTTCCAGATTCTTCAGGTTTCAATCCAGTGAGTTTACAATAAACTTCTCCTTTATTTGTGTCTCTTGAAAAAGTTATTCGTCCCTGGACAGACTGGGCATAATATTTGCTATTCTCATGGCATATGTACCCCAAAAAATCTAGACTTTGCCCTTCCGGTTGTCTGATCCAAGCGACACAATACATGTTAGTGCTGTCAGTGAGGGAGGCTCCGGTCACTTTACAGGTCAGGTCCAGAGTCTCTGATGGTCTCACAATCCCAGGACCAGACTCCACCAAAGAGATTTGTGAAATGACATCTGCAAATAAAAAAAAAATAATAAGGTATTATAGTACTGAGAACCAAATAATAATTATCTTAAATTAGACTCACCTTGTAGGGACAATAAAACACTGAATAATCTTAGGAAAGTCTTCATTTCTATTCTGAGGACCTGCAGAGAAACTTTGCTTTTGATCTGTGTACTGACGGTTTCAATGTACGAGACCTCACGTTTGATCTATTTACATTCACGGTCATCTGCATAAATTTACATATTTATGATTTTGGCAAATTTAAGCAGACAGTAAGAATTTCGCCCAGTGTGATATTTTGTCATTTGTGTGTCTTGAACCCAGAAAGGATCGAGTGTCTTGAAACCCTTTCTTCACTTCTTATTCTTTACATTTGCAATAAAGGAAGATATACAGGTTATGCAGACATTTAAAGTCATAGGAAAAGGCAACAACATGAAAAAAATATTTTTCTCAAAGTCAAAACTCTTTAAAATTAGAAGCTTTTTTTGTACTTTTCGATCATTAGGGGCATAGAACATGATTCTGAGTCATAGCATCTGCCAATTTAGGTTCATGACCACCACAAGCAAAAGGTTTCATCTATCAAATAAGTAATTGAGATTTGAGTGTATCATATCTCTCAATGCAAACTGCATACATTAAATAGATTTCTTAGATTTAATAATTCTGGTTTAAGTACTTTGAAAATCGTCATCAGACTAGCTATATAACATTTTTTTAAATTTAGTCCATATTATCATTGTATGGTAGATTACTAGATCACAAAATAGACTGTGATTCTCTTGGTGTTATGTAAATTGTCTCTTCAGGGAGGATGTAGACTTGAACTCTAGTGCAATTTATTGGAAGTAGCAATTCAAAAAGTCAAAAATTACCCTTTTACGTGCCTTGTCATATGACTTAGGATTTTTACCAGATCAGAACCTCAATTTGCAGACATAGTGTTTGGGGTAATTGCCCCTTATCAGTGCAAAGAATGAGATCTGATCTGGCTGTATGAGAGGCTAAGGGGTAAACTTTTTACACATGGCCCCATAGAGAATGACACACCAATCTGGCAGTGAACACATCCTCATAGGCAGCAAGAACAGGCATTCCCAGTACTCACACTATGAGAGCTGGGAATGTGACATGCGGTGGCATTAGTGAGGTTACTACAGGTAACTGGGAGTGTGATGTGTGGTGACATCATTGAGGCGACCATAGGTCACTCGCCCCCAGTGTGACCTGGCGACTTTGACCTGCGGTTGTGGCGCCCCTGTGACTAGGTGCCACAGGGTAGTATTGCACTTTAATAATAATGTGTTAACCCTGTGAAGTTATCAGTTCAAGGTTCACTTTATGGAGTCTATTTTTACACCCATCTAGGACCACACCACTTAGATAAAGGGGGAAACCGGTAAATTAGTAGGTTCCCACAAAAGGGGGTGTGGAGCCTAGGATAGAGTAGTGGGAGGGAAAGTTTAGTTAGTCAGACGGTGCTGGGAAGGGAGTCAGTAAGGACGAGCCTGACAGCAACGCTGCTGAGAGGAACCCCAACCTTTAAAGGGGGGAACCAGGACAGAGGGCAATGGGCCAGGTCTGGTTGGAGCCGGCTGGTCACATTGGGGAAGCATTGGCAGTGCGGGCAGCCATAGTGGTGAGATGTTTATCTTTGGCCGCAGACCGACGAGCTGAAGACCCATCACAAAAGGGGTAGCTGACAGCACCACAAGATACCTCACCCCTCAGGACCACATTAGATCCAAGATCACAGGAGAAACGGCCCGAGTACCGATGGCGGGGGTAGTAAGAGGCCCTGTCAAAACCGGCAAAGGAAACCCGTGCTCCACCATGGGAGATCAAGGGACTGGCGGGAGAGCTCTGTGAGGGTGGTAGAGTTAAAAGGGAGCAACTGAGACCCAGAAAGACGTAGAAGGAAGAACATCTTGAGACTCCAAAAAAGGGAACCTGGGACTGGTGACAGACCCCCGGTAAACCAGACTGTACCGTATACCATCACCATCTGCCGGTACCCATTAAAGTGGAGTAAAGTTGAATCAGACTCAGTTATCCTTATTGCGGTGACCATCAGTCGCTCAGCAAAGGGGTAAGAACTGCAACACCTACAACACACCTCATTCTCTCAATCCATCACTGCTGCCCTGAGGTAATAGCTCCACCTGTAAGGAGCTGTACTACACTCAGGTGCACCCACCATCACCTCAGCGGCCGGCTTGTAGCGCCGGTACCATATTACCGGGAACTACAGGTGGCGTCACGATCCCCAGTAAATATTCCCTTATCCCCCACCATCGACTCAAATGATAACCATGGCACAGAACCGGGATCCCGACCACCTGTGATCTCCCCATCCAGCAACCATCAGTCCCGGTGCCCGAGTACCCCTAGCTCTGGCCACATCATTTTCTGGCATCATGAACAGGATAGAACCAGCCTGGTGGGACCAGGTAAAGTGCGCCCAAAAGACTTTATTATTGACTGTTTGTGTGGCCTCAGGAATTACAGCGCCATAACAAAGGAAAAGAGCGGGAAGATAAGCCCTGCCCCTTCATTCTGCTGAGGAGTGAAGAGAATAGTGGCGGGTTCATGAATGCAAACAGACTATGTGCTCACCCAGGGGCGTGCCTCGACCCCTTGCTACAGATGGGCCAAGAAAGAGGCACTGAAGTGTCTCCCCGCCCCCCTTACCATCAAACAACCAAGGGGGTGGGTCGAGAATACGCCCATGCCAGGTCAGGACTATAAAAACCAAACAGGGCGCGGCCAGAGGGCAAAACGAGAACCAGTGCCAGACTCCGGACCCGTTACCCGCAAGTGACCTGGTAATGATCGCCGTACCAAGAATAGCTGACGTTATCCGTGAGGTGGAGGAACAGATAAGGGCTGACCAAGCCGCCCCGGGTGTCCCAACCCTAGAGACTGTCGGAGATGATTTGATTTTCTGGGGAACAGTGCTGTGAGACCTAAGGGCCCGCCTGCAGGAGACCGCAGACTGGACCATCCGGCACTGGAGTACTGAAATGGTCCTAACAGTGGACCAGTGTGCGGAGCAGCGAAATGCCCAGCGGGAAAACCCGGAACCTGGGGTGACGGTGGCCACCCAAACCGAGTGCCCGGTGATCGGAGACGCCGCTACCAACACCGAGTTAACACGGCTGGTGCAGGGAGACCGGAGATCCAGCACCATAACCGCCGAGGAGCCCGGACAGGAGGATACCACCGTGAGAGACCTCATTTGTTTCCCTGAGGAGCCGGCCAATGAGAGAGATGAGGAGGTCAGTGTCGGAGAGGAGGAGGGATCAGAGGAGGAAGGAACTGTTGGTGGTGCAGAAGAGGCCGGGCCCCGTGAGTTATGGAGGGCTCCGGTACCAGCAACCCAAGTCGTGGCTGCGGGGAAGAGAGCGGTGCAGTCTGTGAGGGAGTCGTCACTGCCATGCCAACAAGTGGGCCGACCCCTCTCCACATCATCGAACCCGGTCGACGAGGCTGAAAGACAGAGGCGCCGTGAAGCCTGGTGGGTTAATGGGATGGAGACCCGCCAGGCCCGCATGATTGCTCGCAATCAACCCCCGCAACCACTCAGTCAATGAAAAACAGGAGTGGTTACCATCTTTAATTTAACTACCGGGTATGGGTTCACCCAGGAGGAGGGCCTGCTTGCAGAAGTTTTTGTTGGGCAAATGGATGTAGAGGCCCGTCTTCCCCAGGGCCACTCAGATAGGGATCTGCACAGTGGGGACATGATTACATATGAGCGCCACGCAGGACCTAGAGGGTGGTTCGCCAGTCGGGTGAGCTGATACTAAAGGTAAAGAGAAGAACTGGTAACCAGTAACGTGTACAGAACTTTCTTTATGTTTTCTTTATAGTATATGAACGTAAATGTACGGTGTGTTTTCCATTGAGCCTGATGAACAGTAAATCAGAGACTTGGAACCCGGTCCCTGTTGGACCGTGGTGGACTAGAATAACAATAAGTGTTAATGTAACGTTATAAGCAATGAACCTCCCGCAAGGGAAGATTATGAGCAAGCGTAAAAGTTACTGTTATATATGTTTGAAGTTAACCCGTTTGATTACAAATAAAAATGTCAACTAGTACCTGGTGTGGTTTAACACCCGCGGACTGGTGTGTTTCACCAAGGGGGTGTGTGGCGCCCCTGTGACTAGGCGCCACAGGGTAGTATTGCACTTTAATAATAATGTGTTAACCCTGTGAAGTTATCAGTTCAAGGTTCACTTTATGGAGTCTATTTTTACACCCACCTAGGACCACACCACTTAGAATAAAGGGGGGACCAGTAATTTAGTAGGTCCCACAAAAGGGGGGGTGGAGCCTAGGATAGAGTAGTGGGAGGGAAAGTTTAGTTAGTCAGACGGTGCTGGGAAGGGAGTCAGTAAGGGCGAGCCTGACATCAACACTGCTGAGAGGAACCCCAACCTTCAAAGGGGGGAACCAGGACAGAGGACAACGGGCCAGGACTGGTTGGAGTCGGCTGGTCACATTGCGGAAGCATCGGCAGTGCGGGTAGCCGTAGCGGTCAGACGTTTATCTTTGGCCGCAGACCAACGAGCTGCAGACCCATCACAAAAGGGGTAGCTGACAGCACCACAAGGTACTTTACCCCTCAGGACGACAATAGATCCAAGATCACAGGAGCAACGGCCTGAGTACCGGTGGCGGGGATAGTAAAAGGCCCCGTCAAAACCGGCAAAGGAAACCTGTGCTCCACCGTGGGAGATCAAGGGACTGGCGGGAGAGCTCTGCGAGGGTGGTAGAGTTAAAAGGGATTTTTATTTAAATTATATGATAATTGTGACTCCTATTTAAATCATATTTCTTACTTAAAGTGCACTTTTAAAATGTAACCTTTAATAAATATTTGTTAAAATAACAAAACAGTGTTCTCCCACACCTAGTGTCTAAAACACACACACTTCAAACAGGGATGGGATAATGTCCCTATTAAACCTTGTTTCTGGTTCTGCCTAACGTCGGAGTTTTAAACACCTAAATTATACGGTGTTCCCGTTCCACGACGGCTCTCCCTAAGTTCTTGTTACCTGTAATTAGGGCACAGTCAATTCATTCATCCATAATATAATAAGGTACTATCTGAAAACATGGGTCAAATCCCAATGTCCCTTCAATAACCCTTACTACCATACGGGGTGTATTCTAGTGGAGTAATAAGGTGAATTGATTATACTGAGTAATCCTCATATAACACTTATCTATAATGTACCAGTAGTTCCAGATGCTATGGGCGCCCAATAAACGTCCTATAGTTTGTATAATGCCTGATGCTCAAAGTATATCCAAGAATAACAAAGAGAAGTGGAAATGGCCGCTCTATTAAGAGCAGAACCCCCTCCACCCTCCACACTTAAACACACCTCCACACCACTGTAATCCCACTCCCCCTATATGTAGTCACAGAGTAATAATTATCAAAGGGTCTATTTTTCCTGTCACCTCAATATACCACAGAAGTATCAGTTGACAGTATATACAAGTTGATGTTACTTATCTCATGCACGCTGTCCCATAAACTCGACGCGTTTCCACCCACTGAATTAGTCACGGGGATGGGCGTCTTTCTCCATTAACATACTACCTGGGATCTAATAACAGTACGGAGGTCATGTCGAAATCCTATTACTCCGAAAAGGATATTGGATATATGAATATTTTGATCTGATTTTTGGACCAGTTTATCAGAAATGGTGTCTATGCATACTAAGATATACAGTTGGGGCACTTTGACTTGCAGAACTGAAGTGTGAGGTGGATTGAGGTGGCATAATCATATCCACCCAGTAATAAGATCTGGAGGGACTGGATTTTGAGGTTTGGGGAGAATGGGGGATCACATAATGTATAAATTGCCTAATGGGGAGGTTATTGTGGATGTGTATACAGTGGGTAATGTGTATACAGTAAATAAATATATGGAAACTGGAACATAACCCATGTAGGTGGATACATTAGGGTGCAAATGTGAAAGGGAAGTCTTAGATCTATTGACCCCCATTTCATTTGTAAATATTGTGTCCACTGGGCCTAATTGGGGTGTACACATTAATCCCTCTTATTACAATATAAGGTAATATGCATGGTAATCCTGTTACCAGTACTATTCCCCCTTGGCCTTTATCCCTTCCCCCTGCAAACACAGTAACACTAATATCATTAATGTGCACTGTGTATTGCGGCGTCTCTGGGGTCTTTCTCCTGATCCGGCGGCGCGTTTCCGGCATTTGGAACGCAAACCGGAAGGCGGGCGGTGGAATGCAATGCTCCACGCCTACCTGCGGAGGGGAGACGCGAGGACGCGATGACGCGCTTCCGGTCTGTGGAATGCACTGACAGAGACAGGGATAAGAGGAGCTGTTCTCCGGGCCGCTGGTGGCGCAACAATCAAGGAGGCAGGAGACTTTATTGTATGCCCCTGTCTGCGCACACGGAGGACTGAAGGAGGGCTCCCTGGTATCTTTGTCACATAGGACTGTCACTCCTGATGAAACCCACGGTCTATCAGTGGGTGGAAACGCGTCGAGTTTATGGGACAGCGTGCATGAGATAAGTAACATCAACTTGTATATACTGTCAACTGATACTTCTGTGGTATATTGAGGTGACAGCAAAAATAGACCCTTTGATAATTATTACTCTGTGACTACGTATAGGGGGAGTGGGATTACAGTGGTGTGGAGGTGTGTTTAAGTGTGGAGGGTGGAGAGGGTTCTGCTCTTAATAGAGCGGCCATTTCCACTTCTCTTTGTTATTCTTGGATATACTTTGAGCCTCAGGCATTATACAAACTATAGGACGTTTATTGGGCGCCCATGGTATCTGGAACTACTGGTACATTATAGATAAGTGTTATATGAGGATTACCCAGTATAATCAATTCACCTTATTACTAGTGATGAGCGAGTATGCTTGTGACTACTCGGTACTCGCACGAGTATCACTGTACTCGGGCTACTCGGCGAGTACCGAGTAATCTCGCGATACTCGTGCTGTACTCGGGGTCCTCATCCCTGCATGTTGGCGCTCTTTAGAGAGCCAGCCCACATGCAGGGATTGGCTGGCAGTCACTGCAATACCACAGCCATGTTAGTTGTGGCATTGCAGTGATTGGCCGGCCTGCACAGCGTGACCAAGCCTTTATAAAACCCAGCCACGATGTGCTCTGCACACAGCCATCCAGAAAGTCAGTGTAGGGAGAGTGTCTGCTGCTGCTTAGGGACAGATTTGCGGCCCTCATAGGTAGAACCGAAGCAGGGCTGCAAACTGCTGCTGACGAGAACAGTCCTTCTCAGGACTAATCTAGGAGGATATAGGCAGGGTGATCCAGATCGGAGTCCAAGCTTTCCAGTGACCAGAACAGTCCTCAGGAGACTGTAGTAGCTGACTAGCTGTATACAGGCAGGGTCTAATATCCAGCTTTCCTGTGACCAGAACAGTCACAAGACTGTTGTACTTGACTAGCTCTATACAGGCAGAGTCTAATATCCAGCTTTCCTGTGACCAGAACAGTCACCAGACTGTTGTACTTGACTAGCTCTATACAGGCAGGGTCTAATATCCAGCTTTCCTGTGACCAGAACAGTCACCAGACTGTAGTACTTGACTAGCTCTATACAGGCAGGCTCTAATATCCAGCTTTCCTGTGACCAGAACAGTCACCAGACTGTTGTACTTGACTAGCTCTATACAGGAGGGTCTAATATCCAGCTTTCCTGTGACCAGAACAGTCACCAGACTGTATACTTGACTACTCTATACAGGAGGGTCTAATATCCAGCTTTCCTGTGACCAGAACAGTCACCAGACTGTTAGTACTTGACTAGCTCTATACAGGCAGGTCTAATATCCAGCTTTCCTGTGACCAGAACAGTCACCAGACTGTAGTACTTGACTAGCTCTATACAGGGAGGGTCTAATATCCAGCTTTCCTGTGACCAGAACAGTCACCAGACTGTAGTACTTGACTAGCTCTATACAGGCAGGTCTAATATCCAGCTTTCCTGTGACCAGAACAGTCACCAGACTGTTGTACTTGACTAGCTCTATACTAGGCAGGGTCTAATATCCAGCTTTCCTGTGACAGAACAGTCACCAGACTGTTGTACTTGACTAGCTCTATACAGGCAGGCTCTAATATCCAGCTTTCCTGTGACCAGAACAGTCACCAGACTGTAGTACTTGACTAGCTCTATACAGGCAGGCTCTAATATCCAGCTTTCCTGTGACCAGAACAGTCATCCAGACTGTGTACTTGACTAGCTCTATTTGTACGCAGTCTATACAGCGTCTATCCACTTACCAGATGTACAGCTTTATACGCTATCTTCGGCAAATCCAGCTTTTGACAGACATCACAGCTAAATGCTTTCCTGTACAACATCAGGTTTATACATTTCGGACTAATATCCAGCTTTCTGTGCCATACAGAGGTCTAATTCACGCTTAATACAGTTCACCAACAGTACAGCTGTTACCAGTTATACTCTGTGAAACACTTCCAGACGAACATACAGCTTATACTAGCTCTTATACAGCCGTCAAACCAGCTTCCTGACAGACAGTCACAGACTGGTCTATATCAGCTCTGTCAAATCACCCTTTGTGACTGACAGTCACAGAGTAGTCTTATACTCTTCTGAGGCAAACAGTCCCGGAGACTACAGCTTTGACTATATAGCTTCTTACAGGCAGTCAATTGCTTCTGAGACATACAGGACTGTATATACAGCTTTCGGAGCTAATACCAGCTTTCTTGACAGACATACAGAGTTAATACTTCTGTAACAGCAGTCATACAGTTTCTTGACAGAACCAGGTTATACAGCTTTTTTACAGAGGTCAATACCGTTTCTTGACAGACTCACAGCTGTTCTTATTCCTTCAGGACCAAATCCATCCTGTGAAGACAGCAGCTTATATGAAGCTCTATACAGCTCCTTACCACTTCCTGTACTGACAGTCAACGGCAGTCTATACAGTCTTTCCTGTGACCAGAACAGTACCGACTGTTCTTACAGCTCTATACAGGCTTTCCGTGCCAGAACAGCACCAGACTTGTACTGATAGCTCTATAAGGCATCTAATATCCACTTTCCTGTGACAGAACAGTCACCAGCTGTTTACTGACATACTCTAACAGCTTTCCTGTGACCAGAACAGTCACCAGACTGTGTACTGCTCTATACAGCAGGTCTATTCCAGCTTTCCTGTGACCAGAACAGTCACCAGACTGTGTACTTGACTACTCTAAACAGGGCTAATATCCAGCTTTCCTGTGACCAGAACAGTCCCAGACTGATTACTAGCTCTATACAGGCAGGCTAATATCCAGCTTTCCTGTGACCAGCATCCCACGTGACTGACTTGTCTTATAGCCTACAGGCTAATACCCAGCTTTCCTTGACAGAACAGTCACCAGACTGTGTATTGACTGCTCTAAGCGTCTAATACCAGCTTTCCTTGACCAGAACATCACAGACTGTAATTACTAGCTCTATACAGCAGGTCTAATATCCAGCTTTCTGTGACCAGAACAGTCACCAGACTGTAGTACTTGACAGCTCTTACAGGCAGGTCTATATCAGCTTTCTGTGACCAACAGAAGTCACCAGACTGTATCTTGACTAGCTCTAAGGCAGGGTCTAAATCCAGCTTCCTGTGACCGAACAGTCACAGAGTTACTTGACTAGCTCTTACAGGCAGGTCTAATATCCAGCTTTCCTGTCGACAGAACAGTCACCAGACTGTTGTACTTGACTAGCTCTATATGCAGGGTCTAATATCCAGCTTTCCTGGTAAAGTACCAGACTTGTACTTACTAGCTCTTACAGGCAGGTCTATATCCAGCTTTCTGTACCAGACAGTCACGACTGTAGTACTTGACAGCTCTATACAGGCAGGGTCTAATATCCAGCTTTCCTGTGACCAGAACAGTCACCAGACTGTTGTACTTGACTAGCTCTATTAGAGTTATTATCCAGTTTCTGTGAATCAGAACGTCACATTAGGTGTACTTGACTAGCTCTATACAGAGGTATGCAGCTTTCTGAGACAAGACAAGTCACTAAATCTAGCGATCAGACTGGACTAGTCTAACAGAGGGGCAGGGTATCCCTCTGTACCACGTCAGAGGCTCACAGTTACAGGCAGGGTCTAATATCCAGCTTTCCTGTGACCAGAACAGTACCAGACTGTTGTACTTGACTAGCTCTATACAGGCAGGGTCTAATATCCAGCTTTCCTGTGACCAGAACATCACCAGACTGTTGTACTTGACTAGCTCTATAAGGCAGGCTCTAATATCCAGCTTTCCTGTGATCAGAACAGTCACCAGACTGTTGTACGTGACTAGCTCTATACAGGCAGGCTCTAATATCCAGCTTTCTGTGACCAGAACAGTCACCAGACTGTAGTACTTGACTAGCTCTATACAGGCAGGGTCGAATATCCAGCTTTCCTGTGACCAGAACAGTCACCAGACTGTAGTACTTGACTAGCTCTATACAGGCAGCTCTAATATCCAGCTTTCCTGTGACCAGAACAGTCACCAGACTGTAGTACTTGACTAGCTCTATACAGGCAGGCTCTAAAATCCAGCTTTCCTGTGACCAGAACAGTCACCAGACTGTTGTACTTGATTACTCTATACAGGCAGGGTCTAATATCCAGCTTTCCTGTGACCAGAACAGTCACCAGACTGTTGTAGCTGTATACAGGAAAAATGCGCAAGGGCGTGGGCAAGGGACAAGGAAGTGGACGTGATGTGGTACAGGCAGAGGCCGAGGTTGTGTACAAGCACTAATTTCGCAACAACAAAGTGGCACATCTACTCGCTCGCACGTCCTGTCCCAAATTCTTGGGGCCCGCAGCAGTACACCGCTCTTGAACCAAGACTAGTGTCAACAGGTTGTTACTTGGATAGCGGATAATGCTTCAAGTCAATTGGCACCTCCACAATCACCCTGTCTTCCACACGGTCAAGTGTCAGTAGCCGTGATACTGCACCGCACATTTCCCAACCTGATCCTCCTTCCTACCACCAAGCCAGTACACTCCACGGACATTACTGATCCCACACTAGGACACTCGGAAGAGGTGTTCACGTATCCATTCGCAGAATCTGGCCTCTCGCCAGCTCCTGTTGGGGTGATGAGATGGTATGTACAGATGCCCAAATATTTGAGCAGCCACGTTCTCACGAAGGGAACATTGGCAACGTGTCTCAACAAGGGGTGGACGATGATGAGACACAATTGCCAGGAAGTCAGGAGGAGAATCAGGGTGCGGAAGAGGAAGACGACGTGGTGGATGATCCAGTAGCTGACCCAACCTGGCAGGAGGATATGCAGAGCGAGGACAGCAGTGCACAGGGGGAGGGAGGCGTAGCATCCCAACAGGCAGTAAGAAGCAGGGTGTGTCCGCAAGCAGAAGGCAGGCAACCGTTCCCCGGAACAACAACACAACACAAGGTGCCTGTGCAAATGTTAGGTCTTCCTGAGTCTGGCAGTTTTTTAAGTTGGCTCCAGATGACTCTAAAAAGGCCATTTGCAACACCTGCCATGCCAGCATCAGCAGGGGTACGAAAATAGCAGCCTGACACACAGCATGATCAGGCACATGTCAGCCAAGCACCCGACTTTGTGGGAAGTACAACAGAGTCGAGGAGCGGTGCTTGCTGATGTCACTGCTACGTCTTCGCGTGTTGTGCGTGCGAGCCAATCCCCTGTCCATGCTGGCCGGAACAAGCCTCCGGCCCTGCACCTGACGTTGCCCACGCACAAATAACACCACCATCAAGCACGTCTTGTCCCAGCGCAGCGTTCAATTATCCATTCAGCAAACCTTTGAACGCAGGCGCAAATACGCAGCCAACGCCCCACATGCCACAGTCCTAAATTATCACATTTCGCGACTGCTTCGCTAGAAATGTTACCTTTCCGGCTGGTGGAGATGGAAGCATTCCGCGACCTGATGGTGGCTGCTGTCCCATGTTACTCGGTCCCCAGCCGCCACTATTTCTCAGATGTGCCGTCCCCGCATTGCATAACCACGTGTCACAAAGCATCACACGTGACCTGAACAAGCTGTTTCAGCCAAAGTCCACCTAACCACAGACAGGTGGACAAGTGCTTGTGGGCAAGGCAGCTACATCTCCTTGACGGCAGACTGGGTTAATATTGTGGAAGCTGGGACCCAGTCTGAGCGAGGGACGGAAGACGTCCTTCCCACACCAAGGATTGCAGGCCCTACCTCAGTCAGGGTTTCACCCACACTCTACAGCTCCGGAATGTCATGCTCCTTAGCCTCCTCCTCCTCCTCCTCCTCCTGCGCATCCTCATCCACTTTACCCTCCACACCAGTCCCAAGCTGGAAGCACTGCAGCACTGCCTCTGCGAAGCGGTAACAGGCTGTGCTGAAGCTACTATGCATAGTTGACAAACCCCACAATGCAGAAGAGGTGTGGACAGCTCTGAAACAGCAGTCAGATCACTGGCTCACACTTCTGAACCTAAAGCAAGGAAAGGTCGTGTGTGACAATGGCCGGAACCTGGTGGCAGCTTTGAGGCGAGGCCAGTTGATGCATGTTCCATGCGTGGCCCATGTGCTCAACCTGGTGGTTCAGCGGTTTCTAAAGTCATACCCTGAGCTGTCTGATCTGCTGATAAAAGTTCGCCGCCTATCGGCACATTTTCGCAAGTCACCTGCAACGTCAGCCGGCCTTGCCGGCTTTCAGCGCCGTTTGTGTCTTCCGGCCCACAGACTGGTGTGTGATGTCCCCACGCGTTGGAATTCAACTCTGCACATGTTGGTCAGGATATGTGAGCAGAAGAGGGCAGTTGTTGACTACCTGCATCACCTAAGTCGTCGGGAAATGGGTCAAACTCCACACAACACCTGAGGAGTGGAGATGGATGTCCGACCTATGTAATGTCCTCCAAAACTTTGAGGACTCCACCAAGATGGTGAGCGGCGATGACACCATTATTAGCGTCACCATACCGCTACTCTGCCTTCTAAAATGGTCTCTGCTGAAAAACAAAGAGGATGCTTTGCAGGCGGAGCGCGATGACTTGGAGCAAGAAACAGTAGTGGGTGTGGGTGATAACACACAGCCCAGCCTCATCTCATCACAACGTGCAGTGGAGGACTATGACGAGGAGGAGGAGGATGAAGACATGGAGCAAGTCTCTGGCCAAATTGAGGATATGACATGCCCACCAGTCATACCCTCGCTTCAGCGTGGCTGGCCAGAGGACAAGGGAGATGAGGAGGAGGAGTAAAGCATGTTCAGTCATCGTGTTGGTCAGGATACTGAAGTGATGGCTGTTAAGAGTCTGGCGCACATGGCTGACTTTATGGTAAGCTGCCTGGCTCGTGACCCTCGCGTTCAGAACATCTTGGCCGACAATCAGTACTGGTTGGCAACACTCTTAGACCCACGCTACAAGGAGAACTTTATGTCTCTCATTCCTGAGGCGGAGAGGTCAGCCAAAATGCAGCAGTTCCAGAAGGCCATAGTCACGGAAGTAGGCAAAGCATTCCCCTCACAAAACGCTAGCGGCATAGGTCAGGAATCGGTGGACAACCAAGGCGTACGGCCGAGAGGGGCACAAGTCCAATCCGCCAGAGGTAGGGGAACAGTCTTTACGATGTAGGACAGTTTTCTCAGCCCCTCACTTACCACAGCCCCTGAGGTGCGGGGTAGTGCCACAAAAAATGCTAAGTTTGGCCAGATGCTGAAGGAGTACCTTGCAGATCGAACAACTGTACTGCGACATTCCTCTGTGCCTTACAATTATTGGGTCTCCAAGCTGGACACGTGGCATGAATTGGCTCTCTATGCCTTGGAAGTCCTGGCCTGCCCTGCCGCTAGCGTTTTGTCAGAGCGTGTTTTCAGTGCCGCAGGTGGAATCATTACTGATAAACGCACCCGCCTGTAAAACTGAAAATGCTGACAGGCTCACTCTGATCAAGATGAACAAGGGTTGGATTGGGCCAGACTTCACCACACCACCAACAAATGACAGCGGAATTTAAATTTTGTTATGGGAATTCGCCTTGTACCTCCATCACCCATGGGTACACACTTCTGGACTTTGACTAATCTCTGGACTGCTCCTCCTTCTCCTCATGTGCCACCATGATGACCGTTACAATAGTTAGGCTGTTGTTTCAGGTATACCCCCAGTGGTAAATTTTTTCGCCCATTCTTTTAGAAAGGGCATTACAACGACAGGAGACCCACTCCTTTTCAATGGGAAAAATGTTTTGAGGTCCTCCTGCACGTCTCTATCCAGGGACAATGTGGAGCCTCCCAATTTTTGGATGCACTGCCAAAGGGCTATACTACAATATACCCACTTCAGGTTTACAGGCCCTTATGCACGTCTGTATGCATGGGTCATTGTTGAACCTCCCAATTTTTGGCTGCCCTGCCAAAGGGCTATACTACAATACACCCACTTCAGGTTTACAGGCCCTCATGCATGTCTATATGCATGGGTCATTGTTGAACCTCCCAATTTTTGGCTGCCCTGCCAAAGGGCTATACTACAATACACCCACTTCAGGTTTACAGGCCCTCATGCATGTCTGTATGCATGGGTCATTGTTGAACCTCCCAATTTTTGGCTGCCCTGCCAAAGGGCTATACTACAATACACCCACTTCAGGTTTACACGCCCTCATGCATGTCTGTATGCATGGGTCATTGTTGAACCTCCCAATTTTTGGCTGCCCTGCCAAAGGGCTATACTACAATACACCCACTTCAGGTTTACAGGCCCTCCTGCACGTCTCTATCCAGGGACAATGTGGAGCATCCCAATTTTTGGCTGCCCTGCCAAAGGGCTATACTACAATACACCCACTTCAGGTTTACAGGCCCTCCTGCACGTCTCTATCCAGGGACAATGTGGAGCCTCCCAATTTTTGGCTGCCCTGCCAAAGGGCTATACTACAATACACCCACTTCAGGTTTTCAGGCCCTCCTGCACGTCTCTATCCAGGGACACTGTGGAGCCTCCCAATTTTTGGCTGCCCTGCCAAAGGGCTATACTAAAATACATGCACTTCCTTACAATGGGCACTTCAGGTTTACAAGCCCTCATGCACGTCTCTATCCAGGGGCATTGGTGAACCTCCCAATTTTTGACTGCCCTGGCAAAGGAAAATACTACAATAGACCCACTTCCTCAAAATGGGCACATTATGTCAAGACAGGGCTTCATGTACGTCTCTTCTCAGGGACATCGGAGTGCCGCACAATGTTTTCACGTAAAATCTTTCATGTAATCACAAAAAGTAACATACACCAGCTGTATCTCACTATTGGGTATGTGCCCTTAACATTTCCACCCTGAATATTCATTTTGGTGTCATTTTGGAAGGTTTTCTGGTGACTCCGTAAAATTGGCGTGAAACTCGGACAACATTGTTCACAGCTGTGACTTTTGAGTAAGAAATGCTTTCAGGGGTCTTCCCCATGGTGTTGCCATGTCATTTGAGCACTCTTCTGAGACTTTTGTGACATTTTTAGGGTTTCTACATGCTGCCGGCAGTCATTTCATAAAACTACTCGGGTCTCCCATAGGATAACATTGGGCTCGGTGCTCGGGCCGAGTACACGAGTATCTTGGGATGCTCGGCCCGAGCTTCGAGCACCCGAGCATTTTAATACTCGCTCATCACTACTTATTACTCCACTAGAATACACCCGTATGGTAGTAAGGGTTATTGAAGGAACATTGGGATTTGACCCATGTTTTCAGATAGTACCTTATTATATTACGGATGAATGAATTGACTGTGCCCTGATTACAGGTAACAAGAACTTAGGGAGAGCCGTCGTGGAACGGGGACACCGTATAATTTAGGTGTTTAAAACTCCGTTGTTAGGCAGAACCAGAAACAGGGTTTAATAGGGACATTATCCCATCTCTGTTTGAAGTGTGTGTGTTTTAGACACTAGGTGTGGGAGAACACTGTTTTGTTATTTTAACAAATATTTATTAAAGGTTACATTTTAAAAGTGCACTTTAAGTAAGAAACAGAGTTAAAAGGGAGCAACTGAGACCCAGAATGACGTAGAAGAAAGAACATCTTGAGATTCCATAAAAGGGAACCTGGGACTGGTGACAGACCCTCAGTAAACCAGACTGTACCGTATAACATCACCATCTGCTGGTACCCATTAAAGTGGAGTAAAGTTGAATCGTACTCAGTTATCCCTATTGCGGTGCCCGGAGGGCTTAGCACCATCAGTCGCTCAGCAGAGGGGTAAGAACTGCAACACCTACAACACCCCTCATTCTCTCAATCCATCACTGCTGCCATGAGGTAATAGCTCCACCTGTAGGGAGCTCTACCACACTCAGCTGCACCCACCATCACCTCAGCGGCCGGCTTCCAGCGCCGTTTCCATATTACCGGGAACTACAGGTGGCGTCACGATCCCCTGTAAATATTCCCTTATCCCCCACCATCTACTTAAATGATAACCAGGGCACGAAACCTGGGATCACGACCACCTCTGATCTCCCCATCCAGCCGCCATCCGTCCCGGTGTCCAAGTAGCCCTAGCTCTGGCCACATCACGGTGACCTCACTGACGTTCGCATATTACACTCCTGGCTCTTGCAGAGTGCAGCATGAGAGCTGAGAGTGCCTGCTCTTCCTGCCTAAGGGGATGTATTCACTGAAAGTGTCTCCATATTTGGAAGTCATTGAGGTACCCCCATGGGACTATGTCGGATTTGGATGGGTAATAAATTAATTAATGAGGGTGTCTCTTTTCTTCATTTTTTTACCTATGTTGGATCTAGTTGTCTATGTGGGAATTCCTGTACTACTGCAGGATTCTTTTTTTTTGGGGGGAAGGCTATTCTTTAAAATAAATTAGTAAAACAGGGAATGTGTCTGGGAGTTTTATTTCAAATGCAATATTTTAGGTGTGTTTATTTTTATTCTTACTTACTGGGTTATTAATATTAGGTATCTGATAAAACCCTCAAAATTACTAATCCCGACAGGACACTTTGATGCGTCGAGTTGTGCCACCTGATGATCGTTTGGCTGTAATTTAGAGGTTCCTGGCAACAGGTCGTTCGAGGACAGACCTGCAATACTCTGCTGCAGTCTCACGGCCTCTGCTGAGCTGCCTGATACCCGAGACGTGTGAGGCCATCGTGAGTTTTCTGCTGCCATCCTACATGCAGTCACCAACAACCCCCGCTGGATGGATTGGTGTTGCCACAGGTTTTTCCAATCGCTGGCAATTTCAAAACTGCAGAGGTGCATTGGATGGTAAGCACGTGAGTATCACACAACCCCCCAACACGGGGACCTTGTATTTTAATTATAAGGGATATTTTAGCATGGTCCTCATGGCCCTGGTGGAACTGGAAACTATCGATGTGGTAGTGCTGGCCTGCTGTGTGCTGCATAACTTTCTGCGTCATAGCGATCAGTCATCATACACGCCGGCAAGTTATGTGGATTCTGTGGACCCCACAACAGGGGAGGTCCGTCCCAGCGATTGGCGTGCTTCCGACCATGGTGTGGCGCCACTACAGCCACTGAGCCACGGTCTGAGTACGCAGGATGCCAGGAGCAGCAGAGCCGCATACTGCTCCGATTTTAATGGTCCTGGGGCAGTAGCCTGGCAGCAACAGCAGTTGTAGGGTGACTGGTGTTGTCAGGCAGCAACATCAGGAAGAGGGTGGAGTCACCAGGGTGGCTGCACCAGGAGGATTATGGTGGTCTTTTGTTTATTTTGGGTGCTTACACATTAGTTAGTTAGTTAGGTTTTTTGTTTTTTTCTGTACTCTGACATGTTTGGGTATAGGCATTGTTTATCATCATTTTGTATTCATTTGCGTGATGTTGACACTTCTGTTTTTAATGTTTTGTGTGTGTTGTTATAATTCCTTTTTTTGTGCACAAAAACTACAACTCAGCAAAAACATAACCAAACTACCTGTGTCTGTCGTTACTTTTCAATAAGGGTCAGTTTCACATAGCTTTATGCTGTGCACAGAGGTCTGTGATACGTTAAATGGTATTGATGGGTCCGTGCAGCATTGTCTGCTAATGTCCAGTACCCAGGTCCAGCTCTTTGGGCCACACTGTATGCTGTGACTGTGTGTACATGTCCATTATGATGTGTTTGGCCACATGGGAACGTGTCCACACACATGGAGAATGCAATGGTGTTTGTGGGGGATGTAGGTACACTTCAGTACACACACGCAAACATGTGTGTACACACATAGTTCAGCCATGGCAGCTCTGCCATGGCATGGAACAATGCAGGCACATATGTCCATAGTGTTGTTTGTATCTTACCGCCATCACCTACAGACGCACACCTAGGCACTCTTAGTGTAATCCACTGTACTGCACAAGACACTACTGTGTGACACTTTGGCGCCTCGAAAGTGTGTTGCAGGAGCCACAATTGAGGACATGAGCGTGTATTTGTGACAAACTCCGATAGACAATGGCGTCATGTATTAGCCAGGCTTCCAGAGCTGGCTGACCAATCGTAACGCTATTGTGTTGTCCAATGAGCATGTATGGGGCGCGGTGTAAACCACTGTGGAACGCCTATCTCCACGCCACGCTGAACATGTACGCCCACATTGTCTTTGAGATTGCGGAGTGTGAAGCGGCGATGGAATGAGGCAAGATTGGTTCCGCTGTATGTGAGGCGATTTCCGGAGTGACACATCGCCTTAGCTTCAGGGCGAAATTGCAGCATGTGATGCCGCCATCGGCGATCTGAGGCGGACATGAAAAATGTGAGGGGGCACGTTATATCGCCACATATCCCCAGGCGAGATTGCGGCGTGTAACGGTACCCTTAGTTGCACATGTTGACTGATCAGATCAGCCGGCACGTTTTGGGAATGATGTGAGGTCACAGCATGAGTTTGCATCAAAGGGAGGGGGGTGATCAAGGACGTACCCAGTATGTCATTAGTCATAAAGGGGTTAATAGATGCAATTAAATTTGTGTCTTTTTTACAGAGGGCTTGCACAAAAAATTCCCAAACTCAGAACAGTCCCTGGTTATGACACACATCACTTTCTCTGACTGACACTAAGTTATGATTTTTTTTTCCTTGAAAGGCATAATATTAGCTTTCTGCTTTCTAGTGCACAAATAATTGTTTGGAGTATTTTTTCAATGTATTATGGCCACTTTACACGCGGCAACAGGAATATAGAAACCAGCACCTTTTACCTTCAAAACACCTTGCAGATACCTGAATTACACGCAGCCACTTCAAGATGTTTTTAAGATAAAAAGTACAATTGTCTCCGACACCTGCTGGTTTCTATCTTCCTGTTGTCGCGTGTAAAGTGGCCATTAGGGTTTTCTTTCTCAATCTCTACTGCTGAGCTGTGAGTTATAATGTCCTCTTGTTATTCTGAATCACTCTAAAATGGCTGCTCCATTCCCTGACTCTGCCATCGTACAGGCTATGGTAGTCACTCCTGATTGGATAAGATATACCATGTGAAGTAATAGCTGAAAATCAGTCCTGCAATTAGAGTCCTATGGGCATACAAAATACTGATAGGATATTTAGATAGTGAGCTCCAAGAGAGACAGCATTACTCATGTATGTAAAGTGCTATGGAATTAATAGCGCTATATAAATGAATAAATATTATTATAAATATTATTTGAAACTGGGCCCTCTCCTCCATGTTGGTTAGATGTTTGAGCCCTTGTTGGACTCTAAATCCTAAAACAGATATGCAGGTTGCCCCCCTTCACCTTCAATACGTATTAATGACCCTTATCCTATACTAATATACCCCATCTTAGCCCTCTTCTAATTATATATGTCCACCTTCCTGGGTCCCTTCAATGTGTCTCACAGTTTGTTGAAGGAGCCAACACCTCCTACCGCAGTTACGCTGATACCAGTGTTCCTGGGGGGCCCCCTGGAGTCAGAACTTCTCTCCTCCTTGCTGCACACGCTGTAATCCTGGTGCCTGGCCTCCTGTAAGAAGCACAACGTCACTTCCAGTTTTAATATCAAGAAGGAGCCGCACACAGGATTCTTTTTGCAGCCTTAATTTTTTCTTGAGGGGTCTTACAAAGTGGAGGGTGCGGGAGGGAGGACGGGGGAGCAGCCTATACTATGGCCTTTTCGCATCTTCAGTCGTGCTTCTACAGGTACAATTACCCTTCAATGTGTCTCTGTGCTGCAATACACCTTAGCTGAATGTGAGTCCAAGTGATGTAGGTCCTGGTATCGGCAACCCCCCCTTCCCCGCTAGCACAGGCACGGTTACAGTTTCTTCGACTGAGGCCATAATCATTACACCCCTGCTGAAAACCATTAATTTGTTGGCAGCTAAATGAAGTCATGCGAGCGAGCCTCCTTTGACAGATGCAATCCTCTGCAATATAAGAAATAATGGCAGTTTTTTTGGGTGATTTATGTGAATGAAATTACAAATTGTTAAAATTTGCTGTTGTACTTCATAAAATTCCACATAATTTAAATTTACAACAAATTATTTAATTTATCTCTAAAGGTAGCTCAAAATAAATCACATTCTAGGGCTAGCATGTACGTTAGCATTATTAGAGATGGAAAACTTCTCCGCATGCTGATCAAGGCACAAACTGAATACTGACACATTTCAAAGGCGATTCACTAAATATTGTAATAGATTTCTTGTACATGTCCTCAGCCCATCTGTTACACTGTGAGTATCTAGCACAATGATATTTCCCAGATTCTTCAGGCTTCAGTCCAGTGAGTTTACAATAAACTTCTCCTTTCTTTGTGTCTCTTGTTAGAGTCATACGTCCCTGAAGAGACTGGGCATAAGCTTTGCCATCATTGTAACATATGTATCCCATCCACTCCAGTCCTTTCCCTTCAGTTTGTCTGATCCAAGCTACACAATACATGTTAGTGCTGTCAGTGAGGGAGGCTCCGGTCACATTACAGGTCAGGTCCAGAGTCTCTGATGGTCTCACAATCCCAAGACCAGACTCCTCCATAGAAATTTGGGAAATGACATCTGCAAATTAAAAAAAATTAATAAGGTATTATAGTACTGAGAAACAAATAATAATTATCTTAAATTAGACTCACTTTGTAGGGACAATAAAACACTGAATAATCTTAGGAAAGTCTTCATTTCTATTCTGAGGACCTGATTTGTGTACTGACGGTTTCAATGTACGAGACCTCACGTTTGATCTATTTACATTCACGGTCATCTGCATAAATTTACATATTTATGATTTTGGCAAATTTAAACGGCCAGTAAGAATTTCACCCAGTGTGATATTTTGTCATTTGTGTGTCTTGAACACAGAAAGGATCGAGTGTCTTGAAACCCTTTCTTCACTTCTTAGGGCCCTTTCACATCTGCGTTTATTTCAAATCGCGGCAGATGCGGTGAAAAAACCGCATCTGCCGCGATTACCGCATACCGGCTGCACTTGCGGCGCGGTTGCGGTAAGCGCAATGCAAAGTATAGGCGGACTTGCGGCAGGTGCGGCAAGTGCGGTTTTGCACTTGCGGCAGGTGCGGCCGCGAAAAAAACCGCGGCTGACTGCGGTTTTTTTCGCGGCCGCACCTGCCGCAAGTGCAAAACCGCACTTGCCGCACCTGCCGCAAGTCCGCCTATACTTTGCATTGCGTTTACCGCAACCGCGCCGCAAGTGCAGCCGGTATGCGGTAATCGCGGCAGATGCGGTTTTTTCACCGCATCTGCCGTGATTTGAAATAAACGCAGATGTGAAAGGGCCCTTATTCTTTACATTTGCGATAATGGAAGATGTACAGGTTATGCAGACATTTAAAGTCATAGGAAAAAGCAACAACATGAAAAAAATATTTTTCTCAAAGTCAAACTTCTTTAAAATTTGATGCTTTTTTTGTACTTTTCGATCATTAGGGGCATAGAACATGATTCTGAGTCATAGCATCTGCCAATTTAGGTTCATGGCCACCACAAGCAAAAGGTTTCATCTATCAAATAAGTAATTGAGATTTGAGTGTATCATATCTCTCAATGCAAACTGCATACTTTAATTAGATTTCTTAGATTTAATAATTCTGGTTTAATTACTTTGAAAATCGTCATCAGACTAGCTATATAGCATTTTTTTTTAAATTTAGTCCATATTATCATTGTATGGTAGATTACTAGATCACAAAATAGTCTGTGATTCTCTTGGTGTTATGTAAATTGTCTCTTCAGGGAGGATGTAGACTTGAACTCTAGTGCAATTTATTGGAAGTAGCAATTCAAAAAGTCAAAAATGACCCTTTTACGTGTCTTGTCATATGACTTAGGATTTTTACCAGATCAGAACCTCAATTTGCAGACATAGTGTTTGGAGTAATTGCCCCTTATCAGTGCAAAGAATGAGATCTGATCTGGCTGTATGAGAGGCTAAGGGGTAAGCTTTTTACACATGGCCCCATAGAGAATGACACACCAATCTGGCAGTGAACACATCCTCATAGGCAGCAAGAACAGGCATTCCCATTACTCACACTACGAGAGCTGGGAATGTGACATGCATTAGTGAGGTTACTACAGGTTAAAATTATGGCTCTCACAAAGGGAATATCCTGCGGGCCTGGGAGTGTGATGTGTGGTGACATTATTGAGGTGACCGTAGGTCACACTCACCCCCCAGTGTGACCTGGCGACTTTGACCTGCGGTTGTGGCGCCCCTGTGACTAGGTGCCACAGGGTAGTATTGCACTTTAATAATAATGTGTTAACCCTGTGAAGTTATCAGTTCAAGGTTCACTTTATGGAGTCTATTTTTACACCCACCTTGGACCACACCACTTAGATAAAGGGGGAAACCGGTAAGTTAGTAGGTCCCACAAAAGGGGGGGTGGAGCCTAGGATAGAGTAGTGGGAGGGAAAGTTTAGTTAGTCAGATGGTGCTGGGAAGGCAGTCAGTAAGGACGAGCCTGACAGCAACGCTGCTGAGAGGAACCCCAACCTTCAAAGTGGGGGAACCAGGACTGAGGGCAACGGGCCAGGACTGGTTGGAGCCGGCTGGTCACATTGGGGAAGCATCGGCAGTGCGGGCAGCCGTAGCGGTGAGACGTTTATCTTTGGCTGCAGGCCTATGAGCTGCAGACCCATCACAAAAGGGGTAGCTGACAGCACCACAAGGTACCTCACCCCTCAGGACCACATTAGATCCAAGATCACAGGAGCAACGGCCCGAGTACCGATTACGGGGGTAGTAAGAGGCCCTGTCAAAACCGGCAAAGGAAACCCGTGCTCCACTGTGGGAGATCAAGGGACTGGGGGGGGAGCTCTGCGAGGGTGGTAGAGTTAAAAGGGAGCAACTGAGACCCCTTACCATCAAACAACCAAGGGGGTGGGTCAAGAAAACACCCATGCCAGGTCAGGACTATAAAAACCAAACAGGGCGCGGCCGGAGGGCAGAACGAGAACCAGTGCCAGACTCCAGACACATTACCCGCAAGTGACCTGGTAATGATAGCGGTACCGAAAATGGCTGACGTTATCCGTGAGGTGGAGGAACAGATAAGGGCTGACCAAGCCGCCCCGGGCATCCCAACCCTAGAGACTGTCGGAGATGATTTGATTTTCTGGGGAACAGCGCTGCGAGACCTACGGGCCCGCCTGCAGGAGACCGCAGACTGGACCATCCAGCACTGGAGTGCTGAAATGGTCCTAACAGTGAACCAGTGTGCGGAGCAGCGAAAAGCCCAGCGGGAAAACACGGAACCGGGGGTGACGGTGGACACCCAAACCGAGTGCCCGGTGACCGGAGACGCCGCTACCAACACCGAGTTAACACGGCTGGTGCAGGGAGACCGGAGATCCAGCACCATAACCGCCGAGGAGCCCGGACAGGAGGAGATCACCGTGAGAGACCTCATCCGTTTCCCCGAGGAGCCGGCTTATGAGAGAAATGAGGAGGTCAGTGTCGGAGAGGAGGAGGGATCAGAGGAGGAAGGAGCTGTCGGTGGAGCAGAGGAGGCCGAGCCCCACGAATTATGGAGGGCTCCGGTATCAGCAACCCAAGTCGTGGCTGCAGGGAAGAGAGTGGTTCAGTCTGTGAAGGAGTCGTCACTGCCATGGCAACAGGTGGGCCGACCCCAGTCCACATCATCGAACCCGGCTGACGAGGCTGAAAGGCAGAGTCGCCGTGAAGCCTGGTGGGTTAATGAGATGGAGACCCACCAGGCCCGCATGATTGCCCGCAATCAACCCCCTGCAACCAATCAGTCAACGAAAAACAGGAGTGGTTACCATCTTTAATTTGACTACCGGGTATGGGTTCGCCCCGGGGGAGGGCCTGCTTGCGGAAGTTTTTGTTGGGCAAAGGGATGTAGAGGCCCGTCTTCCCAGGGGCCACCAGGATAGGGATCTGTACAGTGGGGACATGATTACATATGAGCGCCATGCAGGACCTAGAGGGTGGTTCACCATTCGGGTGAGCCGATACTACAGGTAAAGAGAAGAACTGGTAACCAGTAATGTGTACAGTACTTTCTTTATGTTTTCTTTATAGTACATGAATGTAAATGAACGGTGTGTTTTTTATTGAGCCTGATGAACAGTAAATCAGAGACTTGGAACCCGGTCCCTGTTGGACCGAGGTGGACTAGAATAACAATAAGTGTTAATGCAACGTTATAAGCAATGAGCCTACCGCAAGTGAAGATTATGAGCAAGCGTAAAAGTTACTGTTATATATGTTTGAAGTTAACCAAGTTTCATTAAGGTACCTTTACACCCCGCTACAGAAGGTTAGAAACAATCGGGTGTCTCACGTGCGCGAGCACGTACCAACGGTTGCAAACGGTACCCGATACCGCCTTTACACGCCGCTACAAGGTGCTCTACAGAAGGTTTAATCTATCTCTGGAGGCACCGCCGGGTGCCACAAGTTACCTTCTGTAGAGCACCGTCCCTCATTTACACGCCGCTACAGAAGGTAATATGGGAGGACCTGGGGCAGCAGGGAAAACACATAGGCGTGCCAGAATTGTGGATTACGAGACGCTCGTACGATGATTGGACAATGCAATGGCATCATGATTGGCCACCCAGCGGAGGAGGCTGGCTAATACATGACGCTATGGCAATTGTGTAGTGTGACTGGTCAGCTCCTTAAATATGCCGCCCTATGCAGCGACAACCAATCGTAACGCAGGAGCTTCCACCAATGTTCGCTGAAGGGGGGCGGTTACCCGGAGGCTGTGTCACGCCCCAGCGAGTTAACTAGGTGTCGAAAAAACCTTACCGTACCTTATTTAGACGCCGCTACCATCGGGTTGAAATCAACCTGTTTTAGAGCACTGCTCTGAAACAGGTGCCGAAAGTGACGGGTGGCAACAAGCTAGTTTACACGCCGATACCTCGGGTTGATTTGACGGTGCAAGATACATTTGTCTCCGAAACCCAGTTGTTTTCAACCTTCTGTAGCTGCGTGTAAAGGTACCTTTACAAATAAAAATGTCAACTAATACCCAGTTTGGTTTAACACCCGCGGACTGGTATGTTTCACCAAGGGGGAGTGTGGCGCCCCTGTGACTGGGCGCCACAGGGTAGTATTGCACTTTGATAATAATGTGTTAACCCTGTGAAGTTATCAGTTCAAGGTTCACTTTATGAGTCTATTTTTACACCCACCTAGGACCACACCACTTAGAATAAAGGGGGGGGGGCGGTAATTTAGTAGGTCCCACAAAAGGGGGGGTGGAGCCTAGGACAGAGTAGTGGGAGGTAAAGTTTAGTTAGTCAGATGGTGCTGGGAAGGCAGTCAGTAAGGACGAGCCTGACAGCAACACTGCTGAGAGGAACCCCAACCTTCAAAGGGGGGAACCAGGACAGAGGTCAACGAGCCAGGACTGCTTGGACCCGGCTGGTCACATTGGGAAAGCATCGGCAGTGCGGGTAGCCATAGCAGTCAAATGTTTATCTTTGGCCGCAGACCGACGATCTGCAGACCCATCACAAAAGGGATAGCTGACAGCACCACAAGGTACTTCACCCCTCAGGACTACATTAGATCCAAGATCACAGGAGCAACGGCCCAAGTACCGGTGGTGGGGGTAGTAAAAGGATCCATCAAAACCGGCAAAGGAAACTCGTGCTCCACCGTTGGAGACCAAGGGACTGGCGGGAGAGCTCTGCGAGGGTGGTAGAGTTAAAAGAGAGCGTCTGAGACTCAGAAAGACGTAGAAGGAAGAACATCTTGAGACTCCATAAAAGGGAACCTGGGACTGGTGACAGACCCTCAGTAAACCAGACTGTACCGTATACCATCACTATCTGCCGGTACTCATTAAAGTGGAGTAAAGTTGAATCGGACTCAGTTATCCCTATTGCGTTGCCCGGACTGCTCATCACCATCAGTCGCTCAGCAGAAGGGTAAGAACTGCAACACCTACAACACCCCTCATCCTCTCAATCCATCACTGCTGCCCTGAGGTAATAGCTACAACTGTAGGGAGCTGTACCAAACTCAGCTGCATCCACCATCACCTCAGTGGCAGGCTTGCAGCGCTGGCTCCATATTACCGGGAACTACAGGTGGCGTCATGATCCCCTGTAAATATTCCCTTCTCCCCCACCATCTACTTAAATGATAGCCAGGGCACGGAACCGGGATCCCGATCACCCGTGATCTCCTCATCCAGCCGCCATCAGTCCCGGTGTCCGAGTACCCCTAGCTCTCGCCACATCACGGTGACCTCACTGACATTCGCATATTACACTCCTGGCTCTTGCAGAGTGCAGCATGAGAGCTGAGAGTGCCTGCTCTTCCTGCCTAAGGGGATGTATTCACTGAAAGTGTCTCCATATTTGGAAGTCATTGAGGGACCTCCATGGGATTTGGATGGGTAATAAATTAATTAATGAGGGTGTCTCTTTTCTTTATTTTTTTACCTATTCTGTCTTTGTATGTCTTTCAGGTACATTTTTACGGACTATGTTGGATCTAGTTGACTATGTGGGAATTCCTGTACAACTGCAGGATTCTTTTTTTGGGGGGGAAGGCTATTCTTTAAAATAAATTAGTGAAACAGGGAATGTGCCTGGGAGTTTTATTTCAAATGCAATATTTTAGGTGTGTTTATTTTTATTCTTACTTACTGGGTTATTAATGTTGGGTATCTGATAAAAACCTCAAAATTACTAATCCCGACAGGACACTTTGATGCTTCGAGTTGTGCCACCTGAGGATCGTTTGGCTGTAACCTGTTCCTGTACGTGGACGTTGGCATGAATGGCCGTGTCTCAGATGGGCGTGTGTTTGCACACAGCTCCTTGGCGGAAGACCTAAGGAGAGGTGCTCTGAACTTGCCCTCAAATGATGTCACGACCGATCATCTCAACTTTGCGTTTGTGGGAGATGAAGCCTTCCCACTTCAGGCTCACCTACTACGGCCATATCCCCAGAAGACGGTTACTTCTGAGCAGCGCATTTTCAATTACCGGCTATCCCGGGCTCACTGTGTGGTTGAAAATTCGCTCGGAATCATGGCCAATAAATTCTGCGTGTTTCATACGCATTTGCATATGAAACTGGAAACTATCGATGTAGTAATGCTGGCCTGCTGTGTGCTGCATAACTTTCTGCATCACAGGGATCAGTCATCATACAAGCCGGCAAGTTATGTGGATTCTGTGGACTCCACAACAGGGGAGGTCCGTCGCAGGGATTGTCGCTGAGCCACGGTCTGAGTGCGCAGGATGCCAGGAGCAACAGAGCCGCATACTGCTCCTTCTTTAACGGCCCAGGGGCAGTGGCCTGGCAGCACCAGCAGGTGTAGGGTGACTGGTGTTGTCAGGCAGCAACATCACGAGGAGGGTGGAGTCACCAGGGTGGCTGCACCAGGAGGATTATGGTGGTCTTTTGTTTATTTTGGGTGCTTACACATTAGTTAGTTAGTTAGGTTTTTTGTTTTTTTTCTGTACTCTGACATGTTTGGGTATGGACATTGTTTATCATCATTTTGTATTCATTTGCGTGATGTTGACACTTCTGTTTTTAATGTTTTGTGTGTGTTGTTATAATTTCTTTTTTGTGCACAAAAACTACAACTAAACAAAAACACCAAACTACCTGTGTCTGTCGTTACTTTTCAAAACAGGGCAGTTGCACATAGCTTTATGCTGTGCACAGAGGTCTGTGATACGTTAAATGGTATAGATGGGTCCGTGCAGCATTGTCTGCTAATGTCCAGTACCCAGGTCCATCCCTTTGGGCCACACTGTATGCAGTGACTGTGCGTACATTTCCATTATGATGTGTTTGGCCACATGGGAACACGGTCCACACACATGGGGAATGCAATGGTGTTTGTGGGGGATGTAGGTACACTTCAGTACACACACGCAAACGTGTGCACACACATAGTTCAGCCATGGCATGGAACAATGCAGGCACATATGTCCACAGTGTTGTTTGTATCTTACCGCCATCACCTACAGATGCATACCTAGCCATTCTTAGTGTAATCCACTGTACTGCACAAGACGGCTCCTGTGTGACACTTTGGCGCCTCGAAAGTGTGTTGCAGGAGCCACAATTGAGGACACGAGCCTGTATTTGTGACAAACTCCGATAGACAATGGCGTCATGTATTAGCCAGCCTTCCAGAGCTGGCTGACCAATCGTAACGTTGTTGTGTTGTCCAATGAACATGTATGGGACGCGGTGTAAACCACTGTGGCACGCCTATGTCCTCGCCGCGCTGAACATGTACACCTACATTGCCTTTGAGATTGCGGCGTGTGAAGCGGCGATGGAATGAGGCAAGATTGGTTCCTCTGTAGGTGAGGCGATTTCCGGAGTGACACATCGCCTTAGCTTCAGGGCGAAATTGCAGCATGTGATGCCGCCATCGGCGATCTGAGGCGGACATGAAAAACGTGAGGGCGCACGTTATAGCGCCACATATCGCCCGGCGAGATTGCGGCATGTAACGGTACCCTTAGTTGCATGTTGACTGATCAGATCAGCCGGCACGTTTTGGGAATGATGTGAGGTCACAGCATGAGCTCGCATCAAAGGGAGGGGGGTGATCAAGGACGTACCCAGTATGTCATTAGTCATAAAGGGGTTAATAGATGCAATTAAATTTGTGTCTTTTTTACAGAAGGCTTGCACAAAAAATTCTCAAACTCAGTACAGTCCCTGGTTATGACACACATCACTTTCTCTGACTGACACTAAGTTATGATTTTTTTTTCCTTGAAAGGCATAATGTTAGCTTTCTGCTTTCTAGTGCACAAATAATTGTTTGGAGTATTCTTTCAATGTATTAGGGTTTTCTTTCTCAATCTCTACTGCTGAGCTGTTAGTTACAATGTCCTCTTGTTATTCTGAATCACTCTAAAATGGCTGCTCCATTCCCTGACTCTGCCATCGTACAGGCTATGATAGTCTCTCCTGATTGGATAAGATATACCATGTGATGTAATAGCTGAAAATCAGTCCTGCAATTAGAGTCCTATGGGCATACAACATACTGATAGGATATTTAGATTGTGAGCTCCAAGAGAGCATGTATGTAAAGTGCTATGGAATTAATAGCGCTATATAAATGAATAAATATTATCTAATATATAAAGCTGAATGTGTGTATGTGTGTGTGTGTATGTATGTTTGTCCGGGATTAGCATCTACACCGTCGCATCTACAGCCACAAAATTTTGCACAGTCACACGTCTGGACCCCGAGAGCATCATAGGCTATGTTGTGAGGCAAAATTTTAACCCTGCGCGTTCCAGTTCACCAAACAATTTTGCCCCTATCTACATAATGGGGAAAAAGTGACAGTTACCAGTTGACAGTTGTGAATGAGAGGGGCTTAATGATAGCGCCAAAGACTAACAGCACATACCAGCATATAGTCACTAAGGTGGGGCCCCAACATGATATATTCACCATGCACGGGGACATGTATACCCACCACATGCCCAGAAAGAGTAACAGCAAATGTATAGTCGTTAAGGTGCAGCCCCAATATTGGATACTCACCACGCACCCGAACAAACACACACACACCACAAAGAGACACACACAACACAGAGACACACACCCCCACCCCCACGGGGACACACACCCTATAGCGACACATGCACTCACCCCACAGGGACACACACACACAACACAGACACACACACCACACAGACCTCCCCCCACAGGGAGACACACACATACACACACTATAGGGACACATGCACTCACCCCACAGGGACACACACACACACCACAAAGAGAGACACACAACACAGAGACACACACACCCCACACAGACACCCCCCCACAGGGGCACACACATACACACCCTATAGGGACACATGCACTCACCCCACAGGGACACACACACACACCACAAAGAGACACACACAACACAGATACACACACACACCCACACAGATCCCCCCCCCCCCCACAGGGACACACACACATACACACCCTATTGGGACACATGCACTCACCCCACAGGGACACACACACACCACAAAGAGACACACACAACAGAAACACACACCACACAGACCCCCCCACAGGGACATACACACCCTATAGGGACACATGCACTCACCTCACAGGGACACACACATACACACACCCCAGGGGCACACACACCACACAGACAGACACAGATGTGCACAAATCACCTCAAACAACTCGCCTCATGCGTCTGCTATCTTTAATTTCCAAATATAAACATCTGATTAAAAACAGCCAATGTGCAACTCATGTGCCATATAGGGAATTAAGGCAGATGTCAGTCACATGAGCTGTCTATTATGTGTATGTGTGAGGTAACATATACTGCCCGGCCAGGGGGAGGGTTTACGGTTGGCTGGAGATTTATTAGGCTGCCTATAGCAACCAATCACAGCTAAGCTTCTATTTTCTTACAGGTCATTAATATGACATATTCAAATTCTATTTTGTTATAGCTAACATCAGTTATTTATTAACCCGGGCGTAGCCGGGTAGTACAGCTAGTTATAAATATTATTTGAAACTGGGCCACCTCCTCCATATTGGTTAGATGTTTGAGCCCTTGTTGGACTCTAAATCCTAAAACAGACATGCAGGTTGCCCCCCTTCTCCTTCATTACGTATTAATGACCCTTATCCTATACTAATGTACCCCATCTTGGCCCTCTTCTAAGTATATATGTCCACCTTCCTAGGTACCTTCAATGTGTCTCACAGTTTGTTGAAGGAGCCAACACCTCCTGCCATGGTTACGCTGATACCAGTGTTCCTGGGGGGCCCCCTGGAGTCAGAAATTCTCTCCTCCTTGCTGCACACACTGTAATCCTGGTGCCTGGCCTCCTGTAAGAAGCACAACGTCACTTCCAGTTTCAATATCAAGTAGGAGCCGCACACAGGATTCTTTTTGCAGGTTTTATTTTTTCTTGTTGGGTCTTACAAAGTGGAGGGTGCGGGAGGGATGACAAAGGTGCAGCCTATTCTACGTCCGTTTCGCACTGTCAGTCATGTTTCTAAGGGTACAATCACCCTTCAATGTGTCCCTGTGCTGCAATACACCTTAGCTGAATGTGAGTCCAACTGATGTAGGTCCTGGTATTGGCAATCCCCCCTTCCCCGCTAGCACAGGCACGGTCATAGTTTCTCCGACTGAGGCCATAATCATTACACCCCTGCTGAAAACCATTAATTTTTTGGCAGCTAAATGAAGTCATGCGAGCGAGCCTCCTTTGACAGATGTAATCCTCTGCAATATAAGAAATAATGGCAGTTTTTTTGGTGATTTATGTGAATGAAATTGCAAATTGTTAAAATTTGCTGTTGTACTTCATAAAATTCCACATAATTTAAATTTACAACGAATTATTTAATTCATCTCTAAAGTTAGCTCAAAATAAATCACATTCTAGGGCTAGCATGTACGTTAGCATTACTAGAATTGGAAAACTACTCTGCATGCTGATCCAGGCACAAACTGAATACTGACAACATTTCAAAGGCGATTCACTAAATATTTTAATAGATTTCTTGTACATGTCCTCAGCCCATCTGTTACACTGTGTGTATGATATCTCTCTCTAGCACAATAATATGTCCCAGATTCCCCAGGTTTCAGTCCAGTGAGTTTACAATAAACTTCTCCTTTCTTTGTGTCTCTTGTTAGAGTCATACGTCCCTGAAGAGACGGGGCATAATATTTGCCATCATTGTAACATATGTATCCCATATATTCCAGTCCTTTCCCTTCCGGTTGTCTGATCCAAGCTACACAATGCATATTAGTCCTGTCGGTGAGGGAGGTACCGGTCACTTTACAGGTCAGGTCCAGAGTCTCTGATGGTCTCACAATCCCAGGACCAGACTCCTGCATAGAGATTTGGGAAATGACATCTGCAAATAAAAAATAATAATAAGGTATTATAGTACTGAGAAACAAATAATAATTATCTTAAATTAGACTCACTTTGTAGGGACAATAAAACACTGAACAATCTTAGGAAAGTCTTCATTTCTATTCTGAGGACCTGATTTGTGTACTGACGGTTTCAATGTACGAGACCTCACGTTTGATCTATTTATATTCACGGTCATCTGCATAATTTTACATATTTATGATTTTGGCAAATTTAAGCAGACAGTAAGAATTTCACCCAGTGTGATATTTTGTCATTTGTGTGTCTTGAACACAGAAAGGATCGAGTGTCTTGAAACCCTTTCTTCACTTCTTATTCTTTACATTTGCGATAATGGAAGATATACAGGTTATGCAGACATTTAAAGTCATAGGAAAAAGCAGCAACATGAAAAAAATATTTTTCTCAAAGTCAAACTTCTTTAAAATTAGATGCTTTTTTTGTACTTTTCGATCATTGGGGGCATAGAACATGATTCTGAGTCATAGCATCTGCCAATTTAGGTTCATGGCCACCACAAGCAAAAGGTTTCATCTATCAAATAAGTAATTGAGATTTGAGTGTATCATATCTTTCAATGCAAACTGCATACTTTAATTAGATTTCTTAGATTTAATAATTCTGGTTTAATTACTTTGAAAATCGTCATCAGACTAGCTATATAACATTTTTTTTTAAATTTAGTCCCTATTATCATTGTATGGTAGATTACTAGATCACAAAATAGTCTGTGATTCTCTTGGTGTTATGTAAATTGTCTCTTCAGGGAGGATGTAGACTTGAACTCTAGTGCAACTTATTGGAAGTAGCAATTCAAAAAGTCAAAAATGACCCTTTTACGTGCCTTGTCATATGACTTAGGATTTTTACTAGATCAGAACCTCAGTTTGCAGACATAGTGTTTGGGGTAATTGCCCCTTATCAGTGCAAAGAATGAGATCTGATCTGGCTGTATGAGAGGCTAAGGGGTAAGCTTTTCTCCCCATGGCCCCATGGAGAATGACACACCAATCTGGCAGTGAACACATCCTCATAGGCAGCAAGAACAGGCATTCCCAGTACTCACACTACAAGAGCTGGGAATGTGACATGCGGTGGCATTAGTGAGGTTACTACAGGTTAAAATTACGGCTCTCACAAAGGGACTATCCTGCAGGCCTGGGAGTGTGATGTGTGGTGACATCATTGAGGTGACCGTAGGTCACACTTGTCCGCAGTGTGACCTGGCGACTTTGACCTGCGGTTGTGGCGCCCCTGTGACTAGGCGCCACAGGGTAGTATTGCACTTTAATTATAATGTTTTAACCCTGTGAAGTTATCAGTTCAAGGTTCACTTTATGGTGTCTATTTTTACACCCACCTAGGACCACACCACTTAGATAAAGGGGGAAACCGGTGATTTAGTAGGTCCCACAAAAGGGGGGGTGGAGCCTAGGATAGAGTAGTGGGAGGGAAAGTTTAGTTAGTCAGATAGTGCTGGGAAGGCAGTCAGTAAAGACGAGCCTGACAGCAATGCTGCTGAGAGGAACCCCAACCTTCAAAGGGGGGAACCAGGACAGAGGGCAATGGGACAGGACTGGTTGGAGCCAGCTGGTCACGTTGGGGAAGCATGGGCTGTGCGGGCAGTCATAACGGTTAGACGTTTATCCTTGGCCGCAGACCGACAAGCTGCAGACCCATCACAAAAGGGGAAGCTGACAGCACCACAAGGTACCTCACCCCTCAGGACCACATTAAATCCAAGATCACAGGAGCAACGGCCCAAGTACCGGTGGCGGGGGTAGTAAGAGGCCCCATCAAAAGCGGCAAAGGAAACCCGTGCTTCTCTGTGGGAGATCAAGGGACTAGTGAGAGAGCTTTGCGAGGGTGGTAGAGTTAAAAGGGAGCAACTGAGACCCAGAAAGACGTAGAAGGAAGAACATCTTGAGACTCCATAAAAGGGAACCTGAGACTGGTGACAGACCCCCGGTAAACCAGACTGTACCGTATACCATCACAATCTCCGGTACCCATTAAAGTGGAGTAAAGTTGAATCGGACTCAGTTATCCTCATTGCGGTGCCCGGAGGGCTCAGCACCATCAGTCGCTCAGCAGAGGGGTAAGAACTGCAACACCTACAACACCCCTCATTCTCTCAATCCATCACCGCTGCCCTGAGGTAATAGCTCCACCTGTAGGGAGCTGTACCACACTCAGCTGCATCCATCATCACCTCAGCGGCTGCCTTGCAGCGCCGGTACCATATTACCGGGAACTACAGGTGACGTCATGATCCCCTGTAAATATTCCTTTTTCCCCCACCATCTACTCAAATGATAACCAGGGCACGGAACCGGGATCCCGACCACCCGTGATCTCTCCATCCAGCCACCATCAGTCCCGGTGTCCAAGTACCCCTAGCTCTGGCCACATCATGGTGACCTCACTGACGTTCGCATATTACACTCCTGGCTCTTGCAGAGTGCCGCATGAGAGCTGAGAGTGCCTGCTCTTCTTGCCTAAGGGGATGTATTCACTGAAAGTGTCTCCATATTTGGAAGTCATTGAGGGACCTCCAAGGAACTATGTCTGATTTGGATGGGTAATAAATTAAATAACGAGGGTGTGAAATATATATAAAAAAATATGATTAAACAGAGTATCTCTACTTTGCAGAACTCTTACCTAATGGCTGCTGTTGGTATTCAGTATGAATCTTGGCATCTATGGCCAGTAAATGCACAAGAAGACTTAGGATGGGCAGGGGCGAAATGAAAGTGTGTGCATGTGCACTAAGCATAAAGATATACAGGCGCCATCTTAACTGTGGGTTGTTAATACTGGCAAGCAGTACAAACATGGGAGGTATCAGAAACATTACATGATATAGTGTAACTGTAAAATTATGATGATGCATGGCTTAAATTTAGTCATATTCAGTTGGGGTTGTATTTTGTAATCTGAGAATATGAGGTTCATATGAAGAGCTAGGGAAAAGCAGCATTGTGTAGATACATATAAGACATTGCCTGCCAGACCTAACCCAAAAATGAGCAGAGATTGGCCACCATTATACTGGGATTTCAGGGAACAAAAAGTCCCCGTTGCTCCAGATGGCTAATTACTGTTAAAGGGGTGTAATACAGAACTGCTATTCCGAGATCGAATAATGGCTCAAGATATGCGGACCAAGGAAATTAATGAAAGTGCAGCTATGGTGTGGTAATAGGTGGTAGCAGGATGGAATAATATGCACTTAAGTACCAGCATAGACCAAACTTTTTTTATAACATGTAAATATATAAAGCAAACCAGGGTGAGTCTGCTTGCCAGTAGGAGATCATCCTAGAGAGGAGAAAAAGGGAAAAATGAGTAAATGATATGAGATCATCAAAATTGATTATAGATAAAAATATTTTTGTCATAGCCTTTTTATAACATAAAAGGGAGCTCCATACCGAGGACCAAGGGTAAGAAATTGCTTTAAAAAAATCGTTGTGTATTTTTCAGTCTACATTAAAGCCCATAGGTTTGAGTGTTTTTAACTTATATATCCACTCAAATTCTCTTCTTTTTAATAACGCAGTGCGATTGCCATCCTTTTTTGAAATAGGAATATGATCAATGATCTTAAATCTCAGATCCTTCTATGAGTAGCCAGCTTCCACGAAATGCTTGGGGACTAGAAGGTCAAGCCAAGCTTTTCTTCCTTATAGTTTATCTATGTTGGTTAATATAGGTTATGAAGTCGCAAGTAGTGTCACCGATATACCATGATGAACATGGGCATTGCAGCAGGTAAATGACATTTTCAGATGTACAGGTCAAATAGTGATTGATTTTATGAACTATGCCTGTGTTGGGATGAATAAAATCTAGACCTTTCAGCTATAAAGAGCAATTGACAGAAGATAGACAATGGTAACAACCCATTCTACATGTCCCAGTAAGTGATGTCTGGGAGTTACTCTTGAAAAAGCCAAGGTCAGAATGTGTAAAATGATTGCTCAAATTCTTACCACATATACAAGAAAGAAAGGGACATTTTCAAAGTCAGGTAACCAATGGAGGTATTTTCAATAACATGGACCAGTGCTTCTTGACAATATGGGCATCTATACCACTTTCCTCGCTGAAACTAGAGAATAATGGGATGTGAAGTATACATTTTTGGGGGTAAAGTCCCCTTTTTTAATATTTACTTTATTCATCACCTTCTTGGATTTATTGCTTCTAGGACCTGCACCTGCATTTAAAGAGGATCTTTCACCCCCCCCATACATGCTGATCTAATTACAGTACTCAATGCAGCATGTCTGCTGCATTCAGGCAAGGGGTCCCCCATCCCTTGAGCCTCCCTATAACCTGAGATAATTGAATTTAAAAACTTACAATGTGGAGCCAAATTGGTGTGGTCTTATGGCTCGAGCCACTTCTCTCCACAGGGCAATTTCATGCTCTCTGTACATAGTATCCTCCCTCCGCCGCCTCCTACTGCCAGTCAGGGGCTCCCTTTCCTGAGCCTCCATGAAAAGCTGGATGCAGGCGCAGAGCGAGATATCGATTTTTGCGGTGCTGGCTGCCTGCCCCGACTCCTGCCATGATGTCACCACTTTTCCCCGCACTGCTCCGTGGATAACATGCAGCAGGGCGAGGAAAGGTGCTGACGTCACAGCCAGAGGCAGAGCAGCCGGCCTCCTGCTGTTACATCACCGCCTTTCCCCGCCCTGCACCGTGGTTAACATGGAGCAGGACAGGGAAAAGCAGTGATGTCATGTATGGAGGCGGGGCAGGGAGCCAGCACTGCAAAAATCGATATCTCGCTCTGCGCCTGCATCCAGCTTTTCATGGAGGCGCAGGAGAGGGAGCCCCTGACTGGCAGTAGGAGGCGGCGGAGGGAGGATACTACATACAGGTGTGAAATTGCTCTGTGGAGAGAAGTGGCTCCAGCCATAAGACCACACCTATTTGGCTCCATATTGTAAATTCAATTATCTCGGGGTACTGGGGGGCTCAAGGGATGGGGGACCCCTTGCCTGAATGGAGCAGACATGCTGCATTCAGTGTTGCAATTAGATCAGCATGTATGCGGGGTTGACAGGTCCTCTTTAACAATGAAATTCGTGCTGTTCCTTTTTTCTTTCTATTATATTATCCCAGGAATATTTGCACTATTTTACCTACCCCTTTTTTTTATGTTTTCCCCTTTTTCCCTTTTTTTCTGAGACTATGAATACAAATGTCACTGGACCATGTGTTTTTTCCTATACCATGGAAGATGAGGAGTGCATTCTCGGAGGTATTGGTGGAGAAGCTGCTTTCCTTAATATAAACTCTATCTCTGATCGAAAACCCAAGTCTGAAAATGATTCTAAGCGAGTCACAACTATGCATTGGCATCTTGTCAGCCTAGAATATTTTAATGCTAAAATGAATCTGAGAGGACTTCGTTCTAGCATCAGGCCTACCCTTATGATGAATAATGTAACCTTTTGCTCTAAGTTTTGCCATATTACTAATAAATTTGCCAAGGACACTATCCTACTGAACATGGACTTTTTGCAGCACAAAATCAGAGATGTACACGACACCATTTCAGACTGAGAAAAAACTCAAGACTTCCCTTTCTGATGATGACCTAAAAACCTTCAAAGATTCTATTTTGTCACGTCTTGATAAATTATGCAAGGACAATAAAAGAAAGAAATGGACTAGACTTGTGGAAGATATAAAAATGGCAATATTTACAACTGGCAGCGAGAACACTCAAATAACTGGCGCAAGAGAGGTCACTCCTGTAACAATGAAAATAATGTCTCTAATGTTCATCGTGTTAATAATAACCTTCTTTCCCCAATTTTAACTTAACCCGATCTTTTCCTAACAGATCTAGATCTAGATCTCTTCTGACAGAAACCAACCGGCAGAAAAGGAGATGGGGCAGACGCCACACTGGCGTGGCATAAGAGTAAAAAAGGGCACATTGTAAGTACCACTATTGACACAGATGGGAACAAGGAGCAGGGACCCCTACTTTTTTAGAAAGCTTACCATACAATGTCACTTTCTCCATGAAGAAAGGAGCAAATATGGAGTTCCTTCCCCCCCAATGCCGGAAAATTTTAGTCAGAGTGAAGCAGGCAAGAAGAGTTTGTGCATGTGGATTTCAAATGTCAGTCTAATAAGTTCTACCCCCTACACCACAAGAGAGACCTTTCAACAGTTAGTTTTGAAAGAGTTACGTACATTGGTTTATCACAAAAGAAAGGATAACCTTAGTCCTGTGAGAGAGAAGCTATTGCCTCATTAAAAACTAATAAAAATATTGTCATCAAGAATGCAGACAAAAGGGGGATAGTCGTGATGAACAGAGGATGGTACCAGGAGGAGAAGTAGAGAATTTTGGAAGACCTTGATTATTATGAGAAATTAAATCAAGATCCCTCTATAACAATATTCTTCAATATAAAAATATAACAAACTCATCAAAGCAGCATACGTTAGTGGAGTTTTGAATAAGAAAGAAAATAAATTCCTAGATATTCCACAATTTAAGGCACCGTACTTTTACTTTCTTGCCAAACTCCATAAAAACCCATCTAATCCACCCGGCAGTCCCATCATTTCGGGTGTAGAATCAATCACGAGTAACCTCTCTCATTATGTAGATCTATATCTACAAAAATATGTATTGAAATTAGCTTCTCATCTAAAAGATTCAACTCATTAAAGGGAACCTGTCACCTGATTCTAAGTCCCTACACTATCACTAGCTGTCCCTACACCTTCCTAGCTGCTCCCTATCTATCCCTTTCTCATCTAAAGTGTCCCTATTAAACATGTGAAAAAGAAGTTTAAACTTACTGCAGTCCCCGTGGTTGGGGGACTGGGTAGGCGTGGCCACGCTTGATTCACCACTCCTTCGTGGTGTAGTGCACGCCCCGCTGGGTGGCATTATTCTGTGTCCTCTCTGCCCCCAGTATTTGGAATCTCCCGCCCTGTGTGTCCTTCTATGCACCGGCCGGACGTCACATCCGGCGCGGTGCATTATGGGGCCGGTCACGTGATCGGCCCTAGTGCAGTATGGGACTGATCATGTGATCGGCCCGGCTCCGCGCATGCGCAATGCGCTTATTGAAGCCGGGCCGATCACGTGATCAAGCCCATAATGTACTGGGGCCGATCACAAAGACCGGCCCCATAATGCACCGCGCCGGATGTGATGTCTGGACGGTGCATAGAAGGACACACAGGGCCGGAGATTCCAAATACTGGGGGCAGAGAGGACACAGAATAATGCCGCCCAGCGGGGCGTGCACTACACCACGGAGGAGTGGTGAATGAAGCGTGGCAACGCCTACCCAGTCCCCCAACCACGGAGACTGCAGTAAGTTTAAACTTCTTTTTCACATGTTTAATAGGGACACTTTAGATGAGAAAGGGATAGATAGGGAGCAGCTAGGAAGGTGTAGGGACAGCTAGTGATAGTGTAGGGACTTAGAACCAGGTGACAGGTTCCCTTTAAGGAACTAAGGGAATTACCTCCTGAGACAGGACATTTACTCATCACCCTTGATGTTACTGCCTTGTACAGCAATATACCACATGAGTAAGGCATCAAGGTCATTGATGAGTATCTTCCTGCAGACAAAGATATGCCCACTGAACAAAAGGAGTTCATCCCAGCATCCATTAGGTTCATCTTCAATAATAACATGCTTACATTTCAGGGAACCGGCAAACAAAAAGCTGCGCAATGGGGATGAGATTCACACCGAGTTATGCAAACTTGTATATTGGTGCATATGAGTCCGTCTCCATTGCGCAGTCTCAATCAGCTAAAAGCCGGATTGTATATTACCGTCGATTCATAGATGACTTGATAAATCTATGGAGAGGGACAGAGGATGAAGCTTCAAAGTTCATTACAGAACTTAATAAGAACAATTGGGATCTGTCCTTCACAGCGTCAATTTCCTCACGGGCCCTCCAGTATTTGGACCTGATGGTACAGTTTGATGATTCGGGGAGTGTGTTCACTTCAACATTTTCAAACAAGTTAATGTAATCAGCTAATTGAAATTTGACAGTGGACACCTCCCCAGATGGGTCAAAAACGTACCGTACGGCCAATACTGGAGGGTGAGGAAAAATTGTACCAGGGATGTTGACTTTATTCAGGAGTCCAAGACCCTTAAAAATGGTTATTAGAGAAGGGCTACCCCAAGAAATTATTGCAGGACGCAATTGGGAGAACAAAAAATCTCACTCAAGATACTTGTGTAAAGAGGATAACCACTAAAGATAATGACAAGAAAAAAACATCTGGGTTGACAAGGTGGAGTTTGGTTACTACATACTGTCAATCCAGATCCAGAATTTAATAAAGAAACTTTGGTTCATCCTGAAGAATGATTCTATACTTTCCGCGCATCTTTCACAGAAACCTATTATTGTCCATAAAATGAATAAAGTTTAAGGAACTTGGTAGCACCCAGTAATACATGTTTAAAACCAAAGAAAGTTGCTACCAGTGTAGATATCGGTGATTAAGGTTGCTACCAGTGCCAAAATGCTTGTGTTGTCAGCTTATCTCAAATGGAGTGAAATCAATTACATCTAGGTCCTTAAATACGACTTTCACTATCAAACACAGAGTAACATGCCAAACGTCGTATGTGATCTACGTGAAAGAGTGCCCTTGCGGTCTCCAGTACATTGGCTGTACAATTCAGGCAATGTACTCTTGCCTGAACAAGCACAGGCACAATATTAAAGTTGGTTACCAACTGCACAGTGTCTCGCGGCATTATGTGTAATGTCACCAGAAGGACTATAGCCTTATGAAGGTCACTATTATAGATCATGTGATGGACAAAGAGAATGACCGTCTTGGGGCCTTAATTAGAAGGGAAAGTTTCTGGATATACACAATGGGCACCTTGGCCCCAGAAGGGCATAACCTGACTATCAAGAATGTGAAGAAGCGTTAGAAGGTTTATGCGGCAAAACAAGAATAATCTTTTGCGAGATAAAGAATTATATCTGCTGAGAGGACTATTATTATTAACATCATTTTACTATTACCGGTAATTTTAGCATACACTATTATTTTTATCATATTTTATTATATTTTAAAATATTCATTTTTGATAAGCATTAATTTTATCTATTCAGTGTTAATTTTATCTACTCAGTGTCAATTTAAAGTTTTTTATATGATCATTTATATGATGGGTTTATTTAGGATTTGTATATATATTTTTTTCATTTCACTGTATCAAGAGTATAGGTTTAATGTGTTCACTATGCAACGAATTTATAGAAAGCTTAGGGTTAATGGATTGTTAACAATGTCCAATCAAATAGTACCAGCCCCTTTATATATCATTTCCCCTGCATACCCTTTACCTCACCTGATGAAGACATGCACCCTGTTGAAACACGTAGTGGGAAGTATGGGGCAATAAAGGTTTGTAACTACACTCAGAGAGTGGTGTAATCTATGCCCAATTGCTCCAGCGCTCCTAAAAGACCGCACATTTGTTCTGTAAGGATTCTATTTTGTAATAGCTTAATAAATTACGCAAGGAGAATAAGAGAAAGAAATGGACTAGACATGTGGAAGATATAAAAAAGCGAGAACATTCCAATAAATTGCGAAAGAGAGGTCACACCTGCAACAATGAAAATAACGTATCTTATGTTCATCGTGTTAATATTAACCATATTTCCCCAACTTAACACCGATCTTTTCTTAACAGATCTAGATATAGATCTAGATCTCTTCTGACAGAAACCAACAGACAGAAAAGGAGATGCGGCAGACGCCACACTGGTGGCACAAGAGAAAAAAAGGGCACATCCAAAGTACCACTATTGAAACAGATGGGAACAAGGAGCAGGGACCCCTACTGGTTGTTAACATCTCAAGTAATATATTAAGAGAAACACAAATTAAACTACTCAATAATGGCATGTCATTTAGTATTTACACGCATATGCATTAGTTCCGATTGATGATTGACTTAAACAATTTCTACAGAAGCATTAAGTTCAAAGAATGGTTCAGCAGGAAAACTGATACTACTGTACCCTCTAATGGCGAGTTCGCCCCCAAGCCACTGAAGCTTTTATTGAAGCTGTAAGTGGAGATGTTGAAACCCTCAAAGAAAGTTCAACTAGATTATTTAAACATTCTAATCTTACATTGGTTTGATCCTGGGCAGAGGGAGGATGCAAAAGAGTTTACAGACATTACAGCATGGGAAAAGAGTTCCTTCTTTTTTTTGCACCACCCTGTGTGAAAAAGCCATTACCGCTACCATTTGTATTAGGTGCAAGACTGGCAACTGCCCTCCAAAATAATAAAATAATTTTGGACCATTTTTACAATTTAAGTAGCTTAAAAATGTCTGATACTGTAATGTTTTAAAATAAATTTTATTTGATGATGATTACCTTTTGTGTTTCACTTTCCAGATAGGTTGAGTCCATTTATAAAACATTAAGGATGTGTGGGCAGTGTTTAGAACCCCCTATACTGGTGACAGATGCACTTTAAAGAGCTCAAACGTTTTTCAGTACAGTTCTAGGGCTATCTGACATTAAACACACCCAGTTTAATGGTGTGGCGCCCCTCCGGGTAAACCGCCACCAGAGGTACTGCACTTCGACGGTTAGGAGGTGTAGTGCCTCAGTTCTTCAGATGTCAGGATGGTATGGTTGAGCCCAGACACAACACACACACGTAGTGACAGGCCCCTGGGACAATGGGTGGACCCTGAGGGAGGACCCAGGCCACAAAAGGGGAATGGGACAGTGTAAGACACGTTAGTTCAGTAGTAAGTAGTAAGAGACTGGAGGAGTAACATAAACTGACAGAGGAGTGGTAGTCGGGAGTGTAAAGGCTGTAAAGGGTGTGGTGCCGACTCCCGTGGGTTGAAGCTATACCAGCATGCTCGCCTGCGGGAGGGAGAGAACTGACCGGTAGAGATGGAGAGAAGAACTCTAGGGGTGCAGATGAGACATTGACTCCCTGTACGTCCAAATCTGATGAGACAGAGAGGTTGGTGGAGGACACGGGGACCGGGCCTGCAGATGGTGCGGAAGCTTCAAGCCCAAGCCAAAAACAGAGGCCCCAGACTTCTAACGGAAGCTGTGGCTGACACCCGACACATCTTGGGGAAGGTGGACGAACTAGGGAGCAGCTCCCGGGAGAGTGACCCAATGGCGCCCAGGACCTATAAGCACCCTTGGCTACCGGTACCTGAGCTCTGTGCTGTGGAGGGCGTTGAGAGCCTGGGGAGCAGAGCGACGACCCACTCACCTCAGATGGAAGTTACCCTTATAATGTCAAGAGAAGAGACCCACCAGAGACTGTGACACCGAGAAAGTAGAGTAAGGGCACCAACCATGGCTTGACTGTACCAACCCGGCTCTGGAGAAAGAGCAAAAGTACCGGAAACTGGTAGAGAGCATACCCGGCCGCCATGTTTAACACCTGAGTAAAAGTAACGGAACTGCAGCTGTGGTGAGAGAGACTTTTATTTGCGGCAACCATCGGCCGCAGAGGCCGCCTATGACATCGGAGGTATTGCTGACCGAGCGACCAACTGCTGAGGTACGAGCTGGGGAACCACTCCACTGCCCTGGGGATTGCGCTCCGCCAGCGGGGAGCAGGACTATCTAAGCTGCCGGTTACCATCCCCAGAGGTTCTGCAGCAGCGGCGGCCACCCTGGCCGCATATCGCAGGTGGCGTCACAAATACCCCTGATCCCTTCAGACTTTCCCTAACATCACCCCCTTTATTAAATGACACCGCCTGGGTCAAGGGAGCGGGTCTTGGCCCCCGTCTGTCCCCATGAAAAGAACCGAAGAGAGGTGAAGAAGAATAATGAGTAACCACCCGGTTTCCGAGTCTTCCCCTGCCCTGGAGTGGGCGTGTCAATGGTATTAGAGACCACAGTGTTGCAATTCATTGGCAATTTAGTCAGTGAAAATCCAATTTTGGGTGAAATTTGAATTTCAAGTTGTTTAATTATCTCTATGAACAATGCCATAAGTAAAACTTTATTCTTCAGTTCACTGCAATTACAGATATATATATAGGTTTTTTATGTATTGCTACATTTACGCACTCAGCGTGGGTGACTCAGAAAACCAGTCAAACCTAAATCTATAATTCCATAAAATAAATGCAAAATAAAATATGCACTGGCTTCTACACAGTAACTAAAAAAGTAGAATAAAGAGGCTCGCCTTACTTTGCTGTGCTAAAATAGACACATGATATGCTGCCTGATGTCTTTGTCCTGTGAGGGAAGTGACTGTGGCACTGTGCAGAAAGAATACAGTTATAATAATTTCCAAAGGAAACAGATGGATCTCCATGTCGGTGCACTAAACATTAGAAAACAGGTCCTTTATTTGGTAGACAACATGATGGCTGTTTACCAAAATATTTTACTTTTATGTGCATCGGTTTCCATTGGAAATCATTGCACATACACAGTAAGAACAACTTTTTAGAAAAAATTGTATATTCATCGCCATATTCTGAGACCTATAACTTTTTTATTTTATTTATTTTTTGCTGACAATGCTGAATGAGTGCATACTTTTTCCAGGACAACATTTATGTTTTCAGTTATTCCCTATTTTATGTACTTGGTGACCTCATTTTATACTTTCTATAAAACAAAAAGCTGAAAAAAAATGCTTTATTTGTTGTGCTTTTTTTTATTAGGGATCTATATTCATGAACATCTGGATGACTGATTCCTGAGTTAGTGTGCCTACATATATGTCCATCTGTTTCCTTTGGAAATCTTTACTACATACTAAAAGCAACTTTGTTTTAAGAATGTTTTTATGCATTGCTATATTCTGAGAACCATAACTTTTGCAGGATTGTTTTGAGATATGATTATGTTTTCCGAGATACCGGTAATCTTCTTTTGCATGAATTTTTTTTGTGAGGCAAAATGATGAAAGAATAACTTTTATGTTGTGTTTTTAATTACTTAATTTTTTTACGATGTACACTGCAGGGCTTAAATAGCGTACAGTGTCATAGCTTGGTACATTTTTTTTATTTATTTTTAATTTTATATAATTGGTCCCTCTTTATGACTTGAACATTTTACAGTCTAATTGTTGGTGTAATATCTTACAAGTCTATTACCTTGCAATACTTGCCTGGCTATACTTACTCAAAGGAGGTTCGTTAGACTTTGCTTATGGCAGTGTCTAACCGGTCACCATACCTGGCCGAGCCAGATATCATTATTTGACCTACAAATGCATCTCAATAAATTAGTAAATCATCAAAAAGATAATTTAATTCACTGATTCAATGCAAAAAGTGAAACGTACTGCACATATTATCTAGAGTCATTACAACAGAGTGATCTATTTCAATTGTTTATTTCTGTTAATGTTCATGAAAGTCACTATCTCAGAGAATTAGGACAAAACACCTGCAAAGGCTTACTAAGCATTTAAAATGGTCCCTTAGGTCTGTTTCACACATCCGTGAAACCACGGACAACGCTGTGTATGCGTGGGGCGTGGATCCATGTGTCATGGATCATGTGACACGTGTGCTGTCCGTGTGCAATCTGTGGATCCATGGATAGCACACAGACAGCCTTTCATTGCATACTCACCTCACTCCAGCGCCGCTGTTCCTCTCACTTCCGGCCTGCTGTTGGGCTCAGTGAAGTAAATATTCATGAGCCTAATGAGCGGCATTGAAAATGAGAGGAGCGGTCTGTGCTGGAGGGAGATGAGTATGAAATTCTTTGTTTTTAAAGATTTAACTTTTGTCCATGGTCCGTGCACACGGATATCACACTGTGAACATCCGTGTGCAGGACGTTTTAGAGCAAAAGCACAGACCGCTTCTGCAGAAAAACAGACATGTCATTGTGTGGAGCACACGGACACACATCTGCTCCACACGGCGACACAGTCTGTGCGGAATAACAGACGTCTGAAAGGGGCCATAAGCGATGTGTCCCCATATGTCCATGCCTCCGGAAAGACTGCATATGTGCCGGAGGCGCGGATGTGTGAAAGAGGCCTAATGGTCCCTTTACATGCGGCCACGTGAAGGTAGGAACAGGCAGGCATTGGACACAATTGTGCCTGTTGCCTTGAAAAGACCACAATGTGGCTGCGTGTAATTCAGGACTTTCCTTCCTGTGTCTTCCCTGAAGGAAGAAAAGTCCTGAATTACTTGCAGCCACATCGTGGTCTTTTCAAGGCAACAGGCACAATTGTGTCCGATGCCTGCCTATTCCTACCTTCCTGTGGCCGCATGTAAATGTACCATTAGTCTGGTTCAGTAGACTACACAATCATGGGGAAGAATGCTGACTTGGCAGATGTCCAGAAGCAGAAGGCAGTCATAGAAACACTCCACAAGGAGGGTAAGCCACAAATGATCATTGCTAAAGAAGCTGTTCACAGAGTGCTGTATCCAAGCATATTAATGGAAAGTTGAGTGGAAGGAAAAAGTGTGGTAGAAAAAGGTGCACAAGCAACTGGAATAAATGTAACCTTGAAAGGATTCATCACAGTGCTTTAGAGATGACCACTCTCATTGCAATGCTGCAGTTGTATCAAAGGCGACATAAGGCAATCCAGTGTGGAAAGGCCGGGCATACTTTGGAGACTGGAGGGGACGGGAATACTGAAACAGGAGTGGCTGGACATACACTGGGAAGGACAGGCATATTGAGACTGGGGAGGGTGGGCAATGCATGCTGGAGATGGGAAGAAGGCGGGCTTACTGACCCTGGGGCGGGTTTGCTGCTGTGTGGGGAGGGCTTATAGGAGAGTAAGTGTGAACGACCAGTTCCTAAACATACACATCCCCTGGTCGTCTCCTGCAGACGCAGTATAGTGATATCTAGGTAACCCAGCAAAATGTTGACAGGATGTAAACTACAAAATTGTTAACACTTTGCAATGTAGATACACACATGAAATATAGCAAAAGCTGGGACAACCCCTTTAAACTTAGGGAAACGACACATGGTGTACCCAGTGCAGCCATTGTCGGAAAGAGGTTAAACCTAGGGATGGGTGAATCCTGAAATATTCGGAATCGCTGGACTCTAACGAGTCCGGGTCCGAGACTCGGTACTCGTTGCGAGTCCAGCGAGTCTGAATAGTAACCTGTACTTTTGCAGTGTATCTATACAGATACACTACAAAAGTACCCTAAAAGTTAATCTAAGGGGTTAAAAACAATAAACATTCATACTCACCTCCTGTACTCCTGTACCTTATGTACCGGGACCAGTACCGAAGACCTCCGGCTGTTACAGAACCTCTGAGACCACCGGGAGAAGATGGGGAAAAGGACCTTGCAGTTCAGCCAATCAGCATGCGGCTAGCGGTCACATGGGTTTGTCATATGGCCGCAGTGCAGCCGTGTCACAACCCATGTGACCGCTAGCCTCATGCTGATGGTAATTCCTAAGGAAACTCGGCGAGTAGTGAGTCCCCCGAGTCCGCTACTATTCGGGCGAGTCCCGAATAGTAGCGAATAATTCGCCCATCCCTAGTTAAACCACTTTATAGGGATCCTGTCACATCCAGAAATTCAATTTACCTGCAGATGCAAGGTTAATCTACAGGTAAAATGAGTATAAATTCTGTTTAGCTGGCAATTTGAGGCAGCAGCCGTAGGGAAAAAATGTTGTTTTATTCTCCCTTCTATTCCTGATGGCTGAAAGAAAAAATAGTAGCAAGGAGAATAAAACTTCAGTTTTTAGTCCTTGCTCTCTACACAGTGAGCACATTGTTATCAATTTTCAGCATATTGATTGACAACTGGTTCTACAGTGTGTGTGAGGCAAGCTATCAATCAAATTTTGCTCTCACTCTGTAGGGAATAGTGACTGTAATATCTCCCTGAAAAGTAGAAATGAGCAGCTAAAGGGAGAAGATAACTTCATTTTCTCCATGTAGTTGCTCTTCTCATAAGGTGACTAATCAAGATTTAAACACAATTTACCTGCAGATACCTGGTAATAAACACTATTTCAGCAGCTAAATTGCATATATTGATGTGTAAAGTTTGTTAAGTAAAGGCTCATAAGCATGATCAGAAACTCCTAATGCAAGCTCGTGGAGGCTATAGTATATAGGCCAGGGTCACATTTCCTGTCTGCAACGGTTTCCTGTGCGGTGCTGTAAAGCGCACTCCGAGCAGCTGCCTGTGTGACAGGTAGTTAAGGTAAACATAGGGTAACTAGGGACTGCGTTTTCCGGCAGAAGAGACGTAAATGAAGGCCTCTTTAAATAATGTGCCCATTTTAAGCAAGTGTGTGTTTTTTAGTATTGCCCTAGGCAGGGAAGCCAGAAATTGGGAGACACCAATATGCCCCTGGATAGAGGCGTGCATGAGGGCCTTTTTAAAAAATGTGCCCATTGTAAGCAAGTGTATCTGCTGTAGTATTTCCCTAGGCAGGGAAGCCAAAGGTTTGGAGTCACCAAGAAGCCCCTGCATAGAGGCGTGCATGAGGACTTTTTCAAAAAATGTGCCCATTATAAGCAAGTGTGTCTTTTTTAGTATTGCCCTAGGCAGGGAAGCCAAAGGTTTGGAGGCACCAAGAAACCCCTGCATAGAGGCGTGCATGAGGGCTTTTTCAAAAAATGTGCCCATTGTAAGCAAGTAGGTCTTTTTTAGTATTGCCCTAGGCAGGGAAGCCAAAGGTTTGGAGGCACCAAGATGCCCCTGGATAGAGGCGTGCATGAGGGCCTTTTAAAAAAATGTGCCCATTGTAAGCAAGTGTATCTTTTTTAGTATTGCCTTAGGCAGGGAAGCCAAAAATTGGGATACACCAATATGCCCCTGGATAGAGGCGTGCATGAGGGCTTTTTCAAAAAATGTGCCCATTGTAAGCAAGTGGGTCTTTTTTAGTATTGCCCTAGGCAGGGAAGCCAAAGGTTTGGAGGCACCACGAAGCCCCTGCATAGAGGCGTGCATGAGGGCTTTTTCAAAAACTATGCCCATTGTAAGCAAGTGGGTCTTTTTTAGTATTGCCCTAGGCAGGGAAGCCAAAATTTGGGAGACACCAATATGCCTCTTTTTTTTTTTTTTTTTGGCCTTATAATCATCCACTTTATTGTTATTGAATTAGTATAAGGAGGATGGTGTGCATGACTCATATTTTGAATATTTTGAACAAATTTTAGTAGTTTTTCCTTCATTTTGGGAATTTTCTCCCTTTGAGGAATCTTCTTATTAGGAGTTTTCCTTTGGGAGTTCTCCTTCAAGGAGTTTTCCTTTGGCATTTCTCTCTAGCCTTTCTTTGGATTGCAGGTTACAATTTATAATGGGAACACCATGCCCTAAATTACCTTGCAGGATTTGAGGTTTCACATGTGTGCTCATTTGTTTCTTAATTGTTTATGTATATACTAGCTGGGAGCCCGATGCACATGCATCGGGATTCTAGAAGGGCGAGTCTCTGACTCGCAATGGCCGCTTCGCGGCCAATGCTTCGCGCTGCAAAGGCGACTCGCCATGCCCGCTGCGCGGGCATAGCGAGTCGCCTTAGAACTGCTCGCAATGGCCGCTGCGCGGCCAATGCTTCGGGCGTATCCACATGACCACGCACGACTCGCAATGGCCGCTTCGCGGCCAATTCTTCGCGCGTATCCACATGACCACGCCAGGGGCAAAAAAGCCATTCGCAATTATATAATAGATTGTCTATATGTCTTGAAGTCATTGTCATTGATAAAGTCTATCGAAACGCGTCTGACCGGGTTGCCCCCGCAAGATGTTGCTTTTAATATTTTATATATGCACTAAATAAAGAAATATCCATTTGAAGAAATATGGACCCGGTGTGCTGAACTTTCTTTGAAATTTGTCTATGGACCTGGTGGATACCAGCCACTCTGCACACCTGGGATCGGATCATTGGAGGCGAGGGCGAGCTCCTGTTTGCATTCATTTACTCAACTATCTTTTTTAGTATTGCCTTAGGCCGGGAAGCCAAAAATTGGGATACACCAATATGCCCCTGGATAGAGGCGTGCATGAGGGCTTTTTCAAAAAATGTGCCCATTGTAAGCAAGTGGGTCTTTTTCAGTATTGCCCTAGGCAGGGAAGCCAAAGGTTTGGAGGCACCACAAAGCCCCTGCATAGAGGCGTGCATGAGGGCTTTTTCAAAAACTGTGCCCATTGTAAGCAAGTGGGTCTTTTTTAGTATTGCCCTAGGCAGGGAAGCCAAAAATTGGGAGACACCAATATGCCCCTGGATAGAGGCGTGCATGAGGGCTTTTTCCAAGAATGTGCTCATTGTAAGCAAGTGGGTCTTTTTTATTATTGCCCTAGGCAGGGAAGCCAAAGGTTTGGAGGCACCAAGATGCCCCTGCATAGAGGCGTGGATGAGGGCCTTTTAAAAAAAGTGCCCATTGTAAGCAAGTGTATCTGCTGTAGTATTGCCCTAGGCAGGGAAGCCAAAGGTTTGGAGGCACCAAGAAGCCCCTGCATGGAGGCGTGCATGAGGGCTTTTCAAAAAATGTGCCATTGTAAGCAAGTGGGTCTTTTTTAGTATTGCCCTAGGCAGGGAAGCCAAAAATTGTGGGGCCCTTCAATGCCCCTGGAAAGAAACATGGAGGAGAGCCTCTAAATATTGTTCCCATTACAAAGGAGCGGGTCTACTGTACTTGTAATGCCCATTCTGTAAGCATGGACCTAAACATTTACCCCTGGGTGGTATACATGAAACTACTGCCTAACATTTGAACGGTGAGGGTCATCATCATCATCATCATAAATATGATGTAAAAAAATTATGTTTTCGTGGCATCATGAACCACGGTCGCACTGATCATATGATGGTGGTGGATGAGGAGAAGGAGGAGCAGAACAGCAAGTAACCAAAGTCATGAAGTGTGTACCCATGTGTGGGTGTGCGGAGGTGCATAGCAATTTACGGGCACAAAATTTAAATTATACTATCATTTGGTGGTGGTGTGGTGAAGTCGGGCCCAATCCAACCCTTGTTCATCTTGATCAGAGTCAGCCTGTCCGCCTTCATTTACCCTTTTTGAGGCAGGAGGGGGTTGTAGCTCCAATTTGTATACGCCAAAACACTCAGTATACCCATCTCAGCGTTTATGACTGACGGTATACCTGCTGTAATGTAATCTCTAACCTGTCATCTCAATAATATGAAAAAGATCCTTGCAGCACACAGCTACTACAAATGATGTACATAAGCTACTAGCTATATATATTTGAGGAAAAAGTTTAAAAACTTACGTTTTTTTCAAAATACTCAAAAATCTCCAATTTTTTATTTAATTCTGAAGTTCTTGGTACATACATTGGCCAATGTCTGTTTGCTCATCAACTGCGACAAAGTGACTTCAGGGTCTGATGAGTCCTACGCTGATATCCCTATCCTCCTTGTCCGCTTCCCCACTACTAAGTGGGCAGACACCATCTAGACCCTCCATCACCTGTAGGTAATGAGGGTGCACATTGCAGCATGGATCCTGCAACTCCATATGATAAATAACAAGAAAAAAACTGCACAGCACTCAAAGACAAATGTGAACTGGTGCTAGCAAAGCTGCAGGGTTATATAATATGAAAAAGATCCTTGCAGCACACAGCTACTACCAATGATGTACATAAGCTACTAGCTATATATATTTGAGGAAAAAGTTTAAAAACTTACGTTTTTTTCAAAAAACTCAAAAATCTCCAATTTTTTATTTAATTCTGAAGTTCTTGGTACATACATTGGCCAATGTCTGTTTGCTCATCAACTGCGACAAAGTGACTTCAGGGTCTGATGAGTCCTACGCTGATATCCCTATCCTCCTTGTCCGCTTCCCCACTACTAAGTGGGCAGACACCATCTAGACCCTCCATCACCTGTAGGTAATGAGGGTGCACATTGCAGCATGGAGCCTGCAACTCCATATGATAAATAACAAGAAAAAAACTGCACAGCACTCAAAGACAAATGTGAACTGGTGCTAGCAAAGCTGCAGGGTTATATAATATGAAAAAGATCCTTGCAGCACACAGCTACTACCAATGTTGTTAACCTGTCATCTCAGTGTCAAGCTAAAAACCATCTTTTGGACACCTTCATTTAGCTGTATACAGGCAGCACACCATTGAAAATGCACAAGGCCGGTGGTAAGGGCCAAGGTACTGGACGTGATGGTGGTGCATGCAGAGGCTGAGGCCATGTGCAAGCTCGAATTGCGCCAGGACAAACGCCAACATTATCTCACTCGACCTTTCTTGTCCCAATTTGTAAGGGACCGCAGCAGTACAGTCATGGCCAAAAGTTTTGAGAATTATACAAATATTAATTTTAACAAGGTCTACTGCTTCAGTTTTTCTAATGGCACTTTGCACATACTCCAGAATGTCCTAAAGAGTGATCAGCTTAACAGGAATTACTTGCAAAGTCAATATTTGCCTAGAAAATGAACTTTAACCCGAAAAACACATTTCAACATCATTGCAGTCCTGCCTTAAAAGGAGCAGCTAATATCGTTTTAGTGATTGTTCCATTAACACAGGTGTGGGTGTTGATGAGGACAGGGCTGGCGAACAATCAGTCATGATTAAGTAAGAATGACACCACTGGACACTTTAAAAGGAGGCTGGTGCTTGGTATCATTGTTTCTCTTCAGTTAACCATGGTTATCTCTAAAGAAACACGTGCAGCCATCATTGCACTGCACAAAAATGGCCTAACAGGGAAGAGTATCTCAGCTAGAAAGATTGCACCTCAGTCAACAATCTATCGCATCATCAAGAACTTCAAGGAGAGAGCTTCCATTGTTGTCAAAAAGGCTCCAGGGCGCCCAAGAAAGACCAGCAAGCGCCAGGACCGTATCTTAAAACTGTTTCAGCTGGGGGATCGGACTGCCAGCAGTGCCGAGCTTGCTCAGGAATGGCAGCAGGCTGGTGTGAGTGCTTCTGCACGCACTGTGAGGCGGAGACTCTTTGAAGAAAGCCTGGTTTCAAAGAGGGCAGCAAAGAAGCCACTTCTCTCCATAAAAAACATCAGGGACCGACTGATATTCTGAAAAAGGTACAGGGAGTTGACTGCTGAGGACTGGGGTAAAGTCATTTTCTCTGATGAATCCCCTTTTCGATTGTTTGGGACATCTGGAAAACAGCTTATTCAGAGAAGAAGAGGTGAGCGCTACCACCAGTCTTGTCTCATGCCAACTTTAAAGCATCCTGAAACCATTCATGTGTGGGGTTGCTTCTCAGCCAAGGGAATTGGATCACTCACAGTCTTGCCTAAAAACACAGCCATGAATAAAGAATGGTACCAGAATGTCCTCCAAGAGTAACTTCTCCCAACCGTCCAAGAGCAGTTTGGCGCCCAACAATGCCTTTTCCAGCATGATGGAGCACCTTGCCATAAAGCAAAGGTGATAACTAAATGGCTCAGGGATCAAAACATAGAGATTTTGGGTCCATGGCCTGGAAACTCCCCAGATCTTAATCCCATTGAGAACTTGTGGTCAATCATCAAGAGACAGGTGGACAAACAAAAACCAACAAATTCTGCCAAAATACAAGCATTGATTATGCAAGAATAGACTGCTATCAGTCAGTATTTGGTCCAGAAGTTGATTGAGAGCATGCCAGGAGAATTGCAGAGGTCCTGAAGAAGAAGGGTCAACACTGCAAATATTGACTTGCTGCATTAACTCATTCTAACTGTCAATATAACCTTTTGGTACTCATAATATGATTGCAATTATATTTCTGTATGTGATATAAACATCAGGCAAACACAAATGAAAACCAGAGGGCAGCAGATCATGTGAAAATATAATTTTGGTGTCATTCTCAAAACTTTTGGCCATGACTGTACACCACTATTAAACCAAGACCAGTGTAAATAGGTTGTTAGTTGGATAGCAGATAATGCTTCCAGTCAGTTTTGCACCACCACAAGCAGCCGTCTTCCACACGGTCAAGTGTGAGTAGCCTTGAAACTGGACCGCACATTCCACACCCTGATCCTCCTTCCTCCAACCATGCCGAGTGCCCAGACCCGGACATAACTGATCCCACACTTGGACACTCTGAAGAGCTGTTCACTTATCCTTTCATAGATTCTGGCCTCTCGCCAGCTCCAGTTGAAGTGGGTCATGAGGAGATTGTATGTACCGATGCCCAAATATTTGAGCAGCCACGGTCTCACGAAGGCAACGGTGGGAACGTGTCTCAACAAGAGGTGGACGATGATGAGACACAATTGCCAGAAAGTCAGGAGGAGGACCAGGGTGCGGAAGTGGAAGACGACGTGGTAGATGATCCAGTAACTGACCCAACCTGGCAGGAGGACATGCAGAGCGAGGACAGCAGTGCACAGGGAGAGTTAGGCGTAGCATCACAACAGGCCGGAATAAGCAGGTGGTGTCCGCAGGCAGAAGGCAGGCAACCGTTCCCTGGAAAAACAACACGAGTGATGTTGCCAGTACAACTGCTAGGTCTTCCCGAGTGTGTCTGCAGATAATTCGAAAAAGGCCATTTGCATCACCTGCCATGCCAGCATCAGCAGGGGTAGCAAAACTAGCAGCCTGACCACTACCAGCATGATCAGGCACATGGCAGTAAAGCACCCGACTTTGTGGGATGTACAGCAGAGTACAGGAGCATTGTCTGCGGGTGACACTGCTGCGTCTTCCACTGTTGTGCGTGCAAGCCAGTCCCCTGTCCATACTGCAGGCAAAGATGACTCCTGTCCTTCACCTGTACTTGCACAAGCAGAAGTAGCACCATCATCAGCCACGTCCTTGTCCGAGTGCAGCGTTCAGTTATCCATACCCCAATCTTTGGAACGCAGGCGCAAATACACTGCCAACGCCCCACATGCCACAGTTCTAAATGCACAGATTTCACGAATGCTTGCGCTGGAAATGTTGCCTTTTAGGCTGGTGGAGACAGAAGCATTCCGCAACCTGATGGCGGGGGCTGTCCCACGTTACTCGGTCCCTAGCCGACACTATTTTCCTGGTGTGCAGTCCCCGCATTACATAAGCACGTGTCACAAAACATCATACGTGCCCTTAACAACGCAGTTTCAGGCAAAGTCCACCTAACCACGGACACGTGGACAAGTGCTTGCGGGCAGGGCCGGTACATCTCTCTGACGGCACACTAGGTTAATATTCTGGAAGCCGGGACCCAGTCTGAGCTTGGGACGGAACACGTCCTTTCGACACCAAGGATTGCAGGACCTGACTCAGTCAGGGTTTCACCCACAGTGTACAGCTCTGGAACTTCATGATCCTCACCCTCCTCCTCCTCCTCCTTCACTTCACCCTCTACACCAGTCCAAAGCTGGAAGCACTGCAGCACTGCCTTGGCTAAGCGGCAACAGGCTGTGCTGAAGCTAATATGTGTAGGTGACAAACCCCACAATCCTGAAGAGTTGTGGAAAGCACTGAAACAGCAGGCAGATCACTGGCTCACACCGCTGAACCTACAGCTAGGCATGGTTGTGTGTAACAATGCCCGGAACCTGGTGGCGGATCTGAGGCGAGGCGAGGCGAGCTGACACATGTTCCATGCGTGGCCCATTTTATTATTATTATTATTATTATTATTATTATTATTTATTTATATAGTGCCATTAGGTTCCATGGCGCTTTACATGAGGATAAGGGAGACAAGAACAAGTACACTAAATCTAGGCGATCAGGACGTACAGGTACAGGGGGGGCAGGGACCCTGTCCACGAGGGCTCACAGTCTACGAGGGGCGTGTTGGGATACAGTAGGATGAGGGAATGTCAATTATGGGTCTCATGGCAGGTTGTAGGCTTGACGGAATAGGTGAGTCTTCAGGTGACACTTGAAGCTTCTCAGGGTAGGAGAGTGTCTGACGTGTTCGGGCAGGGAGTTGCAGAGTATAGCAGATGCCCGGGAGAAGTCCTGGACTCGGTTGTGCACAGAGGTAATGAGGGGGGGAGCAGAGGAGGAGTTCTTGGGAGGAGCGGAGGTTGCCTGAGGGTAGGTATCGGGAGACCAGGTCGGAGATGTATGGTGGGGCCAGGTTGTGTATGGCTTTGTACGCCATGGTTAGTGTTTTGAATTGGCATCTCTTGGAAGAGGGGAGCCAGTGAAGGGCTTGCGAGAGGGGGGAGACAGGGGAGTAGCGGGAGGACAGGTAGATTAGTCGGGCAGCGGAATTGAGGATAGACTGGAGAGGTGTGAGGGAGTTAGCCGTGAGGCCATTGAGAAGGAGGTTGCAGTAGTCAAGGCGGGAGATGATAAGAGCATGAATGAGTGTTTTAGCGGTGTCGTGGGTGAGGAAGGACCGGATCCGTGAGATGTTCTTGAGCTGGAGCCGGAGGGATGTGGTGAGGGCCTCGATATGGGGCTTGAAGGATAGGGAGGAGTCAAGGATTACCCCGAGGCACTTGACTTAGGGGACTGGGGAGAGGGCGCAGTTGTTGACGCAGATGGATAGGTTGGGAAGTGGGGGGGAATTTCTTGGGGGGAAGACTATGAATTCAGTTTTGTCCATGTTGAGTTTAAGGAAGCGAGCAGAGAAGAAGGATGAGATGGCGGAAAGGCATTGTGGGATTTTGGAGAGTAGGGAGATGATGTCAGGGCCGGACAGGTAGATTTGGGTGTCGTCAGCGTAGAGGTGGTAATGGAGGCCGTGGGACTCAATGAGTTGCCCTAGGCCGAGAGTGTATATGGAGAAAAGTAGGGGTACCAGGACTGAACCTTGGTGGACTCTGATAGAAAGGGGGTAAGGTGAGGAGGGGAGACGCTGAAGGTCCGGTCCGCTAGGTATGAGGAGATCCAAGAGAGGGCAAGGTGGGTGATGCCGAGGGATTCCAGGATCTGCAGAAGAAGGGAGTGGTCAACCATGTGGTCAACCTCGTGGTTCAGCGGTTTCTTAAATACTACCCGGAGCTGTCTGATCTGCTCGTAAAAGTACGCCGCCTGTGTGCCCATTTTAGAAAGTCACCTACTGCTTCAGCCGCCCTTGCCAGCTTTCAGCAACGTTTGCAGATTCCGTATCACAGACTCGTCTGTGATGTCCCCACGCATTTGAATTCCACACTGCACATGTTGGTCAGGATTTGTGAGCAGAAGATGGCAGTTGTTGAGTACCAGCATCAACTAGGCCGTTGGTATATGGTTAAAACTCCACACATAAGACCTCAGGAGTGGACATGGATGTCCAACATATGTACCGTCAGCCAAAACTTTGAGGACTTCACCAAGATGGTGAGGGGCGATGATGCCATAATTAGCGTCACCATCCCACTTCTCTGTCTTCTAAAATGCTGTCTGCTCAAAATCAAAAACGATACATTGCAGACGGAGCACGATGAGTTGGAGCAATAAACCGTATGGGGTGATTACACACAGCCCAGCCTCATCTCATCCCAACGTGCATTGGAGGACTTTTACGAGGAGGATAAAGAAATGGAGCTACTTTCATGCGGAATTGACGATAATACATGCACAACCATCTTACCGTCGGATGGTTAGAGGACAGGGGAGAGGAGGAGGAGGATAATGAAGACGGCATGGTCAATCATCCTGTCGTTGAGGACCTGAAGTCTTGCCTGTTAACAGTCTGGCGCACATGGCTGACTTTATGTGATGCTGCCTGTCTTGTGACCCTCGCGTTATCAATATCTTGGCGGACACTCATTACTGGTTGTTGACACTTTTAGATCAACGCTACAAGGAGAACATTATTTCTCTTATACGGTGGCTCAAGTGGTTAGCACTGCAGCCTTTGCAGCACTTTGGCTTGAGGTCCTGGGTTCAATTCCCACCAAGGACACAAAGGACAACATCTGCAAGGAGTTTGTATGTTCTCCCCGTGTTTGCGTGGGTTTCCTCTGGGTACTCCGGTTTCCTCCCACATTGTAAAGACATACTGATAGGATTGTGAGCTCCAAGAGATACAGCATTACTCATGTATGCAATGCGCTATGGAATTAATAGCGCTATATAAATGAATAAATAATAATAATAATAATTCCCGAGGCAGAGAGGTCTACAAAAATGCTGCAGTACCAGAAGGCCCTAGTTGCAGAATTAGTCAAAAAATTCACTTCTGAAAACGCTTGCGGCAGAGGTCGCGGTTCGGTGGACAACCAAGGTGTCCAGCCGAGAGAGGCACAAATCAAATCCAGCAGAGGTAGGGGAAAACTCTTAAAGATCTGGGAGAGTTTTCTTAGCCCCTCCTATAGCAAAGGCCCTCAGGTGCAGGGTACTGTCACAAGGACTGCAAAGTTTGTAAAGATGCTGAAGGAGTACCTTGCCGATCGTACGAAAGTGCTCCTAGATTCCTCTGTGCCTTCTAATTATTGGGTATCCAAACTGGACACATGGCAAGAATTGTCCCTCTACGCCATGGAAGTTCTGCCCTGCCATTAGCATTTTGTCAGAGCGTGTTTTTATTGCCGCAGGTGGAATCATTACAGATAAACGCACCCGCCAGTCAACTGAAAATGCTGACCAGTTGTTTTTGAGCTGGATATTGAGATTGAAGATTAAATTACAGCAGCTATACTGGTCAGACACAAACGCTGACACAAGTATACTGAGTGTTTTGGCGGATACAAATTGTAGCTACAACCCCCTCCTGCCACACAAAAATGGTAAATGAATGCAGACAAGAGTTCGTTTGTAGCTGGACAGTGAGATTACAGATTAGAGCGTTTTGATCCCGGCAGTTTGAACGGTCAGACTCAAACACTGACGCGTATACTGTGTTTTGGCGAACACTACTTGGAGCTTCAAGCCACTGCTGCCGCACACAAATGTTAAATGAATGCAGATAAGAGTAGGTTTTTAGCACGATCCTAAGTTTTGAAATCAAGGCCCTGCAGGTGTACTAGTCAGACACAAACGCTGACTACAATAGCGTGTCTTTTGGCGTATCCTAATTTACGCTGCAACAGACAGTAGCAGCACTTAGATGCAAAATTAGTGCAGACAAGAGTAGGTTTTTAGCACAAGGCTTTTGGTGTGCCCTAATTTACGCTGCAACCTAGAGGATCAGCACTTAGATGCAAAATTAGTGCAGACAAGAGTAGGTTTTTAGCACGACCCTAAGTTTTGAAATTAAGGCCCTGCAGGTGTACTAGTCAGACACAAACGCTGACTACAATGGCATGTCTTTTGGCGTATCCTAATTTACGCTGCAACAGACAGTAGCGGCACTTAGATGCAAAATTAGTGCAGACAAGAGTAGGTTTTTAGCACAAGGCTTTTGGTGTACCCTAATTTACGCAGCAACCTAGAGGAGCAGCACTTAGATGCAAAATTAGTTCAGACAAGAGTAGGTTTTTAGCACAAGGCTTTTGGTGTACCCTAATTTATGCTGCAACCTAGAGGAGCAGCACTTAGATGTAAAATTAGTGCAGACAAGAGTAGGTTTTTAGCACAAGGCTTTTGGAGTACCCTAATTTACGCTGCAACCTAGAGGAGCAGCACTTAGATGCAAAATTAGTGCAGACAAGAGAAAGTTTTTAGCACGACCTTAAGTTTTGAAATTAAGGCCCTGCAGGTGTACTACTCAGACACAAACACTGACTACAATAGCGTGTCTTTTGGCGTATCCTAATTTACGCTGCAAAAGACAGTAGCAGCACTTAGATGCAAAATTAGTGCAGACAAGAGTAGGTTTTTAGCACAAGGCTTTTGGTGTGCCCTAATTTACGCTGCAACCTAGAGGATCAGCACTTAGATGCAAAATTAGTGCAGACAAGAGTAGGTTTTTAGCACGACCCTAAGTTTTGAAATTAAGGCCCTGCAGGTGTACTAGTCAGACACAAACGCTGACTACAATGGCATGTCTTTTGGCGTATCCTAATTTACGCTGCAACAGACAGTAGCGGCACTTAGATGCAAAATTAGTGCAGACAAGAGTAGGTTTTTAGCACAAGGCTTTTGGTGTACCCTAATTTACGCAGCAACCTAGAGGAGCAGCACTTAGATGCAAAATTAGTTCAGACAAGAGTAGGTTTTTAGCGCGAGGCTTTTGGTGTACCCTAATTAATGCTGCAACCTACAGTAGCAGCAATTAGATGCTAAATTAGTGCAGACAAGAGTAGGTTTTTAGCACAAGGCTTTTGGTGTACCCTAATTTACGCTGCAACCTAGAGGAGCAGCACTTGGATGCAAAATTAGTTCAGACAAGAGTAGGTTTTTAGCACGAGGCTTTTGGTGTACCCTAATTAACGCTGCAACCTACAGTAGCAGCACTTAGATGCAAAATTAGTGCAGACAAGAGTAGGTTTTTAGCACAAGGCTTTTGGTGTGCCCTAATTTACGCTGCAACCTAGAGCAGCAGCACTTAGATGCAAAATTAGTGCAGACAAGAGTAGGTTTTTAGCACGACCCTAAGTTTTGAAATTAAGGCCCTGCAGGTGTACTAGTCAGACACAAACGCTGACTACAATTGCATTTCTTTTGGCGTATCCTAATTTACGCTGCAACAGACAGTAGCAGCACTTAGATGCAAAATTAGTGCAGACAAGAGTAGGTTTTTAGCACAAGGCTTTTGGTGTACCCTAATTTACGCAGCAACCTAGAGGAGCAGCACTTAGATGCAAAATTAGTGCAGACAAGAGTAGGTTTTTAGCACGAGGCTTTTGGTATACCCCAATTAACGCTGCAACCTACAGTAGCAGCAATTAGATGCTAAATTGGTACAGACAAGAGTTGGTTTTTAGCACAAGGCTTTTGGTGTACCCTAATTTGAGCTAAAACCTACTCCTGCCTATAGTGAGCTAAATAAATCCCTAAAAGCACGGTTTTTGGGATGGATGAGCCTGGAAACCAGCCCCAGATGCAATGCAGGCTGGTATACTGCCACAGCGAAGTTTGGTAGATACCCTGCCTCCCTGCCTGCCTGTATACTGTTCTATTAGTCCTCAGAAGGACTGTTGTGGTAATTAGACTGGCAGCCCTGTGCCTACACTAGCTGAAAGGCCACAAATCTGTCCCTCAATCAGCAGCAGCTCTCCCTACACTGACTGTTTAATGGCGCAGAGTGACGAGCACAGCGCGGTCAGGCCTTATAAAGACCTGATCACGCTGTGCTGCCAGCCAATCACTGTAATGCCACAACCAACATGGCTGTTGCATTACAGTGTCTGTCAGCCAATCCCTGCATGCGGGCTGGCTCTGAAAAGAGCGCCAACATGCAGGGAGGTGGACCCCGAGAATAGCAAGAGTATCGCGAGATTACTCGGTACTCGCCGAGTACCCTGAGTACCGTGATATTCGTGCGAGTACCGAGTAGTGACAAGCATACTCGCTCATCTCTACTATCTACATAATGGGGAAAAAGTGAAAGCAAAAGTGTTGGAGGCAAATTGACAGCTGCCAGATGTGAACAAGGGGGACTTAAAGAATGAGAGTGATGGTGCCAAAGAGTATATACCGTACAGTTGCTAAGGTGGGGCCCCGACATATGATACTCACCACACACGGGGATATGAACACACACAAAATGCGCCACACACTACCACGTGCTTGAACACATATACCACCCTCAGCACACATTTCACCACCCATACACTAACCTCGCCACATAATCAGCCTAAAACACACACAAGTCTGGTATTATCCTTCAAAACTATAAATCTGATTAATAAGCAGCAAAACTACAAGAGAAACAAATGTACCATATCTAATATATAAATCTGAATGTGTGTATGTGTGTGTGTAGGTCCGGGATTGGCATCTACACCGTCGCAACTACAGCCACAAAAGTTTGCACAGTCACACGTCTGGATCTCGAGAGCATCATAGGCTATGTTGTGAGGCGAAATTTTAACCCTGCGCGTTCCAATTCACCCAACAATTTTGGCCCTATCTACATAATGGAGAGAAAGTGACAGTTACCAGTTGACACTTGTGAATGAGAGGGGCTTAATGACAGCACCAAAGACTAACAGCATATTATACCAGCATATAGTCACTAAGGTGGGGCCCTGACATGGAATATTCACCACGCACGGGGACATGTATACACACCACATACACACAAAGAGTAACAGCTAAGGTGGAGCCCCAACACTGGATACTCACCACGCACCCGAACACAAACACACACACCACAAAGAGACATACACAACACAGAGACACACACCACACAGACACCCCCCCACAGGGACACACACATATACACCCTATATGGACACATGCACTCACGCCACAGGGACGCACACACCACAGGGACATACACACATACACACCCCACAGGAACACACAGGTCTCATAGCGATGGACACACAGCATCAGAGACACCCCTCCCCACACAAGGACACACACTACAGGGACACCCCTCCCCCCAAAAGGACACACACAACAGGGACCTCCCCACAGGGACACACGCACACCACTGGGACACACACACCCCAGGGACACATACACCCCAGGGACACACACATCACACAGACAGACACAGATGTGCACAAATCACCTCACACAACTCGCCTCATACGTCTGGTATCTTTAATTTCCAAAAATAAACATCTGATTAACCCCTTCACCCCCGGGCCTATTTTGACCTTAATGACCAGGCCATTTTTGTCAATTCTGACCAGTGTCCCTTTATGAGGTAATATCTCTGGAACGCTTCAATGGATCCTAGCGATTCTGAGATTGTTTTTTCGTGACATATTGGGCTTCATGTTAGTATTAAATTTATCATTTTTGCGATTATTTGTGAAAAAATAAAAAATTTGGCAAAATGTTTGAAAATTTTGCTATTTTCAAATTATGAATTTTTATTCTGCTAAACCAGAGAGGTATGTGACACAAAATAGCTAATAAATAACATTTCCCACATGTCTACTTTACATCAGCACAATTTTGGGAAAAAAAAAATTTTTGTTCGGACGTTATAAGGGTTCAAAGTTCATCAGCAATTTTTCATTTTTCCAGCAAAATTTACAAAGCCATTTTTTTTTTAGTGACCACATCACATTTGAAGTCCCTTTGAGGGGTTTACATGACAGAAAACACCCAAATGTGACACCATTCCAAAAACTGCACCCCTCAAGCTATCTCAAAACTACCTTCAAGAAGATTATTAACCCTTCAGGTGCTTCACGGGAACTAAAGCAAAGTGGAAGGAAAAAATGGTCATTTAAATTTTTCCAACAAAAATGTTCTTTTAGCCTCAATTCTTTCATTTTAACATGGGCAACAGGATAAAATGGATCCTAAAAATTGTTGGGCAATTTCTCCTGAGTACATCGATATCTCATATGTGGTCATAAACCACTGTTTGGGCGCACGGCAGGGCTCAGAAGGGAAGGAGCGCAATTTGAATTTTGGAGCTAATTTTCCATTCAAAAAGTCAAATGGCGCTCCTTCCCTTCTGAGCCCTGCTGTGTGCCCAAACAGTGGTTTATGACCACATATGAGGTATCGGTGTACTCAGGAGAAATTGCCCAACAATTTTTAGGATCCATTTTATCCTGTTCCCCTTGTGAAAATGAAAAAATTTAGGCTAAAAGAAAATATTTGTAGAAAAAAAAGTACTTTTTCATTTTTACGGATGAATTTGTGAAGCACCTGGGGTTCAAAATGCTCACCACCCATCTAGATAAATTCCCTTGGGGGTCTAGTTTCCAAAATGGGGTCACTTATGGGGGAGCTCCAATGTGTAGGCACACAGAGGCTCTCCAAACACGACATGGTGTCCGCTAACAATTTGAGCTGAATTTTCAGTCAAATTGATAGCGGACACCATGTTGCATTTGGAGAGCCCCTGTGTGCCTAAACATTGCAGCTCCCCACAAGTGACCCCATTTTGGATACTAGACCCCCCAGGGAACTTATCTAGATGGGTGGTGAGCATTTTGAACACCCCAGTGCTTCACAAATTAATCTGTAAAAATGAAGAAAGAAAATTTTTATGGAAAAAAAAGTACTTTTTCATTTTTACGGATGAATTTGTGAAGCACCTGGGGGTTCAAAATGCTCACCACCCATCTAAATAAGTTCCCTGGGGGGTCTAGTTTCCAAAATGGGGTCACTTGTGGGGGAGCTCCAATGTGTAGACACACAGGGGCTCTCCAAACGCGACATGGTGTCCGCTAACAATTTGAGCTGATTTTTCAGTCAAATTGTTAGCGGACACCATGTTGCATTTGGAGAGCCCCTGTGTGCCTAAACATTGCAGCTCCCCCACAAGTGACCCCATTTTGGATACTAGACCCCCCAGGGAACTTATCTAGATGGGTGGTGAGCATTTTGAATGCCACAGTGCTTCACAAATTAATCTGTAAAAATGAAAAAAGAAAATTTGTATGGAAAAAAAAGTGTTTTTTCATTTTTACGGATGAATTTGTGAAGCACCTGGGGGTTCAAAATGCTCACCACCCATCTGGTTAAGTTCCCTGGGGGCTCTAGTTTCCAAAATGGGGGTCAATTGTGAGGGAGCTCCAATGTTTAGTCACACAGGGGCTCTCCAAACGCGACATGGTGTCCGCTAACAATTTGAAAAATTAGCTTCAATTGTTAGCGGACCCCATGTTGCGTTTGGAGAGCCCCTGTGTGCCTAAACATTGGAGCTCCCCCACAAGTGACCCCATTTTGGAAACTAGACCCCCCAGGGAACGTATCTAGATGGGTGGTGAGCATTTTGAATGCCCCAGTGCTTCACAAATTAATCTGTAAAAATGAAGAAAGAAAATTTTTATGGAAAAAAAAGTACTTATTCAATTTTACAGATGAATTTGTGAAGCACCTGGGCGTTCAAAATGTTCACAACCCATCTAGATACGTTCCCTGGGAGGTCTAGTTTCCAAAATGGGGTCACTTTGGGGGAGCTCCAATGTTTAGGCACACAGGGGCTCTCCATACGCGACATGGTGTCCGCTAACTATTGGAATCATTAGCGGACACCATGTCGTGTATGGAGAGCCCCTGTGTGCCTAAACATTGGAGCTCCCCCACAAGTGACCCCATTTTGGAAACTAGACCCCCCAAGGAATGCATCTAGATGCATAGTGAGAACTTTGAACCCCCAGGTGCTTCACAAATTGATCCATAATAAGGAAAAAGTACATTTGTTTTCACACAAATTTTCTTTTTTCATTTTTACGGATCAATTTGTGAAGCACCTGGGGGTTCAAAGTGTTCACTATGCATCTAAATACAGCGAAGCCCATTTTTATTTTTTTTCTAAGACTAATTCTAGAAAAAAAATGGCGTGGGGCTCCGCCATATTTTTGGTCCAGCCAGGTACAACTTGGCAGCTACGGATTGCCACCAACCCCCAACTGCCTCGTTGTACCTGGCTGGCCACCAAAAATACAGCAAAGCCCTTTTTTTTTCTTCTAGAACTAATTCTAGAAAAAAAAATAACATGGGGTTCCGCCATATTTTTGGTCCAGCCAGGTACAACTAGGCAGCTGGGGGCTGGAATCCGCAGAATGGAGAGGCCCAAGCGTTCTGGGCCCCCATGCTGCGAATTGCAGCCCACAGCCGCCCCATAAAATGGCGCATTCATTGAAGCACCATTTTCTGGCGCTGTACCCATGCTCTTCCAGTTGCCCTGGTGCCGGTGGCAAACTGGGTAATAAAGGGGTTAATGCCAGCTTTTTATTGGCAGCTGGCACTAAGCCCGAGATTCATAATATAGGGCCAATATTAGACCCGCCATTAGGAATCTCTGGTAAATAGTTAGAAAATACACACAGAGAAAAATCTTTTTATTTGAAAAAAATAACACAAACAAAATTCGGACTCCATCTTTATTATAAAGATCCGACGTAGTCCACAACGAAGGTCCCACGACGCTCGATCGCCTTTGACGTAGTCCACAACGAAGGTCCCACGACGCTCGATCGCCTCTGTTAAATCCAGAGACTGCAGCAAGGGATGAAGTGTCCTCTTCCTACAGTCTCTGGGGTCAGAGTTATGGTGCACTGTTTGACAATGACCTGTCATACAGTGCACCATGACTATGATCCCAGAGACTACAACAAGAGGACACTTGATCCCTTGGTGCACCCATCCATCCACCTATGCACCCATCATCCACGCATGCACACAACCACGCACCCACATCCACGCACGCACATCTACATCCACGCACACATCCACGCACGCACGCTGACATCCACGCACGCACATCCACATCCACACACATCCACATCCATGCACACATCCACGCACGCACACATCCATGCACGCACATCCACATCCATGCACACATCCACGCACACATCCATGCACGCACGCTGACATTTAAGCACGCTGACATCCACGCATGCATGCTGACATCCAAGCACGCACACATCCACACACGCACGCTGACATCCACGCACGCTGACATCCACGCACGCTGACATCCACGCACGCTAATATCCACGCACGCTGACATCCACGCACGCTAATATCCACGCACGCTGACATCCACGCACGCTGACATTCAAGCACGCTGACATCCACGCACGCACACATCCACGCTGACATCTACGCATGCACACATCCACGCACGCACATCCACGCACGCACATCCATGCACACACATCCATGCACGCTGACATCCACGCACGCTGACATCCACACACGCACGCTGACATTCAAGCACGCACACTGGCATCCACACATGCACACATCCACGCACGCACGCTGACATCCACGCACGCACGCTGACATCCACGCACGCTGACATCCACGCATGCACGCTGACATCCACGCACATCCACACACGTACGCTGACATCCACGCACATCCACGCACACGTCCATGCACACATCCATCTATGCACACATCCACGCACGCACACGTCTATGCACACACACATCTATGCACGCACATGTCCACACACGTGTCCACACACGCACACGTCTACGCACGCACACGTCTACGCACACTCACGTTCACGCACACTCATGTACGCTCACGTCCACGCACGCACACGTCCACGCATGCACCCCCCCATCCATCTATCCATTCACCCATCCATCCATCACCGATCCATCAATTCATTCATTCATTCATTCATTCATTCATTCATTCATACATACATACATAGATACATACATACATACATACATAGATACATACATACTTACCTCCCTCGTTCCACCGATGAGCAGGAGGAGGCCGGGACAGGAGGCGGGGCCACAGATCGGCGGGCAGAGGAGGCGCTGCCGCAACGGCGGCGGCAGGGCGGCCGCAGCGGCGGGTGCACCAAAGTGTGCAGCCCGCCGCAGGAAGTGAGGGGGGGGAGCAGGCACTGGGCCCGGAGGTGGGGGCAGCCTGAAGGGAACCACTACAGCAGGGGACCAGGCAGTGTTGCCGGTGGGCGCACGCGGGTGCAGCCCGCCGGCAGATACATTATAATAGAGGGGGGCGGGCGGGCTGGGGGGAACGGTGGGGGCCCCTGGACTCTCATGGACCTGGAGGGGGCAGAGGAGGGGTGGGCACTTGCCGATCCGCCCCTCCAGATCTGATTGGAGAGCTCCAATCAGATCTGGAGGGGTGAATCCCTATGATTCCCTCCGATCGACAGTTTCACTTTTAAACTTCCGATCGGAGGGGTCCTGGGCATGGGGGGGTTAATCCACCCTCTGTGGGGTCGACTACAGGCTGTCACAGAGCAGCAGCATCTGTGACACCTGAGCGACCCCACTCACAGGAGCTGCAGCAGCTCAAATCTGCCAGGACGTTGTACAACGTCCTGTGTCGGGAACGGGCAGAAACCCAGGACGTTGTACAATGTCTTATGTCGGGAAGGGGTTAAAAACAGCCAATGTGCAACACATGTGCCATATAGGGAATTAAGGCAGATGTCAGTCACATGAGCTGTCTTTTATGTGTATGTGTGAGGTAATATATACTGCCTGGCCAGGGGGAGGGTTTACTGTTGGCTGTAGATTTATTAGGCTGCATATAGCAACTAATCACAGCTCAGCTTCTATTTTCCTACAGGTCATTAATATGACATATTCAAATTCTATTTTGTTATAGCTAACAGCAGTTGTGTATTAACCCGGGCATAGCCAGGTATTACAGCTAGTATATATATTAAATACAGTATATATAATATGTTTATGATATATTGGTTATCTATTTCTGCACTTTATATGTGTATCAAGGTTTCACAGTGTATGTATCATACTGTATATATTGGGATATATGTATTTGTATGTTGCTTTATGTCTTGAGTGAACCAGCTAAAACTGGTTCCACGGTGAACAAAAGAATGCAGTGTGGCATCTCCCGGGGAATATATTGGAATGTGTAAGGTCAGTGTTACGATATTAATTAGGACGCTTATCTATGCAGGTCTAGTACACTGATTAGTTGGATCCTATAGAGGCTGCGCCTTGATACTTCCCTCTTTTGTGCTATGTAAAACTGATGTTGATTATAATAAACACTTCTGTGCCCAGTCTTCAAGAGAAGTCTTATATCTGACTTTTGGCTGATTTAAATTTCCGGCATGCCTTCGATTAAGTTAATTTGCAAGGGATAAGCAAAGAGACGGGGTCCTTAGAATCCCATTCCAACATCTCCATGTAAATAGTGTCTGGTAATGTCACAGTAATCAGATTTATATACAAATCGATCAGAGTTAGTTTTATATTTCATAGAAAAACCTGTATACCTCCATGTAAAATGGAATCACTCAGGACATAGCCATGTGTTTATATAAATACAAGTTCATGCATATCAATATGGGTCCAATCAATATGACAATGTTTGGAAAAGGTCTAAGAAGGTCTTAGAAAAAAACCCTGCATCTTAGGGCTGCTATGTACAGTGTCTTTGTCCTCGATAGGAATCTCCTCTGCAATGTGACTCAGAAATGAACATCAAATTGGGAAGTGTTAAACCGCGCTGCTATCTTTCAATAATGACAGTAATCTTCAAGTGTGATTTAATGCAACGCATTTTGGAGATTCACACATGAATATGATGAATGAGTGAATCTTTGAAACGCGTCAAATTAAATCACCCTTGAAAATTACCAAAAATGGTCATCATTGAAAGATAGCAGCGTGGTTTGACCATTTTCAATCTGATATCCATGCATCCTTAATGCTGGGAATGTGGCAGCTATCTGATAATATAAACATTCTATAGTGGTTGTGTCTGACACAACCAGATCAAAATCACCAAAAGGGGATATAAATTCAGAAAAACTCACCGAAAATTAGCCATCTAAAACATCCATTGCACCTAGCAGGAGGCTGTCAGCTCCGCTGAGAGGTAACACAAGTGTCTGAATATCGATGCTCAATCTCCTGCAACCAACCAAAGCTATGGGGGCAGTTGTGGCACCTGCGTACAGCCATTCTATGGGGGAGGTGACTGGTGTTATTTATAGACACAAGGTTATCATTGGGCATCAGTCATCCAGGCACATGTGACGCAAAGTGTCAGATTGCAGCCTATTGGTCATGCCCTGCTTTTAGGTCAGGCGGGCTGCACCACACTATGTTTATGCATCACAAATGACCGACGCCCCCCAGAGGGCTCAGCCACATACTTCAAAAGATAAAAGGGTGCAATAAAACACTATGTTTATGCATCACATTTTTCTGAATTTATGTCCCCTTTCGATGATTTTTGTCTGAATGTTTGGTGGTTTACCACTAAACAAATTTATGGTTAGGACTCGTAAGCATGAGGACCCTTGATGTGGGTTATGAGCTTACGTATTTGATCAAATATCCACAAACACCTCACATCTTCATCTTTTAGTGTTTTATTGCACCTTTTTATCTTTTGCAGTGTTATGGCAATAAATAGTTAATAATTTATGTAAGTTTAAAGTTTATAGAAGTCATTCAGAAATCTTTCAGGCGAGAGGCCTGTTTGTAGGAAAAAGGCCTTGGACTTGCTCTTTTCCCTAGCTAGCCCTCTCTCCTCTCCTCTTCCCTCCCACCTTCGGGTTTTCTCTGGCTTCGATTTTTATATAATGTTTTGACTTAGAGTTAGCCATATAGAAGTTCTTATCAACGTGTTCTGAATGTACTGTACGAACCCAAGGCTAGTTTAAACTAACTAACACACAGAATATAATTGAATGTTTTTTTTCAGAATAAAATGTATATTCAGCATAATATGATGCAATCACCTAGTAACACCCCTTTTAACATCCCTTTAATGATAAGTAATAAAACTACTAACCCGCTCCTAAAATAAAGGTCTTTGTCATTAAGCTCTACATTGACTTGTGTGTCAGCGTGGTTCTATCGGTGACGTGCACACACCAGACAAAGCATCCAATTTGGCGGCAGACAATTAAGATGACAGCCCACCCGTAAGGTGTGGAGGGCATCCATTACAGCAGTATGTGGCTGAGCCCTCTGGAGGGGCGTCGTTCACTTGTGATGCACAAACATAGTGCGGTGCAGCTCACCTGATAGCAGGGCTTGACCAATAGGCTGCAATCTGACACTTTGCGTCACATGTGCCTTAATGACTGATGCCCAATGATAACCTTGTGTCTATAAATACCACCAGTCACCTCCCCCATAGCATGGCTGGATGCAGGTGCCACTACCGCCCCATAGCTTTGGTTGGTTGCAGGAGAATGAGCATCGGTATTCAGACACTTGTGTTACCTCTCAGCACAGCTGACAGCCTCCTGCTAGGTGCAATTGATGTTTTACATGACAACCAGATCAGCTGAGCAGCACCCTGTCATTTGACAGTAAATGTCTACAACAGATTAAACCCTATTGTGCTCTTTTTTTGCCTCTACAGAAATGAACTAGGCATTCAGAAGATTTAACAGGTCATACACTAAACATACTGACAGTTTTCTTTCTAATCTGTTTCTGTACATGTCATCAGCCCATCTGTTACACTGTGTCTCTAGCACAATAATATGTCCCGGATTCTTCAGGTTTCAGTCCAGTGAGTTTACAATAAACTTCTCCTTTATTTGTGTCTCTTGTTAGAGTCATACGTCCCTGGACAGATTGGGCATATACTGTGTAATCGTTGTAACATATGTATCCCATCCACTCCAGTCCTTTCCCTTCAGGTTGTCTGACCCAAGATACGCAATGCATATTAGTGCCGTCAGTGAGGGAGGCACCGGTCACTTTACAGGTCAGGTCCAGAGTCTCTGATGGTCTCACAATCCCAGGACCAGACTCCTCCATAGAGATTTGGGAAGTGACACCTGCAAAACAATTGAAAAATAAATGAGGTATTATAGTACTGAGAAACAAATATTATTTCTTTCTGAAATGAGACCCACTTTGTAGAGACAATATAGCACTGAGTAACCAAAGGAAAGTCTTCATCTCTGGTCAGAGGACCTGTAGAGAAACCTTGTTTAGAATGTGTGTACTGATGATCTTTGTGGACAGGTCCTGGAGATTGTTCTCTATTTAGGGTCAAAGTAATCTGCATAAATTTACATATTCATTATTTTGGTAAATTGAAGGAACCAGTAAGAATTTCTCTTCATGTGATATTTTGTTATTTCTGTGTGATATACAGTTGTGACCAAAAGTATTGACTCCCCTGCAATTCTGTCAGATAATACTCAGTTTCTTCCTGAAAGTGATTGCAATCACAAATTCTTTGGTATTATTATCTTCATTTAATTTGTCTTCAATGAAAAAACACAAAAGAGAATTAAGCAAAAAGCAAAACATTGATCATTTCACACAAAACTCCAAACATGGGCCAGACAAAAGTATTGGCACCCTCAGCCTAATACTTGGTTGCACAACCTTTAGCCATAATAACTACGATCAACTGCTTTCGGTAACCATCAATGAGTTTCTTACAATGCTCTGCTGGAATTTTAGACCATTCTTCTTTGGCAAACTGCTCCAGGTCCCTGATATTTGAAGGGTGCCTTCTCCAAACTGCCATTTTTAGATCTCTCCACAGGTGTTCTATGGGATTCAGGTCTGGACTCATTGCTGGCCACCTTAGAAGTCTCCAGTGCTTTCTCTCAAACCATTTTCTAGTGCTTTTTGAAGTGTGTTTTGGGTCATTGTCCTGCTGGAAGACCCATGACCTCTGAGGGAGACCCAGCTTTCTCACACTGGGCCCTACATTATGCTGCAAAATTTGTTGGTAGTCTTCAGACTTCATAATGCCATGCACACGGTCAAACAGTCCAATGCCAGAGGCAGCAAAGCAAGACCAAAACATCAGGGAACCTCCGCCATGTTTGACTATAGGGACCGTGTTCTTTTCTTTGCATGCCTCTTTTTTTCTCCTGTAAACTCTATGTTGATGCCTTTGCCCAAAAAGCTCTACTTTTGTCTCATCTGACCAGAGAACATTCTTCCAAAACGTTGTAGGCTTTCTCAGGTAAGTTTTGGCATACTCCAGCCTGGCTTTTTTATGTCTCGGGGTAAGAAGTGGGGTCTTCCTGAGTCTCCTACCATACAGTCCCTTTTCATTCAGACGTCGACGGATAGTACGGGTTGACACTGTTGTACCCTCGGACTGCAGGGCAGCTTGAACTTGTTTGGATGTCAGTCGAGGTTCTTTATCCACCATACGCACAATCTTGTGTTGAAATCTCTAGTCAATTTTTCTTTTCTGTCCACATCTAGGGAGGTTAGCCACAGTGTCATGGGCTTTAAACTTCTTGATGACACTGCGCACGGTAGGAACATTCAGGTCTTTGGAGATGGACTTGTAGCCTTGAAATTGCTCATGCTTCCTCACAATTTGGTTTCTCAAGTCCTCAGACAGTTCTTTGATCTTCTTTCTTTTCTCCATGCTCAATGTGGTACACACAAGGACACAACAGGACAGAGGTTGTGTCAACTTTAATCCATGTCAACTGGCTGCAAGTGTGACCTGTTAGGTGCCACAGGTAAGTTTCAGGTGCTGTTAATTACACAAATTAGAGAAGCATCACATGATTTTCCTAACAGTGCCAACACTTTTGTCCACCCCCTTTTTTATGTTTGGTGTGGAATTAGATCCAATTTGGCTTCAGGACAATTCTTTTTGCGTTTTTCATTGAAGACAAATTAAATGAAGATAATAATACCAAGGAATTTGTGATTGCAATCATTTTCAGGAAGAAACTGAGTATTATCTGACAGAATTGCAGGGGTGTCAATACTTTTGGCCACAACTGTACATAGAAGGGAATGGGTGTGTTACAACTCTTTTTCACATCCAAATATTGACCACCAGCAGAAAGGGACCTCTACAGGTTTTGTTGGCATTCTATGTATTATGCAAAATTAATGCAACAATATCATCTTAACTAACACAGTTAAAACTATTTCACTAAGGGGCCTCAATGTGCAAGGCTGCTTTTTAATAGCACTGAGGATTGATTGAATAATTGCCCGCTAACATGCAAAAATGCAGTTGTTGTCGGTTGTGTATGACAGATGACATCCAGCTGCAGAGGAGCTGTTCTGTTTTAACACTGATTGAGTCCAATAGACCTCTTCGATCACTGATAATTGTGACAGTGATCTAAGATTAATCCTGTTCTCTATGCTGAGCACTTACATCACCATAGGGTTTCTGTGTAAATAATCCTTAGGGTACCTTTACACGCCGCTACTGGATGGTGGCTACAACCAGCTACTTCACGTGCACGAGCACGCACAAACGGTTGCAAACGGTACCCGCACCACCTTTACACGCCGCAACAAGGTGCGCTACGGTAGGTTACATCTATCTCTGGATACACCACCGGGTGTCTCAAGTTACCTTCTGCAGAGCACCTTACCTCATTTACACACCGCTACAACAAGCTAATATGGGCGGACCTGGTGCAGCAGGAACAACACATAGGCGTGCACAATTGTGGATTACGAGACGCTCGTACACTGATAGGACAATGCAATAACATCATGATTGGGCAGCCAGCGCAGGAGGCTGATTAATACATGACGCTCAAGCAATTGTGTAGTGTGACTGGTCAGCTCATTAAATATGCCGCCCTATGCAGCGACTACCAATCGTAATGCAGGAGCTTCCTCCAATGATCGCTGATGGGGCGCGGTAACCCGGAGCCTGTGTCACGCCCCAGCTACATACCAGGTACATAGGCTGGTGTCCAGACATCCCTTCTGTTGCTTCTTTACACGCCGATACAGGTCGCTACAATCGCCTGGGTAGCCACCTGTTTCAGGGCAGTGCTTGGAAACAGGTGCCGCTACTGGCGGGTGGCTACAACCGTCTTCACACGCCGCTACCATGGTTGAATTGACGGTGCAAGATACATTTCTCTCATGTACCCGGTTGTAGCCACCATCCAGTAGCGGCGTGTAAAGGTACCCTCAGGGTGCAGGCACAATGGCATCAAACTCGCTTGAGTGCAGTGCGAGAAAACTTGCATTGCACTCAGACCAATGTCAATCAATCAGTAAGGTCAGATTTGTACTTCTTCCTCTGCTGAACTTGGGCTGCATGCAAAATCACAGCATTCTGCAATTGCACACATATATCGCATGTGAGAGGGCAATGAAAGTCTATGGTTGCATAAAAAAAAACCATAGGTATACCAGTCTCAGGGGCCACCTATTAAGCTATTTGCATATTCACTGTACTGTCTGGCAAAAAGCCAATCACAGACGCTCACACTCTGTGAGAGCTTCTGTGATTGGCTGTTGCAGTCAGACTGCATTTCTTCAATCTGGATGGTGATTTTGCTTGGTTGCCATGCACATTAGTGTATGGTGACCAACCTGCCCTCATAGGGTGTTAAGTAAATAAATAATAATTAACCCCTTAGTGACGGAGCCAATTTCCACCTTAATGACCAGACCGTTTTTTGTAATTCTGACCAGTGTCCCTTTATGAGGTAGTAACTCTGGAACGCTTCAACGGATCCTAGCGATTCTGAGAATGTTTTTTCGTGACACATTGGGCCTCATGCTAGTGGTAAATTTAGGTCGATAATTTTTGCGTTTATTTGTGAAAATATAAAAAAATTGGCAAAAATTTTGAAAATTTCACAATTTTCAAATTTTTTATTTTTATTCTGTTAAACCGGAGAGTGATGTGACACAAAATAGTTAATAAGTAACATTTCCCACATGTCTACTTCACATCAACACAATTTTGGAAAAACAAAATGTTTGGTTAGGAAGTTATAAGGGTTCAAAGTTCATCAGCAATTTTTCATTTTTCCAGCAAAATTTACAAAACCATTCTTTTAGTGAGCACATCACATTTGAAGTCCCTTTGAGGGGTGTACATGACAGAAAACACCCAAAAGTGACACCATTCCAAAAACTGCACCCCTCAAGCTACTCAAAATTACATTCAAGAAGATTATTAACTCTTCAGGTGCTTCACAGCAACTAAAGCAAAGTGGAAACAAAAAATGGACCTTTTAATTTATCCAACAAAAATGTTATTTTAGCCTCAATGTTTTCATTTTCACATGGGCAACAGGTTAAAATGCATCCTAAAATTTGTTGGGCAATTTCTCCTGAGTACACCGATACCTCATATGTGGTCATAAACCACTGTTTGGGCGTACGGCAAGGCTCAGAAGGGAGGGAGCGCAATTTGACTTTTGGAGCTAATTTACCATTCAAAAAGTCAAATGGCGCTCCTTCCCTTTCGAGCCCATACATGTCCATACACCATGTCGTGTATGGAGAGCTCCTGTGTGCCTAAACATTGGAGCTCCCCCACAAGTAACCCCGTTTTGAAAATTAGACCCCCCCAAGGAACTTATCTAGATGGGTGGTGAGCACTTTGAACCCCCAGGTGCTTAACAAATGAATCCATACAAATGAAAAAAGAAAATTTTTGTGGAAAAGGAAGTACTTTTTCATTTTTCGGATCAATTTGTGAAGCACCTGGGGGTTCAAAGTGCTCTCTTTGCATCTAGATATGTTCCTTATGGGGTCTAGTTGCCAAAATGGGGTCACTTGTGGAGGAGCTGCAATGTTTAGGCACACAGGGGCTCCCCATATGCAACATGGTGTCCGCTAACAATTTGAATGAAAAATTAGCTCCAATTGTTAGCGGACATCATGTCGCGTATGGAGAGCCCCTGTGTGCCTAAACATTGTAGCTTCCCCACAAGTGACCCCATTTTGTAAACTAGACCCCCCAGGGAACTTATCTAGATGGGTGGTGAGCCTATTGAACCCCCAGGTGCTTGACAAATGAATCCGTAAAAATGAAGAAAGAAACTTTTTGTGGAAAAGAAAGTACTTTTTCATTTGTACGGATAAATTTGTGAAGTACCTGGGGGTTCAAAGTGCTCACTATGCATCTAAATAAATTCCTTGGGGTGTCTAGTTTCCAAAATGGGGTCACTTGTGGGGAGATTCAATGTTTAGGCACACAGGGGCTCACCATACACGACATGGTATCCACTTACAATTCCAATTGTTAGTGGACACCATGTCACGTATGGAGAGCCCCTATGCCCCTAAACATTGGGGCTCCCCCACAAGTGACCTCATTTTGTAAACTAGACGTCCCAAGGAACTTATCTAGATGCATAATGAGCACTTTGAACCCCAAGGTGCTTCTCAAACTGATCCGTAAAAATGAAAAAGTACTTTTTTTCACAAAAATCTTCTCATTTTCCTTTTTACGGACTAATTTGTGAAGCACCTGGGGGTTGAAAGTGCTCACAATGCATCTAGATATGTTCCTTGGGGGTCTAGTTTCCAAAATGGGGTCATTTGTGGGGGAACTCCAATGTTTAGGCACACAGGGGCTCTCCATATGCGACATGGTGTCCACTAACAATTTGAATGGAAAATTAGCTCCAATAGTTAGCGGACACCATGTCGCATATGGGAAGCCCCTATGTGCCTAAACATTGGAGCTCCTGCACAAGTGACTCCATTTTGGAAACTAGATGCCTCAAGGATTATATCTAGGGGTATACTGAGCATTTGGAACCTACAGCTACTTCACAGATTTTGATAATGTCATATTGAACATTTTCTTTTTTTCACATAACTTCTCACTCTTAGAGCATGTGCACAAGATACGGAGACACCGTGTCCTGGTCGTCTCCTCTCCTGCAATTTTTTTTACCGTAGTATTTCTTTATTAAATTTAAAAAAAAAACGACGTGAGACTTCGCCATATTTTTGGTCCAGCCAGGTACAGCAAGCAGCTACGGGCTGCCACCAGCCCCTTCTGCCTAGTTTTACCTGGCTGGAAACCAAAAATATAGGGAAGCCCTTTTTTTTTTAATTATGTCTTGAAATGATTGAAAAAAAAATGGCGTGGGCTTCGCCACATTTTTGGGCTAGCCAGGTACAACTAGGCAGCTGGGGGCTGGAATCCTCAGCATTGGGAGGACCAAGCTTTCTGGGCCCCCCCGCTGCAAATTGCAGCCTGCAGCTGCCCCAGAAAATGGTGGATTCATAGAAGCGCCATTTTCTGGCGCTGTATCCAGCTCTTCCAGCTGCCGTGTAGCAGTGGCAGACTGGGTAATAAGGGGTTAATGCCAGATTTTTGGCAGCTGGCACTAAGCCCAAGATTCATAACGTCTGGCCAATATTAGACCGGACCATTAGGAATCTCTAGTAAATTATAAAGAAAACACAACACAGAAAAAAATATTTTTATTGGACAAAAAAAACACAAACACATAATTAGGCCCCATCTTTATTACTGTGACGTCCGACGTAGTCCAGTGGGATGCTCCGACGTAGTGCAGTGGGATGGTCTGACGTAGTCCAGTGGGAAGGTCCGACGTAGTCCAGTGGGAGGTCCCGTGACGATTCTCATTCAGATGATGATTTGAAGTTAACCCCCTGTGTGGTCATAAAGAGGTTAACTGCAGATCAGGTAACCCCTTGTGACCACACAGGGATGATGATCTGCAGTTAACCCCTTGTGGTTACCTGCAGATCATCATCCCTGTGTGGTCACGAGGGGTTAACGGCAGATCAGGTAACCCCTTGTGACCACACAAGGATGATGATCTGCAGTTAACCGCAAGGGGTTAACTGCAGATCATCATCCCGTGTGTGGTCACAAGGGGTTAATGGCAGATCGGGTAACCCCGTGTGACCACACAGGAATGTCCTGCAGTTAACCCCTTGTGACCACACAGGGATGATGATCTGCAGCTAACCACAAGGGGTGATCGCTATCTTTTCACCTGAAGGCCAATAAAGGTTTAATTTTTTGAGTGCTGCAGTCCGTTTTTTGCATCTATCTATCTATCTATCTATGTATCTATCTATCTATCTATCTATCTATCTATCTATCTATCTATCTATCTATCTATCTAATCTGTCTGCTTTCTCACTTTATGCAGCATGGGAAAGACCATGTTAAAACACATTGCACATGTACACCACACGGATGACAGCTGAGAAAAAAATGCACACTCACATCACACTCGCACCACACTTACACAACACTCACATGACCATACGGAAAGCACTCGCACAACTGTCATGAATCAAAATTACTCTGATTTACACATATGCTAGTGTGCCTGCAACCTTCAATGAAATTCCTGACAGACCAATCCATAATAATGAGGCAGATGAAGTAAATATGGCCTTTGTTGTGACTTTTTTTGTGTTGTGTCTGCCTTTTCAAGTGTTTTTTTAGTGCACAAATTTGTGTAGTTGACCATAGTTCATTGCTTGGTTAAAATAAAGGGACAATGCTGGAATAGATGCCAAATGGAGTCTAAAACTCTATCTGTCTCATTATAGTGAGTGCTTTAAACAGGGGGTTTTGTCTAAATCACATTTTTGTGTATTTAAAAGTAAATCCTGAGCTAAAGATTCTGATGAAGAACACTATAAATAAAATATTATCCTTAAACCTTTAAGACTTTGCCCCAACAGCCATAACCTTTTTATATTTCCGTCAATATAAACATATGAGGGCTTTTTGGGAATGAATTGTACTTTTGAAAGACATCAATCATTTTACCATTAAGTGCACTAAAAAAATTCCAAGTGCATTGAAATTGCAAAAAAGTTAAATAGTTTTTTATGTTTTTTTTTCATCATATTTACTATATGGTAAAACTTGATGTGTTGGTTTGATGCCTTAGGTCGGTATGAGTTTGTAGATACCAAACATGTATAGTTTAACTGTTATCTAAGTGGTAAAAAAAAGAATTTTGCTTTTGACAACATTTTTTCAAGCCTCGTAGCTTACTCATTTTTCGGCATCTCGGGCTGTGTGATGGCTTATTTTTTGCATCTTGAGTTGTAATTTTTAATGATACCATTTTTGGGTACATGCAATGTTTTGAGTACTGATTATTGCATTTTATTGCAATGTTCCGATGGCAAAAAAAAGAGTAATTTTGGCATTTTTACTTTTTCTCCACTTACACAGTTTACTGATTACTATTATTTATTTATATAGCACCATTAATTCCATGGTGCTGTACATGATAGGGGTTACAAACAAAATCATATAGTTTACAGTAAACAAATTAACAATGACAGACTGGTACGGAGGGGAGAGGACTCTGCCCTTGCGGGCTTACAGTCTACAGGATAATGGGGAGGAGACAGTAGATCAGGGGTACAGCAGATCTGGTGGTGGAGAGGAGGCAGCTCTGGTGGCAGTGGGGCAGCAGCTTCGGTGGCGGCGGGGCGGTGGTTTGGTCATTGCAGTCTGTAAGCTTTCCTGATTACTGTAGATGGGTTTTCAGGTTCCGTCTGAAGGATCCGAGCGTGGTGGATAATGTGACGTGTTGGGGCGCAAAATTCCAGAGGATGGGGGATATTCGGGAGAAATCTTGGAGGCGGTTGTGTGAGCAACAGATACGTCTAGAGGAAAGGATGAGGTCTTGGGAGGATCGAAGATTATGTGAGGGAAGATAGTGGGAGATTAGTTCAGAAATGTTGGGAGAGACAGTTTATGGATTGCTTTGTAGGTCAGTGTTAGTAGCTTGAACTGAATTTGTTGGGGAATTGGGAGCTAGTGGAAGGATTTGCAGAGGGGAGGTACAGGGGAGTAGCAAGGAGAGAGGTGGATTAGTCGGACAGCAGAGTTGAGGACAGACTGGAGACATGCAAGAGTGTTAGCAGGGAGGCCACAGAGGAGAATGTTGCAGTAGTCAAGTTGGGAAATCATGAGGGCATATACAAGAATTTTAGTAGATTGAGGGCTGAGGAAAGGACGGATTCTGGAAATATTCTTGAGCAGCAGGTGACAGGAGGTGGCGAGAGTTTGGATGTGTGGTTTAAAGGACAGGGCAGAGTCGAGAGTTACTCCAAGGCAGCGAATTTGAGGTGTAGGAGAGAGCATGATTCCATTTACCATAATAGATAGATGAAGTGGTAAAGGTGAAAGATGGGATGGAGGAAAGATGATGAGTTCGGTTTTGTCTACGTTGAGTTTTAGGTAGCGGTAGGAGAAGAAGGAGGTTATGGCTGACAGACACTCCGGGATTCTGGACAGCAGAGAGTTGACATCTGGGCCAGAGAGGTAGATCTGAGTGTTGTCAGCGTACAGATGGTACTGAAAGCCATGGGACTGTATGAGTTGTCCTAGGCCAAGGGTATAGATGGAGAAAAGTAGAGGCCCAGGACAGAGCCTTGTGGGACTCCAACAGAGAGAGGGCAGGATGAAGAGGTAGTGTGGGGTGGGAAACACTAAATGTGTGGTTGGAGGTATGAGGCAACCCAGAACTGGGTAAGGTCTTTGATGCCAAGGGAAGAAAGAATCTGAAGTAGGAGGGAGTGGTCAACTGTCTCAAGGGCAGAGGACAAGTCTAGGAGGAGGAGGATGGAGAATTGTCTGTTAGCTTTGGCTGTGAGTAAGTCGTTGGTAATTTTGGTTAGGGCAGTTTCGGTGTAGTGGTGGGGCCGTACACCTGACTGTAGATTATCAAGGAAAGAGTTAGATGAGAGGTGGGAGGAAGGTTGAGCATGGACATTTTGCTCAGGGAGTTTGGAAGCAAATGGGAGCATTAATATGGGGTAGTAGCTTGTCCTAGCAGTAAGGTCAAGGTTTGGCTTTTTGAGGATGGCGTGATGGTGGCATGTTTAAAAGCCGAGGGGAAGGTCCCGGAACATAATGATAGATTGAAGAGGTGGGTTAGGGCTGGGATGAGCATATTAGTGAGGTTGGGGAGGAGGTGGGAAGGAATGAGGTCAAGTGCACATGTGGTGAGGTGTGATTTGGGTAGGAGACGAGTAAGCTTTCCTTCAGTGATGTTGGAGAGGGAGGTTATGAGGGAAGGGCAGAGGTCTGCCCTTAAATCAACTTAAATTAGTTGATTTTATGTTATGATAGATTGGGCATTTCTGAAGGCAGCAATACCAAATATGAGTATTTGTTTTAATAGTTTTATTTACTATGGAGAAAAAGGTGGTTGATTTGAACTTTTTGTTTTATTTTATACTTTTTAAAACTTCTTTTTACACTTTTAGTTTATTTTACTGGGTGCCTCAGCATTGTAGAGTCTGATCACTCCTGTTCACAGCCATGATGATCCACTGAACTCTAAACAGAAGAAATGATCACTTTCTGTAAGGCTGGTTTCACACTGCAGTTTTTTCCCTGATCAGGTTCCACATTTGTGTGCCAAAACCAGGAGAGGAACTTGCAGAGAAAAACTATGATTGAAAGATTGACACCTGTTCTGGGTTTTGAAGACACTCCTGGTTCTGGCACACAAACCTGATCGAACCTGATCAGGGAAAAAACTGAAGTGTGAAACAAGACCAAACGACACTGCTGCAGCACCGATTACAGGAAGTGAGTCATAACAGAGTGTTCGGCATCATCAGCTTACCTCAAGCTGTCATTGCAACCTGTTGGCACCCCGTGAATAACGTGTCCCTCGCTGTGGCTCCTTACACCGCATCTAGCAGTGTTTGACAGCATGATCTACGAAGTTAATAGATGCAGGCGGAATGCTTCTTTAGCCACATCTGTCGCTTGCACACGTCAGTTGATGGGATCAGCAGATATGGGCAGGAGGGATGTTAGGTCAGTGTGTGAGCTCGTATCTAATGCTAGGGTGGTCACACTTGCATTGTTTGCAGAAAACGTAGAATTTTTCCCTCACTACGCAGCCTGCACGCAGCCTTCACGCAGGCTGCATAGCGGGGAACACGGCCCCTAGCACCCCGCTGTGTTCCCTGGATACCAGCTACACAGCAGGCTGCGGGGAGTGCGATTTGCACCATGCACGCACCACGCACAGGGGAACGCAGCATGATGCGTTCCCTTGTGAATGGTGCAAATCGCACTCAGCGGAGTGCTAGGGTCCGCTTTCGCCGCTATGCAGCCTGTGTGAAAGCTGCGTGCAGGCTGCGTAGTGAGGAATACATTCTAAGTTTTCTGCAAACAACGCAGAGAACTTAGAATCGTGGAAGTGTGACCCTAGCCTAAGTTATGAAGCCGACACATGACCTATCCAGTATGGCCAATGTCAGAAAGAGGTTAAACCTCTTTAAAGGGATCCTGCCATATCCAGAAATGTCATTTACCTGCAGAAATCTTCTTATGAACCCTATTTCAGCATCTAAATTATGTTTATTAATATGTCGAGTTCTTTTTAATTAAAGTCTCATAAATATGGTCAGAAAACCTGAATGCCAGCACTTGGAGGTATATACTTAATTAGCGAGAAACAGCATAGCCTCAATGTACGGTAATTAGTGATGAGCGAGTACCAAAATGCTCGAGTGCTCGATGCTCGGGCCGAGCATCCCAAGATACTCGTGTACTCGGCCCGAGCACCGAGCCCAATGTTATCCTATGGGAGACCCTAGTATTTTTATGAAATGACCCCCGGTAGCATGTAGAAACCCTAAAAATGTCACAAAAGTCTCAGAAGAGTGCTCAAATGACATGGCAACACCATGGGGAAGACCCCTGTAAGCATTTCTCACTCAAAAGTCACAGCTGTGAACAATGTTGTCCGAGTTTTACGCCATTTTTACGGACTCACCAGAAAACCTTCCAAAATGACACCAAAAAGAATTTTCATGGCGGAAATGTTAAGGGCACATACCCAATAGTGAGATAGGGCTGGTGTATGTTATTTTTTGTGATTGCATGCAAGATTTTACGTTGAAACATTGTGTGGCACTCCGATGTCCCTGAGAAGAGACGTACATGAAGGCCTCTTGACATAATGTGCCCATTTTCAGGAAGTGGGTCTATTGTAGTATTTTCCTTTGCCAGGGCAGTCCAAAATTGGGAGGTTCACCAATGCCCCTGGATAGAGACGTGCATGAGGGCCTGTAAACTTGAAGTGCCCATTGTAAGGAAGTGGGTGTATTGTAGTATAGCCCTTTGCCAGGGCAGCCAAAAATTGGGAGGCTCCACATTGTCCCTGGATAGAGACGTGCATGAGGGCCTGTAAACCTGAAGTGCCCATTGTAAGGAAGTGGGTGTATTGTAGTATAGCCCTTTGCCAGGGCAGCCAAAAATTGGGAGGTTCCACATTGTCCCTGGATAGAGACGTGCATGAGGGCCTGTAAACCTGAAGAACCCATTGTAAGGAAGTGGGTGTATTGTAGTATAGCCCTTTGCCAGGGCAGCCAAAAATTGGGAGGCTCCACATTGTCCCTGGATAGAGGTGTGCATGAGGGCCTCTAAACCTGAAGTGCGCATTGTAAGGAAGTGGGTGTATTGTAGTATAGCCCTTTGCAAGGGCAGCCAAAAATTGGGAGGCTCCACCTTGTCCCTGGATAGAGACATGCATGAGGGCCTGTAAACCTGAAGTGCCCATTGTAAGGAAGTGGGTGTATTGTAGTATAGCCCTTTGCCAGGGCAGCCAAAAATTGGGAGGCTTCACATTGTCCCTGGATAGAGACGTGCATGAGGACCTGTAAACCTGAAGTACCCATTGTAAGGAAGTGGGTGTATTGTAGTATAGCCCTTTGCCAGGGCAGCCAAAAATTGGGAGGCTCCACATTGTCCCTGGATAGAGACGTGCATGAGGGCCTCAAAACATTGTTCCCATTGCAAAGGAGTGGGTCTCCTGTCGTTGTAATGCCTATTCTGAAAGAATGGGCGAAAAAATTTACCACTTGGGGTATACATGAAACAACGGCCTAACTTTTGTAACGGTCATCATGGTGGCGCATGAGGAGAAGGAGGAGCAGTCCAGCGATTAGCCAAAGTCCAGAAGTGTGTACCCATGGGTGATTGGAGGTACATGGCAAATTCCCGTTACAAAATTTAAATTCTGCTCTCATTTGCTGGTGGTGTGGTGAAGTCTGGCCCAATCCAACCTTTGTTCATCTTGCTCAGAGTCAGTCTGTCAGCATTTTCAGTTGACAGGCGGGTGCGTTTATCAGTAATGATTCCACCTGTTGCACTAAAAACACGCTCTGACAAAACGCTAGCGGCAGGGCAGGCCAGGACTTCCAAGGCGTAGAGAGCCAATTCATGCCACATGTCCAGCTTGGATACCCAATAATTGTAAGGCACAGAGGAATGTAAGAGTACAGTTGTTCGATCTGCAAGGTACTCCTTCAGCATCTGGGCAAACGTACCATTTCCTGTGGCACTACCCCGCACCTCAGGGGCTGTGGTACGTGAGGGGCTGAGTAAACTGTCCCACATCTGAAAGACTGTTCCCCTACCTCTGGCGGATTGGACTTGTGCCCCTCTTGGCCGTACGCCTTGGTTGTCCACCGATTCCTGACCTATGCCGATAGCGTTTTGTGAGGGGAATGCTTTGCCTACTTCCGCGACTATGGCCTTCTGGAACTGCTGCATTTTGCTGACCTCTCCGCCTCAGGAATAAGAGACATAAAGTTCTCCTTGTAGCGTGGGTCTAACAGTGTTACCAACCAGTAATGATTGTCGGCCAAGATGTTCTTAACGCGAGGGTCACGAGCCAGGCAGCTTACCATAAATTCAGCCATGTGCGCCAGACTCTTAACAGCCATCACTTCAGTGTGCTGACCAACACGATGACTGAACACGCTTTCCTCCTCCTCCTCCTCATCCTCCTCCTCATGTCCCCTGTCCTCTGGCCAGCCACGCTGAACCGAGGGTATGACTGGTGTGCATGTCATATCCTCAATTTGGCCGGAGAGTTGCTCCATGTCTTCATCCTCCTCCTCCTCCTTGTCATAGTCCTCCACTGCACGTTGTGATGAGATGAGGCTGGGCTGTGTGTTATCACCCACACCCACTACTGTTTCTTGCTCCAACTTATCACGCTCCGCCTGCAATGCATCATGTTTGTTTTGGAGCAGAGACCGTTTTAGAAGGCAGATAGCGGTATGGTGACGCTAATAATGGCGTCATCACCGCTCACCATCTTGGTGGAGTCCTCAAAGTTTTGGAGGACGGTACAAAGGTCAGACATCCATCTCCACTCCTCTGGTGTTATGCGTGGAGTTTGACCCATTTCCCGACGGCTTAGGTGATGCAGGTACTCAACAACTGCCCTCTCCTGTTCACAAATCCTGACCAACATGTGCAGAGTTGAATTCCAACGCGTGGGGACATCACACACCAGTCTGTGAGCCGGAAGCTGCATACGCCGCTGAAAGCCGGGAAGGCCGGCTGAAGCAGTAGGTGACTTTCGAAAATGTGCAGACAGGCGGCGAACTTTTACGGGCAGATCAGACAGCTCTGGGTATGATTTTAGAAGCCGCTGAACCACGAGGTTGAGCACATGGGCCATGCATGGAACATGTGTCAGCTGGCCTCACCTCAAAGCCGCCACCAGGTTCCGGCCATTTTCGCACATGACCTTTCCTGGCTTTAGGTTCAGAGGTGTGAGCCAGTGATCTGCCTGCTGTTTCAGAGCTGTCCACACCTCTTCTGCATTGTGGGGTTTGTCACCTATGCATATTAGCTGCAGCACAGCCTGTTGCCGCTTCGCCTAGGCAGTGCTGCAGTGCTTCCAGCTTGGGACTGGTGTGAAGGGTAAAGTGAATGAGGATGCGCAGGAGGAGGAGGCTGGGGAGCATGACATTCCGGAGCTGTAGAGTGTGGGTGAAACCCTGACTGAGGTAGGGCCTGCAATCCTTGGTGTGGGAAGGACGTGTTCCGTCCCTCGCTGAGACTGGGTCCCAGCTTCCACAATATTAACCCAGTGTGCGGTCACCGAGATGTACCGGCCTTGCCCACAAGCACTTGTCCACGTGTCTGTGGTTAGGTGGACTTTGGCTGAAACAGCGTTGTTCAGGGCACGTGTGATGTTTTGTGACACGTGGTTATGTAATGCGGGGACGGCACACCGGGAGAAATAGTGGCGGCTGGGGACCGAGTAACGTGGGACAGCTGCCGCCATCAGGTCGCGGAATGCTTCCGTCTCCACCAGCCTAAAAGGCAGCATTTCCAGCGCAAGCAGTCGCAAAATGTTAGCATTTAGAACTGTGGCATGTGGGGCATTGGCAGCGTATTGGCGCCTGCATTCAAAAGTTTCGTGCATGGATAACTGAACGCTGCGCTGGGACAAGGACGTGCTTGATGATGGTGTTATTTCTGCGTGGGCAACTACAGGTGCAGGGCAGGAGGCTTGTTCGCATGCAGCATCGACAGGGGATTGGCTCGCACGCACAGCACCCGAAGACGTAGCAGTGACATCAGCAAGCACTGCTCCTCGACTCTGTTGTACATCCCACAAAGTCGGGTGCTTGGCTGACATGTGCCTGATCATGCTGGTGGTGGTCAGGCTGCTAGTTTTGGTACCCCTGCTGATGTTGGCATGGCAGGTGTTGCAAATGGCCTTTTTAGAATTATCTGGAGCCAACATAAAAAACTGCCAGACTCGGGAAAACCTAACATTTGTACAGGCACCTTGTGTTGTGTTGTTGTTCCGGGGAACGGTTGCCTGACTTCTGCCTGGGGCCACCACCCTGCTTCTTACTGCCTGTTGTGATGCTAAGCCTCCCTTCCCCTGTGCACTGCTGTCCTCGCTCTGCATCTCCTCCTGCCAGGTTGGGTCAGTTACTGGATCATTCACCACGTCGTCTTCCTCTTCCACACCCTGCTCCTCCTCCTGACTTCCTGGCAATCGTGTCTCATCATCGTCCACCCCTTGTTGAGACACGTTCCCACCATTGCCTTTGTGAGACCGTGGCTGCTCAAATATTTGGGCATCGGTACATACGCTCTCCTCATGACCCACTTCAACAGGAGCTGTCGAGAGGCCAGAATGTGCGCATGGATACATGAACAGCTCTTCAGAGTGTCCAAGTGTGGGATCAGTAATGTCAGTGAACGTGTACTCGGCCTGGTGGTAGGAAGGAGGATCAGGTTGTGGAATGTGCGGTGCAGTATCACGGCTACTGACACTTGACCGTGTGGAAGACAGGGTGTTTGTGGTGGTGCTAATCTGACTGGAAGCATTATCTGCTATCCAACTAACAACCTGTTGACACTGGTCTGGGTTGAAGAGCGGTGTACTTCTGCGATCCCCAAGAATTTGGGACAGGACGTGCGAGCGAGTAGATGTGGCCCTTTGTTGTGGCGAAATTAGAGCTTGCACACGACCTCGGCCTCTGCCTGCACCATCATCACGTCCACTTCCTTGTCCCTTGCCAACACCCTTGCGCATTTTCAATGATGTGCTGACGGTAGACAGCTAAATGAAGGCGTCCCAACAGACGGGTTTTACCTGGACAATCAAATTATAGCTATTGCTACCAGCTTTTTAAGAGCGACAATTAGAGATTAAGTCAGACACAGACGGAGACGGGTATTCACTGTACTTGTGCGTTATATCCTAGTTTGTGCAAAACACACAAAAGTGCACCCGTACGCTGCCACCGACGGGCACTCACTTGCAGTTTTTAAATGCACGCACTAAGAACCTAACAGCTTTTTAGGAGAGAGAATTAGTGAACCGTCTGACACTATCCCGTGCTGCTGACGTGTATTATTCACTGTACTTGTGCGTTATATCCTGGTTTGTGCAAAACACACAAAAGTGCACCCGTACGCTGCCACCGACGGGCACACACTTGCGGTTTTTAAATGCACGCACTAAGAACCTAACAGCTTTTTAGGAGCGAGAATTAGTGAGCAATCTGACACTATCACGTGCTGCTGACGTGTATTATTCACTGTACTTGTGCGTTATATCCTAGTTTGTGCAAAACACACAAAAGTGCACCCGTACGCTGCCACCGACGGGCACACACTTGCGGTTTTTAAATGCACGCACTAAGAACCTAACAGCTTTTTAGGAGCAACAATTACTGAGAAGTCTGACACTATCAGGACTGTTTAGACTGTGTACACCAGCCCCAGATATGATGAAGGCTGGTATACTGTCACTAGGAATTGCTATATACCATGCCTGCCTGCCTACAGCTACAATAGTCCTGAGAAGGACTGTTGTGGTCACTAGAAAGCCTGTACTCCGACCTGGCTATACCCTCCCTGCCTGCCTATATCCACCCAGATTAGTCCTGAGAAGGACTGTTGTGGTCACCAGTTTGCAGCCCTGCAAAACTCTCCCTGATTCAGCAGACACTCTCCCTGCACTGACTGTCTGGATCGCTGTGTGCAGAGCACAGCGCGGCCGGGTTTTATAAAGACTCGGTCACGCTGTGCGGCCGGCCAATCACTGCAATTCCACAACTAACAGGGCTGTGGCATTGCAGTGGTCTGCCAGCCAATCCCTGCATGTGGGCTGGCTCTTTAAAGAGCGCCAACATGCAGGGATGAGGACCACGAGCACAGCATGAGTATCGCGAGATTACTCGGTACTCACCGAGTAGCCCGAGTACAGTGATACTCGTGCGAGTACCGAGTAGTTACAAGCGTACTCGCTCATCACTAATGGTAATTCTTTTAGGGCAGAATATTTATATGTTTACATGTAAATGGTGTCTGGTAATGTCACAATAATCAGATTTATATATATAAATTGATCAGTTTTTTTAGGTTTTATAGAAAAAGCCTGTATACCTCCATGTATAATGGAACAAACCACTCAGGATATCACCACGTGGTTATAGAAGTACAAGTCCATGCATATCAGTATGGGCCCAATAAATATGACAATGTGTGGATAAAACCCAGTTAGAAAGTCTAAGAAAAAAACTTAGGGCTGACATATAACATGCCTTTGCCCACAGATAGGAAAGTACTCTGCAATGTGACTCAGAAATGAACAAAACATTTACAAGATTGACCAGGTCATACACCAAACATAATGACAGTTTTCTTTCTGATCAGTTCCAGTACATGTCCTCAGTCCATCTGTTACACTGTGAGTATCTAACACAATAATGTTTCCCAGATTCTTCAGGTTTCAGTCCAGTGAGTTTACAATAAACTTCTCCTTTATTTGTGTCTCTTGAAAAAGTTAATCGTCCCTGAAGAGACTGAGCATAATATTTGTCATTATTATAACACATGTATCCCATCCACTCCAGTCCTTTTCCTTCAGGTTGTCTGATCCATGATACACAATGCATGTTAGTGCCGTCAGTGAGGGAGGCACCGGTCACTTTACAGGTCAGGTCCAGAGTCTCTGATGGTCTCACAATCTCAGGACCAGACTCCTGCATAGAGATTTGGGAAGTGACATCTGCAAAACAATTAAAAAAATTAACATATTATAGTACTGAGAAATAAATAATATTGCTTTCTGAAATGAGACCCACTTTGTAGAGACAATATAGTGCTGAGTAACCAAAGGAAAGTCTTCATCTCTGGTCAGAGGACCTGTAGAGAAACCTTGTTTAGGATGTGTGTACTGATGATCTTTGTGGACAGGTCCTGGAGATTGTTCTCTATTTAAGGTCTTAATAATCTGCATCAATTTACATATTTATTATTCTGATATGTTGAAGGACCCAGTAAAAATTACTCTTCATGTGATATTTTGTCATTTGTGCTTTATACACGTAGAAAGGAATGGGTGTCTTGACAACCAGCAGAAAGGGACCTTTATGGGTTTTTAGGCATTTCATGTACAGTGGGGACAAAAAGTATTTAGTCAGCCACCAATTGTGCAAGTTCTCCCACTTAATAAGATGAGAGAGGCCTGTAATTGACATCATAGGTAGACCTCAACTATGAGAGACAAAATGAAAAAACAAATCCTGAAAATCACATTGTCTGATTTGATGAACAATGTTAAGAAGACAGACTTTCCTCCGCGCTGACCACGAGAAACATCAGGTTTAACGAAAATTCTTTACTCTACTCCACCACCACTAACAATGCAAATGCATTTTGTAGTCTGACTACTTCATCAGGGCTCATTACTTGGCATTGTTAATGGTGGTGGAGTAGAATATAGAATTTTCATTAACCCTGATGTCTCTCGTGGTCAGCGTGGAGGAAAGCCAGTCTTCTTAACATTGTTCATCTGATTTCCCACGGGATCTGCAGTGGCCACTCTGTTTCTGAAGGGGTTTTGACTTGCACAACCACATAAGGTGAGTGTGTAAGAACTTACACCCCTTTGTCTATCGGATTTACGGCCCTATGTGCGCTTTCTCTTGTTTCATTGTCTGATTTGGAAAGAAATATTTTTCAAATTTTGGTGGAAAATAAGTATTTGGCCAATAAAAAAATTTAATCTCAATACTTTGTTATATATCTTTGTTGGCAATGACAGAGGTTAAAAGTTTTCTATAAGTCTTCATGAGGTTGGCACACACTGTGTGAGCAGTGATGTTTTGGGGATGTCGCTTGGCAACACAGATTTTCAACTCTCTCCAAAGGTTTTCTATAGGGTTTAGATCTGGAGACTTGCCTTCAGATAATCCCAAAGATAAAAGTCTAAAGGTACTCTCACACGCCGCAACTACGGTGTAGAAACTGAGAGGCAATCCGGAGTTCCGTCGCCGTTGCCCTGAAATTGCTACGCAATTGCGGCGTGTAATTGTGGAACGCGATGGTGATTTTTAAAGTTGCTCCCGGTTGCGGTTTCAGAGCATTGTTCAAAAATCAGAGGCAACCCTGAAGGTGAATTGACCTAGTTTTGGCGTGTGAACAGGCGATAGGGATGGTATTTGTGTCGCCTAGTGATTTCCCAGAGGCGTGCCACAGCGTGCTGGATACTGCGCCCCATCAGCGATGATTGGTGGGGGCTACTGTGTTTTCATTGGCTGTCCCTTCACAGGGCGACATATTTGAAGAGTTGTCCATTCACACTACACAATTGCAATGGCGTCATGTATTAGCCAGCCTTCCTGCGCAGGCTGGCCAATCATGACGCTATTACGTTGTCTAATCAGCGTGTTTGGGTTGTGGAATACACAAGTCTGTCACGCCTATGTTCTGGCGGCACTGAACATGTACGCCCACATTCCTTTGGGGATTGCAGCGTGGGAAGCGGCGTCAGGAGTCAACCGGATGTTTCCAAATGTTGGTGTGGGAACTTCTGGGACGATACATCACCTTAGGTTGAGGGCGCAATTGCGCGTGTACATGCGGCATCGGCGTTCGGAGGCAACCGTCAAAAACGTGCACGCGCACGTTCGGTTGCCTCCGATCGCCGCCAAAAGTTGCAGCGTGTAAAAGTACCTTTAGTGGGTCAGATCAAGAAACCTTGGTGACCATTCAACTGGCCCACAGTGACCAATCCCCTTTTCAGGAAACTGTTCATGTAGGAATGCTCGGACTTGACACCCATAATGTGGTGGTGCACCATCTTGTTGGAAAAACTCAGGGAACGTGCCATCTTCAGTGCATAAAGAGGGCAACACATCATCATGTAGCAATTTTAGATATCCAGTGACATTTGGGTTTCCATTGATGAAGACTGGCCCCACTATCTTTGCACCCCATATGCCACACCATAAAATCAATTTTTGTGTTCCAACAGTCTTGGAGGGCTCCATCCACTGTGGGTTAATGGCATACCAATAGCGGTGGTTTTGTTTAACTTCACCATTCACAAAAAAGTTTGCCTCATCATTAAACAAAATGTTTTGTGTAAACTAAGGGTCCTGTTCCAATTTTTGTTTTGCCTATTCTGCAAATTCAGTGCGCCGATCTGGGTCATCCTCATTGAGATGCTGCAGCAGCTGGATTTTGTAAGGGTGCCATTTGTGAGTAGCTAATATCCGCCGAAAAGATGTTTGACTGATGCCATAAAATAAAGTTGGATCCAAAATGTCCGACTTCAAAATGGCCACCATGGTCACCACCCATCTGGAAAAATGTTCCCCTCCCATATACTAATGTGCCACAAACATGAAGTTGTAAGAAAAAAAGGGAGAGAAGGGGCGCATGTGTAGGATCATTATAGCTCAGTTAATATGGCGTTATTACAGGTGGCCACTCACCTGTTTGGGTTGTGCACAAACCTGCACAACCCGGTGTAATAGCCTCTGATATATGGGGGATCCCGGGCAATATGCACGCTGCGCTCCTTCGACCTCGCTGGTCCCCAGCTGTCCTACACGACCTTTCCGGTCACGTGGCGCCGGTCCGGATGTGCGTCAATGCTTTTTATCTAGGGAACGGCAGTTCCCTAGATAAGTGACACTACCTGAGGAAGACTGCCTTGAGTAGTTGAAACATGTTGTGGAGCTGTGAGGGGAAAATAAAGATTGCTGTTCATAAACCTTATCATCCTGGTGCCTGAGCTTTAGTAGCGCTTCTACAAGACCGCTAAATCATATTCTTACAAACATGAAGTTGATATCATCAACCATTCCCATTTTATTTAGGTGTATTCATATAAATGGCCCACCCTGTAGATGCCAAATGGAATCTAAAATAACTCCATCTGTCTCATTATAGTGAGTGGTTCAATCAAGGGTTATGTCTAAATTACAGTTTGGGGCATATAAATGTAAACCCTGATGTAATGATTCTGAAAAAGAACAGGATAACTAAAATACTATCCTAAACCCCATTACGATCAATGACGAGTTTAGCCGTCATGAAAAGATGTCAGTTCCTGCATCATGACAGCTAAACTAGTCATGGCTTTGAACTGTCACTGCTTGTAAACAAACAGTGACAGCTCAAATCTAACAGCTAAGGGTCAGGGGCAGAGGTGTGGGGACCCTTGTTAGCGGTCCCCACACTCAGAGCGATGTGATCGGTCAGTTAATCTGACTGACCGATCACATCATGATCGCACAGGGAAATGCTGAATATGAGCATTTCCCTGTGCGATCGCTGCAGGAGCCGGCTGTCAGCTGTGCCTGGCTCCTGCACACATCCGCTGCCTCTGCCCACTGCCCCTCCACTGCTCCGCCCGGTCCACGCTCCCTAGTCCCCGCTCTCCAGTCCCCGCTGTCCGGTCCCCGGTCTCCTCCCTCTACTCTCCTCCCTCCTATTGCCGCTCTCCTCCCTCTTCTCCCCACTCTCCTGCCTCCTCCCCTCCAGTCTGGTGCCTGCTCACCTCCGGTGCCCGCTGTCCTCCGTCGCCTGCTGTCCTCTGGCGCCCGCTGTCCTCCGGCGCCCACTGTCCTCTGGTGCCCGCTGTCCTCCTCTCCGGTCTTCTCTCTGCTCCCCGCTGTGCTCCTCGCCCGTCGGCTCTGCCCTGCTCCTCCATCCACTGCAGGAGGAGCGATCTGACAGCCAGGGGCAGCGGTCACTATGTGGTCGCTTCAATACAGTCTATCCTTGGCACACCCTAAAAAAGGCTTGGGAATTAGATTCTTTGCAAGAAGTGGTTTTTATTCATGTGCATTGAAGACAAATAATCAACGTTTCGACCCACATCGGGTCTTCGTCAGGATTAGTCTAGTGAAAACATTTGTAAACCAAAATCAAAAAACAATAATAGAAAATGTTTATGTGCTGTGATTAGTGATGGGCGAAATCTTAAATTACTCGGAATCGCTTGACTCTAGCGAGTCCGAGCACAGGACTCGCTACTCGTTGCGAGTCTAGCGAGTCCAATGTTAATGAATGGGGAAGCGAGTAATAGCGAGTAGTGTGAGATTTACAAATCGCAGATGTGTCTCGGAAGCTTCAGCCTGAAGCAATCCTAGTTTTGCCATTTATTTGCATTGGACTCGTTTACTTTGCAAGTAAACGCTGGGAAACTCACACAGATAAGAGTCCTGTCTGCTCTGTGTGCTGGCTGCCGCAGCTCCAGGGTCCTAGAGCCCGCCTGCTGCCTGATGTAGCAGAGCTGAGATTGTTCTCAGTCTGCTCATTCCCTGTGCATAGACATCTATATCTATGCACAGGATAGCAGAGGGACATGCGTTTTGGACGCTCGACGAAGAGGATTTTTTTATAAAGGAGCCTAATATTTTTTTATTTCTAATAAAAATTTCTCTGTGTGTTTTTTTAACAATTAATAGAAATTCATGGCGGCATGTCTAATATGCGTACCGCCATAAATTTCGGCTTAGGGCCAGCTGATAATACAAAGCTGGCTTAACCTCTTTATTACCCAGCGTGCCACCGCCACCAGGGCCGCTGGAAGAGCAGGGTTCAGTGCCAGAGGATGGCGCTTCAATGAATGCGCCATCTTCTGGGGCAGCTGCGGGCTGCAATTTGCAGCGGGGGTGCCCAGAAAGCTTGGGCTCCCTGCGCTGCGGATTCCAGCCCCCAGCTGCTTAGCTGTACCTGGCTAGATATAGAAATTGCGCGGAGCCCCACGCATTTTTTTTAAATTATTTCATGAAATTCTGAGATTCTGACTCTGACTCTGAGACTCTACTCTGAGACTCTGACTTGAGACTCGCTCTGAGACTCTGAGACTCTGACTCTGATGACTCTGAGACTCTGACTCTGACTCTGAGACTCTGACTCTGACTCTGAGACTCTGACTCTGACTCGAGACTCTGATCTGACTCTGATCTGACTCTGAGACTCTGACTCTGAGACTTGACTCTGACTCTGAGACTCTGACTCTGAGACTCTGACTCTGACTCTGAGACTCTGACTCTGACTCTGACTCTGAGACTCTGACTCTGAGACTCTGACTCTGACACTCTGACTCTGACACTCTGACTCTGACAATCTGACAATGACTCTGAACTCTGACTCTGACTCTGAGACTCTGACTCTGAGACTCTGACTCGAACTTGACTCTGAGACTCTGACTCTGAGACTCTGACTCTGAGACTCTGACTCTGAGACTCTGACTCTGACTCTGAGACTCTGACTGAACTCTGAGACTCTGAGTCTGACTCTGAGACTCTGAGACTCGACTCTGAGACACTGACTCTGACTCTGAGACTCTGACTCTGAGACTCTGACTCTGAGACTCTGACTCTGAGACTCTGACTCTGACTCTGAGACTCTGACTCTGAGACTCTGACTCTGAGACTCTGACTCTGAAATTCATGAAATAATAAAAAAAAAATGCGTGGGGCTCCGCGCAATTTCTATGTCTAGCCAGGTACAGCTAAGCAGCTGGGGGCTGGAATCCGCAGCACAGGGATGCCCAAGCTTTCTGGGCACCCCCCGCTGCAAATTGCAGCCCGCAGCCGCCCCAGAAGATGGCGCGTTCATTAAAGCGCCATCCTCTGGCGCTGAACCCCGCTCTTACCAGCGGCCCTGGTGGCGGTGGCACGCTGGGTAATAAAGGGGTTAATACCAGCTTTGTTATACAAGCTGGTATTAAGCCCGAGATTCTTAATGTCAGGCCACGTTTGACCCAGCCACTAAGAATCTCCAATAAAGGGTTAAAAAAACACAACACAGAGAAAAATTTTTATTTGAAATAAAAAAAAAAGCCATTAGGAACTCCATCTTTATTAAAAAAATCCTCTTCCGTCCGACGTAGTCCAAAACGCGATGTTCTCTCTGCTACATCCCCTGTGCATAGATATAATGTCTATGCACAGGGAATGAGCAGACTGAGAACAATCTCAGCTCTGCTACATCATGTCTGTGAAGGCGGGCTCTAGGACCCTGGAGCTGCACAGAGAAGACAGCTGGACTCGGCTCGCAAAGAAACAGCAGTTACTTTGCGAGTTTCCCTGCTAGTCACTGGCACAGTAGCCGAGTCTAATGCAAACAATGGCAATCCTAGTTTTGTCAGCGTTTGCCATTGATTTGCATTGGACTCGTGCGAGTAAACGCTGGGAAACTCGCAGAGTACCGAGTCCTGCGAGTCCCTTACTACTCGCCGAGTAACGAGTCCTAGCGAGTAGATTCGCCCATCCCTAGCTGTGATCCATGTGCTCATCCTGCCATGTGAAATACGGATATGCCTATAATAAAGGATTCATGGGTGAAGTGTGTTAGTGAGATGTTTTGTGCTTCTATACACATTGGAAACTGCTGCAAAAGGAAGTTTAGTATTGTTGGTGCTGGTAACAGAGTGAATATCGTCAAGTGATTTGTGTGTGATTTATGGTCGTAGTGGAGCTATGTATAATTATTATTATTATTATTATTAGGTATTTATATAGCACTATTAGGATACATGGCGCTGTACAAGTTAGAGGGTAGACAAAGACAAGTGGTCGAAAAACGACGACAAATCGACAAAACAATCGTACGGGTACAATAGGGCCAGGGATCCTGTCCGCGAGGGCTCATGAGACCAAGTGAAGAAATCTGTGTGTGGGCAATTATAGGGAAGTGTGCTAATCAGTGGAAGTGGTAATTGTTCAGGGCTCTATCAATACCTTCTGCTGGTCAAATATCCAAAGAAACTAGAATAATACTTGTGGCTGTTATGAGAAAATTCTATAAGGAAGAGAGAACAGAGGATGTATATATATCTCTAAAGTATACCAAAGTAATGGTACAGGTACCAAGGGTATTCTATATTAAGAATCATATATACCTCTGTAGAGGGGATTTTCCTTTGAACTATACAGCTTAGTAGTGATGGAAGATCATGGTATAAACCCTAAAGGGCTAAAAGGATAAGGGATCCATTAGAGGTAGTCATATTATAGAATTCAGTATAGAGAGGCAGGGTACATACCTAAAGGATTTGTCTGGTATGTAGCTCTTGCCTGGGAAGGGAGAGGAGCAATGAAATTAGCAAAATTAATGAACAAAGGTTGGGGCTGTCCATTAGGACAATAAGTACCTTGTGTCCATGTGAAGTCCCTGGTCCAGGGGGTGAGTGGAAGGCAGGAGCAGTGTATTGCGGCGTTCTGCCGCTCTTTATACACCATGGAGGGGACTGAGTATGTAGGGAGGCGGAAACGCATCGTCCGGCCAGATGTGCATCATCGCCGCGTCCGCGCATGCACAGGCGCCATCTTGTTGGTTGTCCATGATCTTCCATCACTACTAAGCTGTATAGTTCAAAGGAAAATCCCCTTTACAGAGGTATATATGATTCTTAATATAGAATACCCTTGGTACCTGTACCATCACTTTGGTATATTTTAGAGATATATATACATCCTCTGTTCTCTCTTCCTTATAGAATTTTCTCATAACAGCCACAAGTATTATTCTAGTTTCTTTGGATATTTGACCAGCAGAAGGTATTGATAGACCCCTGAACAATTACCACTTCCACTGATTAGCACACTTCCCTATAATTGCCCCCACACAGATTTCTTCACTTGGTCTCATTATACATAGCTCCACTACGACCATAAATCACACACAAATCACTTGACGATATTCACTCTGTTACCCGCACCAACAATACTAAACTTCCTTTTGTAGCAGTTTCCAATGTGTTTAGAAGCACAAAACATCTCACTAACACACTTCACCCATGAATCCTTTATTATAGCCATATCCGTATTTCACATGGCAGGATGAGCACATGGATCACAGCACATGAACATTTTCCATTATTGTTTTTTTGATTTTGGTTTATAAATGTTTTCACTAGACTAATCCTGACGAAGACTCCGATGTGGGTCAAACGTTGTTATTTGTCTTCAATGCACATGAATAAAAACCACTTCTTGCAAAGAATCTACTTCTCAAGCCTTTTTTAGGGTGTGCCAAGGATAGACTGTATTGATTTGATATTTTTTCCTTCTGGCACCCCGCATATGGTGGTTGAGCTAGATCTTTATAAAGTACGTGTACTATGTGGTCGCTGTCCCTAGCTCTGTGTCACCCCCTTAGGTTCCGGGGAGAGGGAGTGCAGGGTCACTCACCTCTCCCTGCGATAGCAACCTCAGGTTACCAGATATCACCATGGTAACCTGAGGTTGCCATGGCGATATCTGGTAACCTGAGGTTGTCATGGCGACATACTGGTACACATGAATGGTTGCCATGGAAACGTCTGGTAACCTGAGGTTGTCATGGCGACGTCTGATAACCTGAGGTTGCCATGGCGATATCTGGTAACCTGAGGTTGCCATGGCGATATCTGGTAACCTGAGGTTGCCATGGCAACCTCAGGTTAACAGAAGTCGCCATGGCCACCTAAGGTTACCTTGGTGATATCTGGTAACCTGAGGCTGCCATGGTGACATCTGGTAAACTGAGGTTGCTATGGTGACATCTGGTAACCTGAGGTTGCCATGGCGACATCTGCCATGGCAACCTCAGGTTATCAGATGTCGCCATGAAAACCTCAGGTTACCAGATGTTGCCATGGCAACCTAAGGTTACCAGATGTCACCATGGCAACCTCAGGGTACCAGAGGTCGCCAAGGCAACCTAAAGTTACCAGATATCACCATGGTAACCTTAGGTTGCCATGGCAACGTCTGGTAACCTGAGGTTGCCATGGCAACATCTGCCATGGCAATCTCAGGTTACCAGATGTCACCATGACAACCTCAGGTTACCAGACATTGCCAGGCAACCTCTGGTTACCAGATGTTGCCATGGCAACCTAAGGTTACCGATGTCACCATGGCAACCTAAAGTTACCATGGCGACATCTGATAACCTGAGGTTGCCATGGCGACTCTGGTAACCTGAGGTTGCCATGGGGACATCTGGTAACCTAAGGTTGCCATGGCAACTCCATGGCAATCTCAGTTACCTAGATAGTACCATGACAACCTAGGTTACAGACATTGCCAGGGCAACCTCTGGTTACCAACGTTGCATGGCACCAAGTGTACCCGATGTCACCATGGCAACCTAAAGTTACCATGGCGACATCTGATAACCTGAGGTTGCCATGGCGACGTCTGGTAATCTGAGGTTGCCATGGCGACATCTGGTAACCTAAGGTTGCCATGGCAACATCTGGTAACCTTACCCAAGCCTCAGAGATCATGTAATCTCTGGGACTAGGGTTTGCAGCACTGACAGCTGCGCTGTATGGCAAATCATTGCCATACAGTGCAGCATCAGTGTGACCTCAGAGACTGCAGCAGGACCCTTGATCCCTCGCTGCAGTCTCTGGAGGTGACTGACCGTCGTAGGACCATCAATGTGGACTACGTCGGAGGGCATATGGGGGGTAATAAATATGGAGTCCAAATATGCGTTTGTGTTTTTTGTTATAATAAATTGATTTTTACACAGTGTGTTGTGTCTTATTTACCATTTACATAGAGGTTCCTAATGGCCGGGTCTAACATTGGCCTGACATTATGTAACCTTGGGCTTAGTGCCAGCTGCCAATGCAAAGCTGCTTTTAACCCCTATATTACCCAGTTTGCCACCGGCACCAGGGCAACTGGAAGAGTCTGGGTACAACGCCAGGAAATGGCGCTTCTAATGAATGCGCCATTTCCTGGGATGGCTGTGGGCTGCAATTTGCAGCGTGGGGGGCCCAGAACCTTTGGCCTCTCCATGCTGTGGATTCCTGCTCCCAGCTGCCTAGTTGTACCTGGCTGGCAGCTAAAAATACGGCAAAGCCCACGTTTTTTTTCAATTATTTCAAGAAATAATAAAAAAAGGGCTCCTCCGTAATTTGGTTACCAGCCAGGTACAACTAAGCAGCTGGGGGTTGGTAGCAGCCTGTAGCTGTTTAGTTGTACCTGACTGGAAAGTAAAAATGCAGCGAAGCCCACGTCGTTTTTTAAAAAAAATTATTTCAAGAATTAAAAAGAAAGGGCTCCGCTGTATTTTGATTACCAGCCAGGTAAAACTAGGCAACTGGGGTGGGTGGCAGCCTATACCTGCCTGTTGTATCTGTGCTGGTGACCAAAAATACAGCGGAGCCGCCATATCATCAGTGCAAAATTTCACGTGGGGGAGCTCCATTGTTTAGGCACATTAGGGAATCTCAAATGCGATATTGTGTTCACTAACGATTTCAGCTAACTTTCCGCTTGGAGCGTCAAATGGCGCTCCTTCCCTTCCGAGCCCTGCTGTGCACCCAAACAGTAGTTTTCCACAACATATGAGGTATTGGTTTACTCAGGAGAAATTGCCCAATACATTTTAGGATCCATTTTATCCTGTTGCCAAGTGAAAATGAAACAATTGAGGCTAAAAGAACATTTTTGTGAAAAATCAAGATCAATTTGTGAAGCACCTGGGGGTTCAAAGTGCTCACTATTCATCTAGAAAAGTTCCTTGGGGGTCTAATTTCCAAAATGGGGTCACTTGTGGGGGAGCTCCCATGTTTAGGCACACAGGGGCTCTCCATACGCTACATGGTGTCCGCTAACAATTGGAGCTAATTTTCCATTCAAATTGTTAGCAGACACTATGTCGCGTATGGAGAGCCCCTGTGTGTTTAAACATTGGAGCTCTCCCACAAGGGACCCCATTTTTTAAACGATACCCCCCAAGGAACTTATCTAGATGCATAGTGAGCATTTTGAACCCCCAGGTGCTTCAGAAATTAATCAGTAAAAATGAAAAAAGAACATTTTTGTGAAAAAAGTACTTTTTCATTTGTATGGATCAATTTGTGAAGCACCTGGGGGTTCAAAATGCTCGATATGCACCTAGATGAGTTCCTTGGGGGCTCTAGTTTCCAAAATTAGGTCATTTGTCGGGGAGCTGCAATGTTTAGGTGCATAGGGGCTCTCCATACGCGACATGGTGTCCGCTAACTATTGGAGCAAATTTTCCATTCAAATTGTTAGCGGACACCATGTTGTGTATGGAGAGCCCCTGTGTGCCTAAACATTGGAGCTCCCCCACAAATGACCCCATACTGGAAACTAGATCCTCAAAGGAACTTATCTAGATGTATAGTGAGCACTTTGAACCCCCAGGTGCTTGACAAATTGATCCGTAAAAATGAAAAAGTATTTTTTTTTCACACAAATTTTCTTTTGGCCTCAATTTTTTCATTTTGACATGGGCAACAGGATAAAATGGATCCTAAAATTTGTTGGGCAATTTCTTCTGAGTACACTGATACCTCATATGTGGTCATAAACCACGGTTTGTCTATCCGGGACCAAGTGTCTTTCGGTCCGCGCCGCTGCTCCAATAAGTATCAGAAACACTGGAGTGTTTTAAATAAAAGATCTTCAGTTTTATTTCTGACGGGTTTCGGAGCTAAACACCCAGCTCCTTCCTCAGGGAATGACCTGAGGAAGGAGCTGGGTGTTTAGCTCCGAAACGCGTCGGAAATAAAACTGAAGATCTTATATTTAAAACACTCCAGTGTTTCTGATACTTATTGGAGCAGCGGCCGGACCGAAAGACACTTGGTCCCGGATAGAGTTTCACCCCCACGATTGTGGAAGTGCGGTCCCGGCTGCGGCTGCTGTGTTTGAGCGATCAAGCTGGTTGTGGGCTTCACAACCGTATCAGGTGAGCAGTTTTCACACTGTATGGGATTTGATTTATATTAAGGATAAGACCCTATGCGCATTCTCATTTTTTAGATATAAACCACTGTTTGGGCGCACAGCAGGTTCCCGGAAGGGAAAGAGCGCCATTTGACTCTTTGAATGTAAAATTAGCTCCAAAATGTCAAATTGCGCTCCTTCCCTTCTAAGCCCTGCCATGCGCCCAAAAAGTGGTTTATGACCACATATGAGATATTGGTGTACTCAGGAGAAGTTGCTCAACAAATTTTAGGATGCATTTTATCCTGTTGCCCATGTGAAAATGAAAAAATTGAGCCTAAAATAACATTTTTGTTGGAAAAATTGAACTGTCAATTTTTTCCTTCCACATTGCTTTAGTTCCTGTGAAGCACCTGAAGGGTTAATAATCTTCTTGAATGTACTTTTGAGTAGCTTGAGGGGTGCAGTTTTTGGAATGGTGTCACTTTTGGGTGTTTTCTGTCATGTATGTGGTCACAAATGTGATGTGGTCACAAAAAAATATGGTTTTGTAAATTTTGCTGGAAAAATGAGAAATTGCTGATGAACTTTGAACCCTTATAACTTCCTACCAAAATTTTTTTATTTTTTCAAAATCGTGCTATTGTGAAGTAGACATGTGGGAAATGTTATTTATTAACTATTCTGTGTCACATAACTCTCTGGTTTAACAGAATAAACATAAAAAATTTGAAAATTACAAAATTTTCAAAATTTTTGCCAAATTTTTTATTTTTTCACAAATAAACGCAAAAATTATCAACCTAAATTTACGACCAACATGAAGCCCAATAAGTCACGAAAAAAAGAATCTCAGAATCTCTAGGATCTGTTGAAAATTTAGAGAGAGGGGGAGCGCACTAAGGCGGTAAATGAGGGACACCAGCGTGTTATTAACAAAGGTAATCCACTCACCTGGAAAGGTTGTGAGAGTCACAACCAGCTGTAGAAGTTTTGGCCGCTGCAGATCCCATGATGCAAATACATACTGTATAGGAGAAAAAGAGCCGGGGTTTGTCCGCACTAGACCACAGGGAAAACCGAGGATGCAAGCAAACCTTTATTTACACTCAAGCCAATGCGTTTCGTGGCCACCTGGCCACTTCATCAGGGCAGAAATGTTACAGTCAGTTCACAAGAAGCCATTATATACATTACAACCAATGACATCATGGTGATGTCAGTTCCTGTGGGAACGCCCACATTGGATAAAATCCTAGAAATTAAGATCCTGATGAGAAATTATTATAAAACTGTGGATAAAAAGACATTTCTATGATATAAAATGCTAAAATCACTGATTAACATGTATTAAAATGTATAAATCAATGTGCAATTCAGCAAAAGGGATAGCAGCATAGAACCCATGTTTCAATGGCTAAAAAATGGGTAAAGCAATCTGATTTCCCATTCTAGCTGCTTATAGCTTCTGAGGTCATCATCTAAAGTTATTTAAAAGTATCTAGGTTAGATCATTTTGATAAAAGAACATTAGAGCTGGTGCGGGGGTTTGAACTCACATTAGAGAGCCCACACTCCAATATCCACTGGTGTCACCGCGAGCCCACAGCTCCACCAGGGATTCATCTGATTTATCAACACCAAAAAGGTGATGTCTACAATAGACCACTCATATGATGAGAAAACAATAATTATCGGTTAAAACTATTTATATAACTAAACCAAAGAATTAAAAATAAAAGGGAAAATGGATAATTCTTATACACTAACCATAACCCAAAAACAGAATATATAATTTAACATATGGATTCATTAGTACTCTCCCCGTCTAACACAGATATTGTGCGGATCAGCGGCAGCAACAGAAAGAAAGGAAATACATAGGAAAGGAAAAAAGAGGGGATCAATCCATTTCAGTGACAGTCCCCTTCTATTTAAATTACATATATATGATTACGATTATTTCAGGTACCTATTTATTTAGTCACCATTGCTCTAGGACAGGGAGTGTATGGACCAGTGGCGAAGGAGGATGAACAGGAAAGTTAAAAGAAGGGAACTTCAGCAGCAGTCAGTTCAAGGGAGCAGGAGCCCATCTAGAATTGACAAAGAACCAGAGGATAATTAATCACATGGAGGATCTGCAGGAGCAAGGAGACTCTGATCCACTTAGAGTAAAAGGTAACCTGGGACCTCCCCAGGGGGGACCAAGGAGATAAAAAGGAGAATTAAATTAAACTAAGGAGAAACCACAGAATTTAAAACAGATCTGAAATCTCATTTAGCCCTCCAGGATTTATCGTGCCCAATTTATAGATCCAAAAAATCTCACGTTTATTCAAGGCTTGAACCCTGTTGGGAGTATCAATAGGAATATGATCTATAGGGGTAATTTTCAAATCGACATGACCCCTATGTATAGTACTAACATGTCTTGATAACCCATGTTTTAAAAAACCTATTTTAATATTATGTCTGTGCGCATTAATCCTTTTGTATAACGGTTGGATAGTTCTACCTATATACTGTTTACCGCATATACACTCTACAAGGTAGATTACAAAACTTGACTGGCAATCTAGCCTGTACTTGATGTTAAAGATTGTCACTTCGTCATTATGGGAAAAAAAGCTGACAGCCTTATGGTTAATCCAGGCGCAGCATAAACAATTCTTTTTATTGCACTTATATGATCCCACTGTCATTGTCCTAGAGAAAGTATTGGATCCCTTTATAGCCAATTTCTTTTTCTTCAATCTGCTCGGTGCCAATATACTTTTAAAGAAGGTGCTCTCTTGTATGTCACCAACAGGGTCAGGGGTAAACATTTCTTACATATGGGGTCATTTAACAAAACCCCCCAATGTTTATGAATGATATCCTTAATCTCCTTATTTTGGGATGAAAAAGTGGTTATAAAGTTAACTGGAACCTCCATAATATTTTTGTCAGTTTTTTCTAATAACTCAGCCTGAGCGATATCCTTAGTTTCATTATAGGCTTTTCTGATCAGGTTTTTTGGATATTTCTTTTCCAGAAATCGTTCACGCAAGATTTCACTCTGATATTTAAAATCTTCCTCACGAGTACAATTTTTTCTAATACGTTTATATTGATTACTACGTATGTCTTTTAGCCACTGAACATAATGGTTACTGTTAAAATGTACGTAACTGTTAGTGTCTACTGTTTTAAAATAAGTTTTTGTATTGATTTTAACCCCATCATGCCAAATAGTTAGATCAAGAAAATTAATTGTCTTTGTGCTGACTTCTGGAGTTAGCTCAATACCCCAATTGTTATTATGAATCGGCCTCAAGAAGGACTGTAGGGTGTTTTGCTCATTATCAAAGATAATTATGATGTCATCAATAAACCTTTTGTATAAGATAACATTCCTGTAGTAATCATTATTATAAACATGCCAACTCTCAAATGCTGCCATAAAGAGGTTGGCGTAAGTGGGGGCTACCCTGGACCCCATAGATGTACCTTTAATCTGATGGAAAATGGAATCCTCAAAGGAAAAATAATTATTTTTTAATATAAAATTCATACCCTCTAGGAGTAATTTTTTTTGAGGGATTGGAATACGAGAATCACCCTCCAGGTACAAAGCAAAACAGCAAAACAGGACAGGCCAATCTGATGCTGGATGTTGGAATATAACCCCGTAACATCCATGGATATAAAATGGAATGAATTTTTCCATGGTATTCCATTGATTAATTTAATTAAATGTGTGGAGTCCCTAGGGTGGCTTCTGAGATTAAAAACATTAGCAATCATTATCTTGTCTATATACGCCGAAAGGTTAGAGGTGAGAGAATCGATCCCAGAAATAATAGGTCTGCCAGGCGGGCTTTCCAACCTTTTATGTATCTTTGGTAAATGATACATTAAAGCCATACCTGGTTTACTTTTGATCAGATAATCCTTTTCCTGCTTATTTAAAATACCCATGTTAGGCGCTGTTTTGATCATCTTATTGTAATCAACAATGGCGTTTAAATATTCATGTTCCTCACTTTTTCTATAAGTTTCAATATCTGATAAAATCCTCCAGGCCTCTTCTAAATATTTATCCCTATCCTGTACACAGGAAGTTTGAGAAGGCAAAATCCTCCAATCAGGGGGATTTGGAACTCAATATAAGTGAGGTAACTGGAACTCAGGTAAATGAAAATTCCTTGTCGGTTGAAAAAGCCTGTGCTGATGCTCACTCCATGGAGGAGCATTTGATTATGGTTAAACGCCAATTGGAACAGATCAAGAAAGACAGATTACTTGATTTGAAACAATTTGCCAGGGGACACCCCTTGACCAATTAATTTTTGAGGCAAATAGGATAAATTTGAGTGAGATAACTAACATCCTCGACACTCCTGTACAGTTGGTGGAGGAAATTAACCCCTCTCTACCTCCAGTATGTGTAAGTCTCAACACAAATAACCCAATTCCATTTGATACATCTAAAAAGGATGGTTTGGGGATTTGATCAAAGAAAAAAATCACTATAGACAACAGCAAATATCCTTCATCCCTGTCCCCGGGGGGAAAATTTAAATATCCGACAATTCCTCTCCCCAAAACCTATAAAAAGAAAAAATGCGGAAGAGGAGGGAGAGGGGTAAAAGGCACAGGTCAAAAAACAACACAACAAGAAAAAGATGAGACCACACTAAATCCCTCTGACAGAACATTGAGCAGAAATTAATCTAATTTATATTTAGTTAATTATCAGAAACTGAAATATCAGTGCAACAAAAGGGCCTATCCTTTTGCCCTAAAAATAACAGTCGAGAAGTAGATCTTTTATTGATCTTCAAAAATTTATTCTCAAACTCACATTAAAGAGGCATTATGAATTGAATCCTATAAATCCGATTCCTGCAACCGATGATTCAAATGTACATGTTAATCTACGTGAAAAGTCCACTTTTTATCCCATCCAAAGTCAGGGCCACCATATTAAGACTTATACGAATCTGGTGCTCAATGACTTCAAAAATCTTCTAACAAAAGGTGGTATTAACCCTAAAATATCCTTTGACAAAAGAGGCCACCTAGCCAGGGAAGAAATCAATGCCCTTAATAATCTTAAAAATAATGATGATATAATTATTAGACCGGCCGATAAGGGTGGGGGCATCTGTGTACAGGATAGGGATAAATATTTAGAAGAGGCCTGGAGGATTTTATCAGATATTGAAACTTATAGAAAAAGTGAGGAACATGAATATTTAAACGCCATTGTTGATTACAATAAGATGATCAAAACAGCGTCTAACATAGGTATTTTAAATAAGCAGGAAAAGGATTATCTGATCAAAAGTAAACCAGGTATGGCTTTCATGTATCATTTACCAAAGAAAATAAAAGGTTGGAAAGCCCGCCTGGTAGACCTATTATTTCTGGGATCGATTCCCTCACCTCTAACCTTTCGGCGTATATAGACAAGATAATGATTGCTAATGTTTTTAATCTCAGAAGCCACCTTAGGGACTCCACACATCTAATTAAATTAATCAATGGAATACCATGGAAAAATTCATTCCATTTTATATCCATGGATGTTACGGGGTTATATTCCAACATCCAGCATCAGATTGGCCTGTCCTGTTTTGCTTTGTACCTAAGGGTGATTCTCGTATTCCAATCCCTCAAAAAAAATTACTCCTAGAGGGTATGAATTTTATATTAAAAAATAATTATTTTTTCCTTTGAGGATTCTATTTTCCATCAGATTAAAGTACATCTATGGGGTCCAGGGTAGCCCCCGCTTACGCCAACCTCTTTATGGTAGCATTTGAGAGTTGGCATGTTTATAATAATGATTACTACAGGAATGTTATCTTATACAAAAGGTTTATTGATGACATCATAATTATCTTTGATAATGAGCAAAACACCCTACAGTCCTTCTTGAGGCCGATTCTTAATAACAATTGGGGTATTGAGCTAACTCCAGAAGTCAGCACAAAGACAATTAATTTTCTTGATCTAACTATTTGGCATGATGGGGTTTGAAATCAATACAAAAACTTATTTTAAAACAGTAGACACTAACAGTTACGTACATTTTAACAGTAACCATTATGTTCAGTGGCTAAAAAACATACCTAGTAATCAATATAAACGTATTAGAAAAAATTGTACTCGTGAGGAAGATTTTAAATATCAGAGTGAAATCTTGCATGAACGATTTTTGGAAAAGGAATATCCAAAAAACCTGATCAGAAAAGCCTATAATGAAACTAAGGATATGCTCAGGCTGAGTTATTAGAAAAAACTGACAAAAATATTATGGAGGTTCCAGTTAACTTTATAACCACTTTTTCATCCCAAAATAAGGAGATTAAGGATATCATTCATAAACATTGGGGGGTTTTGTTAAATGACCCCATATGTAAGAAATGTTTACCCCTGACCCTGTTGGTGACATACAAGAGAGCACCTTCTTTAAAAAGTATATTGGCCCCGAGCAGATTGAAGAAAAAGAAATTGGCTATAAAGGGATCCAATACTTTCTCTAGGACAATGACAGTGGGATCATATAAGTGCAATAAAAAGAATTGTTTATGCTGCGCCTGGATTAACCATAAGGCTGTCAGCTTTTTTTTCCCATAATGACGAAGGGACAATCTTTAACATCAAGTAAGGCTAGATTGCCAGTCAAGTTTTGTAATCTACCTTGTAGAGTGTATATGTGGTAAACAGTATATAGGTAGAACTATCCAACCGTTATACAAAAGGATTAATGCGCACAGACATAATATTAAAATAGGTTTTTTAAAACATGGGTTATCAAGACATGTTAGTACTATACATAGGGGTCATGTCGATTTGAAAATTACCCCTATAGATCATATTCCTATTGATACTCCCAACAGGGTTCAAGCCTTGAATAAACGTGAGATTTTTTGGATCTATAAATTGGGCACGATAAATCCTGGAGGGCTAAATGAGATTTCAGATCTGTTTTAAATTCTGTGGTTTCTCCTTAGTTTAATTTAATTCTCCTTTTTATCTCCTTGGTCCCCCCTGGGTAGGTCCCAGGTTACCTTTTACTCTAGGTGGATCAGAGTCTCCTTGCTCCTGCAGATCCTCCATGTGATTTTAATTATCCTCTGGTTCTTTGTCAATTCTAGATGGGCTCCTGCTCCCTTGAACTGACTGCTGCTGAAGTTCCCTTCTTTTAACTTTCCTGTTCATCCTCCTTCGCCACTGGTCCATACACTCCCTGTCCTGGAGCAATGGTGACTAAATAAATAGGTACCTGAAATTATCATAATCATATATATGTAATTTAAATAGAAGGGGACTGTCACTGAAATGGATTGATCCCCTCTTTTTTCCTTTCCTATGTATTTCCTTTCTTTCTGTTGCTGCCGCTGATCCGCACAATATCTGTGTTAGATGGGGAGAGTACTAATGAATCCATATGTTAAATTATATATTCTGTTTTGGGTTATGGTTAGTGTATAAGAATTATCCATTTTCCCTTTTATTTTTAATTCTTTGGTTTAGTTATATAAATAGTTTTAACCGATAATTATTGTTTTCTCATCATATGAATGGTCTATTGTAGACATCACCTTTTTGGTGTTGATAAATCAGATGAATCCCTGGTGGAGCTGTGGGCTCGCGGTGACACCAGTGGATATTGGAGTGTGGGCTCTCTAATGTGAGTTCAAACCCCCGCACCAGCTCTAATGTTCTTTTATCAAAATGATCTAACCTAGATACTTTTAAATAACTTTAGATGATGACCTCAGAAGCTATAAGCAGCTAGAATGGGAAATCAGATTGCTTTACCCATTTTTTAGCCATTGAAACATGGGTTCTATGCTGCTATCCCTTTTGCTGAATTGCACAATGATTTATACATTTTAATACATGTTAATCATTGATTTTAGCATTTTATATCATAGAAATGTCTTTTTATCCACAGTTTTATAATAATTTCTCATCAGGATCTTAATTTCTAGGATTTTATCCAATGTGGGCGTTCCCGAAGGAACTGACATCACCATGATGTCATTGGTTGTAATGTATATAATGGCTTCTTGTGAACTGACTGTAACATTTCTGCCCTGATGAAGTGGCCAGGTGGCCACGAAACGCGTTGGCTTGAGTGTAAATAAAGGTTTGCTTGCATCCTCGGTTTTCCCTGTGGTCTAGTGCGGACAAACCCCGATTCTTTTTCTCCTATACTGTAGGATCCGTTTAAGCGTTCCAGAGATATTACCTCATAAAGGGACACTGGTCAGAATTACAAAAAACGGTCTGGTCATTAAGCTGCAAAGTGACTCGGTCCTTAAGGGTTTAATCCCTTTATGACCTTGCCTTTTCCCTTTTTTGCACTTTCATTTTTCCCTCCTCTTTATCCAACAGCCATAACTTTTTTATTTTTCTGTCAATATAGCTATATGAGGGCTCATTAATTTTACTAACAAATGGAGATAAAGATTCCAAATGTGGTGAAATTGCAAAGAAAAAGTGAAATTCCACAATGTTTTGTTTTTTTATTCACCATGTTAACTGTATGGTAAAACTGATCTGTCAGTATGATGCCTTAGCTCGGTATGGGTTTGTAGATTCCAATCAGGTATACTTTTACTTTTACTAAGTGGTGTAAAAAAATCAGAAGTTTGTAAAAAGAATTGCGCCTTTGGCAACCTTTTCCATGACCTCTAGCGTTCTCATTTTTTGGGATCTGGGGCTATAATGGCTTATTTTTTGCATCTTGAGGTGATGTTTTTACCCCTTAATGACCGCTGTATCATATAAAATTTGTGGCAGATAAGGGTACTTTTTCCTTTCTTCTGTTGAAATATGGCAGAAAGAAAAAAACCTGTAGCGCCCCCCAGTGTCAGAAAATCTCCAGGGTTTCAGCAACAGGGGTAACTGAGACCTTGGAGATTAGGAATTGGGCTGTTCTGTGTCGTTAATGATCATGTGATGACCGGTATATACCATACACCAGTCATCATGTGAAAATACATTATATCACTGGTAAAAAAAATGACTTCTCTGTCAGCTGACATAATCAAGCACGTCTGATAACAGAGAAATGTCCCCCCCAGTCTCCCCAGTCCTCCAATACTGGTACAAAGCACCCCCTCCTCCCTCCTGATCATCTAAAGTGATGCCGGAGCAGTCACCTTATGTGTATTTCTTTCCAATCTGATCATGATCACACATATCAGATTGGAGAGAAATGTATTCCACCCTGTCTCCCTGGTTCCCTAATGCAGTCCAATCCCCTCTGCTTGCCGCCCTGCTGGTACCGCAAAACCAATATAGTGACCACCGCATCATTTCTCTCCCAATATAATATGTCAGATTGGAGGGAATGTCTTGTCCTGCCTCCCCCCGATCTCCCACATAGTTCCCTAGTATCTAACCCTCTGCCTCTGATCCTCTTCCTTAGTCTCTGTTGTCCTTGGAAAATGACCTGTGATCACCTCAGTGAGGTCAAGACATGTCATGATTTTCAGGTCACACAGTGACAGGGATCAATTGTTATCCCATGGCGATCTCTTGCTCTGGAGCTCATGATGAGATTAGAGTTAACTCCTGTGTGACCCGTAATGACCTCACTGAGGACATCATGTCATTCTTCTGGCAGGGTTCCTGGTCTTATAGCATATGAAGGATGCCACCATATGGTGTAATACTGAGATTCGTCAAGGGAACTCCCACTGGAGTATGTCAGCCCTTTTTTTCCAATAAATTGGAGAAAGAGGTGTTGTCTTGGAGTGTATTTTCAAACAAATTTTTTTTGTCCATGTTTGTGTCCTTCCTGATTTGCTTAGTAATGTCGAGTATCTGTTTGATGCCTCTACATAACTAACCTCTGGGCTTGATGCCAGCAGACATTTCCCAGCTTGAATCAACCCCAAATACCATTACCTTGATTGCCACCGGCACCAGGGCTGTGGAAAGAGCCAAAGTAAGGGCTAGGATTGGTGCATCTTATGGAGGCACCAGTTTTGGCGTGGCTGCGGCCTGCTGATTTTAGCTTGGGGATGTCCAATAACCATGGCCCTTCCCATCTTGAGAATGCCAGATCCCAGCTGTCGGTTGTACCTTGACTGGTTTTCCAAACTGGTGGGAAACATTACACCATTTTTTTTTAATTATTTATAAAAAAAAATGCGACATGGTGCCCACAATCTATTACAGCTTTTGCAAAATTGAAATATTGCTCCTTCCTTTCTGAGCCCTGCCATTTGCCTAAACAGAACTTTTTGTCTACATTTGGGGTATTGTTACGCTCCTAAGGCAGCCGTCACACGCATCAATGTTGAGAGCGTTTATTGTTAGCGATCACATGCACGCGCGATCGCTAACAATATCACTCACATCGTTGGTGAGCTGTCACACAGACAGACTCACCAGCGATGTGGAGCAGCGAGATTGCTGGTAACTATGGTACACATCAGGTTACTAGGCGCCGACGTTTACCACAGATACCATCTCCCAGCATAGGCTGTGCCGCTGGGAGATCATTCATCGTGGTGTCACACACCACGATGAGGCAGATTGATCAAGCGTTTATCGCTTGATATGAGCTCCGGCTCACCAATCTGCGATCTAACGATCAAGCGATTTTACATTGTAAAATCGCTTGATTACACGCAGCGATGCAGAAACGATATCGCTTAAGTGATCAAAAAGCAGATTGCTTAAGCGATATCGTGCAGGAAATTGATGCGTGTGTCGGCCGCCTAAGAAACAGGATAACAAAGTATGTGGTCCACTTTTTGGTGTTACCTCATGTAAAAGTGAAAAAAATGGGGCTAAGGCTGGTTTCACACTGCGGTCAGATCAGGTCAGGTTCGATCAGGTTTTGTGTTTCAAAACCAGGAGTGACTCCAACACCCAGAACAGGTGTCAATCTTTCAATTATAGTTTTTCTCTGCAAGTTCCTCTCCTGGTTCCTTCCTGGTTTTGGCACACAAACCTGATCGAACCTGATCAGTGAAAAACCGCAGTGTGAAACCAGCCTTAGGCAACACATTTGTAAAAAAAAAAAAAAAGAAATTATGTGAAGTCAATTATAATTTGATCAAGGATACTGGAGCAATACTAATATACGACCCAAAGCTCCTAACTTTGATAAGCTGCTAATTAGCCTTGGTGTTGTCCATGTGTTTAACACCTTACATTAATTGCTGGTCATGTAATCACTGTTTTTAGGCTAAGTGCTAAATCTATATGGCAATAAATAGAGCACCACTTAGGATATGATTAACCCTTTGTTTGGGATGTTTATTAAGTTAAAAAATAAAAATAAATTTGATATATTGTATTAAAACAGCTATAAACAAAGGTGCGGTTGCACTGTAGCGTGTTTCCACTGGTTCTTTGTAGTCAGGTGGGATTGGTCCTTTCAGGATTAGTGAAATCTTGTCCAGATATAGTGCTGTTAACCAGGTGTACCTGTAATTATGTACAGAATTAATCTTTCTGCTTAGATCCAGTATTTATACTGTATGTTTACCACTAAAACATAGTCCTTACCTAGTAAGGTTCTCCAGGAGTTAGGCCACGTGCACACGCTGAGTATTTGATGAGTTTTTTACCTCAGGATTTGTAGCCAAAACCAGGAGTGGATAATTAAATACAGAAGTGGTGACGTGTTTCTATTATACCTTTCCTCTGATTGCTCCACTCCTGGTTTTGTCTACAAATCCTGAGGTAAAAAACTCATCAAATACTCAACGTGTGCACGAGGCCTTAGTGTTTAGCCTAATAACAGAGATTATATGACTAGAAATTATGTGAAGTACATGTGGGTTCAAAATGCTCAAATTAACGTTTATCTGCCGCGACACTACTATTTATCATGAATATTGTAGCTCAATGAGCACTTGAAACAAAAGGATCAATGGGTATAGTGAATGTGTGTATTGCAGAAACTGCCCTATGCTAAATAAGGAAAACTGGAGATCTTGGTTTCAATAGTGGCCACTAGAGAGTAAGCCTGACACCCACTACACGGAGCCTCCACTGTCAGGTCCTGACACTATGCCCTAGTGAAATGTGGAGATATGAGTGGGTTTATATGCCCATGGATGTAATTAAAAACAATGAACAGGTGTGTGCTAGGCTCTAACAATAGTGACCATGTGTGGCTATCAGACAAGGAAAGGGAGAAAGGGGAAAATTTATATATTAGTGGGAGCTCAGTCAAAAATACAACAATATGCAAATCTATATATGACTGGCATCATCACAAGTGTAGGTGCAGGCAGAAAATTATATACTTACATTAACTGTTATCTGCCGCCGCGACACTACTATTTATCATGAATATTGTAGCTCAATGAGTGGCCTTGAAACAAAAGGATCAATGCACTTGAAACAAAAGGATGTAAGCCGTGTAGTGGGTGTCAGGCTTACTCTCTAGTGGCCACTATTGAAACCAAGATCTCCGGTTTTCCTTATTTTGCATAGGGCAGTTTCTGCAATTCACACATTCACTATACCCATTGATCCTTTTGTTTCAAGTGCCACTCATTGAGCTACAATATTCATGATCAATAGTAGTGTCGCGGCAGATAACCGTTAATGTAAGTATATCATTTTCTGCCTGCACCTACACTTGTGGTTATGCCAGTCATATATAGATTTGCACATTGTTGTATTTTTGACTGAGCTCCCACTAATGTATAAATTTTCCCCTTTCTCCCTTTCCTTGTCTGATAGCCACACATGGTCACTATTGGTAGAGCCTAGCACACACCTGTTCATTGTTTTTAATTACATCCATGGGCATATAAACCCACTCACATTTCAACATTTCACTAGGGCATAGAGTCAGGACCTGACAGTGTAGGCTCCGTGTAGTGGGTGTCAGGCTTACTCTCTAGTGGCCACTATTGAAACCAAGATCTCCGGTTTTCCTTTTTTAGCATAGGGCAGTTTCTGCAATACACACATTCACTATACCCATTGATCCTTTTGTTTCATGTGCCACTCATTGAGCTACAATATTCATGATAAATAGTAGTGTCGCGGCAGATAACCGTTAATGTAAGTATATGATTTTCTGCCTGCACCTACACTTGTGGTGATGCCAGTCATATATAGATTTTCAAAATGCTCAATATAGCCCTAGATAAAGTCTTTGAAGGGTCTAGTTTCCAAAATTGGGACACTTGTGGATGTCTCTGCTGCTTAGGTACCTTAGGGATCTTGGAAATGCAAGATGGTGCCCTCCTTTTCTTTCAGTCAAATTTTCTTTCCAAAACTCAAATAGCACTCCTTCTCTTCTGAGCCCTCCCATTTGTTCAAGCAGAGGTTTCTGACCACATATGGTCACAAATGTTGGCATCTAATTTGTCATACTATCCCTTGTAAAAGTGAATAAATTAAGACTAAACCAACATTTTTAGGTAAAAGCTACATTTATTTTTTCATTCCACTTTGCATTAATTTCTATGGAGCACCTGAAAGGTTAATAATCTTCTTGAATGTGGTTTTAAGCAGTCTGATGGGTGCAGTTTTTGGAATGGTGTCACTTTTGGGTGTTTTCTGTCATGTAGACTGTTGTGAAACCTGGCGATGTTGCTTAGGCAACTTATCGCCTTATTATCGCATTCTCACACGCGGCAACTCATGAGCGATGTTCCCACAAATTAGCCATGCCCCTAAGTTGCCGGCAACATCGCCGCAGAGATCGCCCCATGTGACGGTACCTTAATGGTTTGAAGTGGATCAATCCCTGCCAGTTGACTTTGGTTCCTGGAGGAGTTCACATCTCTCTGGTTTCTTCTGCTCTGTGGAATTCTTTGCAAGCTAAGTGGATGATTTTTTGATATTTTGTGGCACACTTTTGTGTGCTTAAGGTTCTGCTTATGTTTTGTCTTATTCTGAGCTGTGGGCTTGCAATTTAGTCTGTATATTTGTTTATCTGCTCTCAGATAGGAAGTTTTCTTCCTAGGAACTTTAGCATTCACTATTATCTGTTATTTCCAGTTCTGCTGGTGAGTCGGTTGACAGGGTAGGGGGTACTCGGATACCGGGACAGATGGTCACTTTGATGGGGGATCATGGCTGGTCGGTTCCTGATCCCGTGCCCTGGACCCTCAATGGCAGGGATGGTGGGGATGATGATGATGGAAGGGTGGGGAATGGAAACGTGATGCCACCTGTAGTACCTGGTAACATGGACACCAGCGCTGTGGCTGGCCGCTGAGGTGATGGAGGTGCAGCTCAGAGTAGTACAGCTCCCCACAGGTGGAGCTTTACCTCAGGGCAGCAGGGTGAGATGAGGGGAGTAGTAGTTCTCACTGTTTTGATGCTGTGGGAGCCCTCCAGGCGGAGAAAAGGAGCACAGACACCAGATCAGCTCAAGAAGTTCTTTACTGGTACCGGGCAGATGATGAAGTACACAGTACATTTATATAAAGAAGGCTTAGCACACTGTTGTATTAGGTGCCAGAGGTAAAATAGTCGATACTATAGAAAAAAGACTTCGGCACACTACAAGGAGAAAAGGTGCAACCAAGTATACAAGAAAAATCTTGAAACAATGTCTTTGTTATGTGTCCTTTTTATTTTTATTTTTCAACAGTCCATGTAGGAATTCACAGTGCGATGACGTTAACATTTCGGCTTTTACATTGCCTTCATCATGAACGCTTATATTCTGTACAACAAAAATATATCTATTATATAATCGCGAATCGGAAAAGCGCCCCTCCGCGCGCTACTTCCGGCGTGGTCATGTGGATACGAATTTAACATTGGGCGCGAAGCGCCCAATGCTGCGCGAGCAATGGCCGGAAGGCCATTCCGAGCCGCTGGCTCAGCGCGAGCAATGGCCGCGAAGCGGCCATTGCGAGTCGCTGGCCCAAATTCGAACCACAGGCTCGGCCACAACCTTAGCGATTTACCGCTCAGGTAGCGCGAGCAATGGCCGCGAGGCCATTGCGAGTCGCTGCCTGAGCCGCAACTCGCTCCCCGGGGACCATGGAGCGGAGGCGGCTGTGCCGCCTCCGCTCCCCGCTACCCACAATTCGCCCCCCCCCCATGTCCGCACAGCCCCCCCCCATGTCCACACAGCCCCCCCCATGTCCGCACAGCCACCCCCATGTCCGCACAGCCACCCCCATGTCCGCACAGCCACCCCCATGTCCGCACAGCCCCCCCATGTCCACACAGCCCCCCCCATGTCCGCACAGCCACCCCCATGTCCGCACAGCCACCCCCATGTCCGCACAGCCACCCCCATGTCGTCCACACAGCCCCCCCATGTCCGCACAGCCACCCCGCACCTAAGCTCCTACCCCCTAACTCTGCCGCCCCTAAGTCCCTACCCCCTAAGCCCCGCCGCACCTAAGCCCCCACCAGCCGCACCTAAGCCCCTACCCCCTAAGTCCGCCGCACCCCTACACCCTAAGCCCCGACCCCGCCGCACCTATGCCCCTACCCCCTAAGTCCGCCGCACCCTTACACCCTAAGCCCCGACCCGCCGCACCTATGCCCCTACCCCCTAAGCCCCGCCGCCTCCTAAGCTCCCGCCGCTTTCCCCCGCCGCTGTCGCTAACACCTAAAGCCCTACACCCGAAGCCCCCGCCGTCCCCTAACCTAACGTCCCCGTCGATCACTTACATGCCTTCTTAGTCATCTGATCGTCCGTCCGATCCACAAGTCCTCCGTCCGGCCAGGCGTCCTCTTCCTCCGGCCCCGGGGGTCTTCTCTCTTCTTTCCGCCATCTCCGCCTCTTCGTCCGGCCCCGGGGATCTTCTGTCTTCTTTCCGCCAACTTCCAACTCCGACGTCCTCTTCAGTTATCATTAACATAGAATGGACGACAAATCCGCCATTCTATCTTAATGAGATGTGAGGGGCTCTTCTGATTGGTTGCTGTCTACTGCCCTCAGCCAATCAGAAGAGCCCCTCATTTCCCATTGAAATACATTAGCGGTGTGTCGGCGATTTTATGGCCGGCCACCTGGTTCTATTTGTCGGCCCTAAAATCGCGGACACACCGCTAATGCATCTCTATGGGCAGTCAGCCCGATTTCGGATTGGTCGCTGACCAATCAGAATTCGAGCTCACTGCCCATAGACATGCATTAGCGGTGTGTCCGCGATTTTAGGGCCGACAAATAGAACCAGGTCGGCGGCCATAAAATCGCCGACACACCGCTAATGTATTTCAATGGGAACAAATAAATTTAATAATAAAAAAAATAATTAAAAAATAATTAAAAAATAATAAAAAAATAAATAAAAAATAATAAATAATTAAATAAAAATAATAATAAAAAAAATAAATATATGCTAATAATATCAGCCCTTTCAGCGGACCTGAAAGAGAACTGGGTCTCAGCCTAAATAATAAATTTAATAATAAAAAAAATAATAAAAAAAAAATTAAAAAATAATAAAAAAATAAATAAAAAATAATAAATAATTAAATAAAAATAATAATAAAAAAAATAAATATATGCTAATAATATCAGCCCTTTCAGCGGACCTGAAAGAGAACTGGGTCTCAGCCTAAATAATAAATTTAATAAAAAAAAAATAATAAAAAAAAAATTAAAAAATAATAAAAAAATAAATAAAAAATAATAAATAATTAAATAAAAATAATAATAAAAAAAATAAATATATGCTAATAATATCAGCCCTTTCAGCGGACCTGAAAGAGAACTGGGTCTCAGCCTAAATAAAAAATTTAATAATAAAAAAAATAATTAAAAAATAATTAAAAAATAATAAAAAAATAAATAAAAAATAATAAATAATTAAATAAAAATAATAATAAAAAAATTAAATATATGCTAATATATCAGCCCTTTCAGCGGACCTGAAAGAGAACTGGGTCTCAGCCTAAATAATAAATTTAATAATAAAAAAAATAATTAAAAAATAATTAAAAAATAATAAAAAAATAAATAAAAAATAATAAATAATTAAATAAAAATAATAATAAAAAAATTAAATATATGCTAATAATATCAGCCCTTTCAGCGGACCTGAAAGAGAACTGGGTCTCAGCCTAAATAATAAATTTAATAATAAAAAAAATAATTAAAAAATAATTAAAAAATAATAAAAAAAATAAATTAAAAATAATAAATAATTCAATAAAAATAATAATAAAAAAATTAAATATATGCTAATAATATCAGTCCTTTCAGCGGACCTGAAAGAGAACTGGGTCTCAGCCTCAGGCTCACTTTAAATAAATAATAAATTTAATAATAAAAAAAATAATTAAAAAATAATTAAAAAATAATAAAAAAATAAATAAAAAATAATAAATAATTAAATAAAAAATAATAATTAAAAAAAAAATGCTAATAATAATGATATTACTGCTAATAATAATGCTATTAATGCTAATAATTATGCTATTAATGCTAATAATAATGATATTAATGCTAATAATTATGCTATTCATGCTAATATTAATGCTAATAATGCTAATAATAATCATATTAATGCTATTAATAATGCTATTAAGCCTAATAATCATGCTATTTATGCTATTCAAAATGCTATTCATGCTAATAATATTGCTATTAATGCTAATAATAATGCTATTAATGCTATTAATAATGTTATTAATGCTATTATTAATGCTAATAATGCTATTATTAATGCTATTTATGCTAATAATAATGCTATTAATGCTATTAATAATGTTATTAATGCTATTAATAATGCTAATAATGCTATTATTAATGCTATTAATGCTAATAATAATGCTATTAATGCTATTAATTATGCTATTATTGCTATTAATGCTAATATTTATCCTATTCATGGTATTATTAATGCTATTAATGCTAATAATAATGCTATTAATGCTATTAATGCTAATAATAATGCTATTAATGCTATTAATAATGTTATTAATGTTATTATTAATGCTAATAATGCTATTATTAATGCTATTAATGCTAATAATAATGTTATTAATGCTATTAATAATGCTATTAATGCTATTAATTATGCTATTAATGCTAATATTTATCGTATTAATGCTATTAATACTAATAATAATGCTATTAATGCTATTAATCATGCTATTAATGCTATTAATTATGCTATTAATGCTATTAATGCTAATATTAATCCTATTCATGGTATTATTAATGCTATTAATGGTAATAATAATGCTATTAATGCTAATAATAATGCTATTAATGCTATTAATAATGTTATTAATGCTATTATTAATGCTAATAATGCTATTATTAATGCTATTAATGCTAATAATAATGCGATTAATGCTATTAATAATGCTATTAATGCTATTAATTATGCTATTAATGCTAATATGTATCCTATTAATGCTATTAATGCTAATAATAATGCTATTAATGCTATTAATAATGCTATTAATGCTATTAATTATGCTATTAATGCTATTAATGCTAATATTTATCCTATTAATGGCATTATTAATGCTATTAATGCTAATAATAATGCTATTAATGCTAATAATAATGCTATTAATGCTATTAATAATGTTATTAATGCTATTATTAATGCTAATAATGCTATTATTAATGCTATTAATGCTAATAATAATGATATTAATGCTATTAATAATGCTATTAATGCTATTATTATGCTATTAATTCAAATATTTATCCTATTAATGCTATTAATGCTATTAATAATGCTATTAATGCTATTAATTATGCTATTAATGCTAATATTTATCCTATTCATGGTATTATTAATGCTATTAATGTTAATAATAATGCTAGTAATGCTATTAATGCTAATAATAATGCTATTAATGCTATTAATAATGTTATTAATGCTATTATTAATGCTAATAATGCTATTATTAATGCTATTAATGCTAATAATAATGTTATTAATGCTATTAATAATGCTATTAATGCTATTAATGATGCTATTAATGCTAATATTTATCCTATTAATGCTAATAATAATGCTATTAATGCTATTAATAATGCTATTAATGCTATTAATTATGCTATTAATGCTATTAATGCTAATATTTATCCTATTCATGGTATTATTAATGCTATTAATGCTAATAATAATGCTATTAATGCTATTAATAATGCTATTAATGCTATTAATTATGCTATTAATGCTATTAATGCTAATATTTATCCTATTCATGGTATTATTAATGCTATTAATGCTAATAATAATGCGATTAATCCTATTAATAATGCTATTAATGCTATTAATTATGCTATTAATGCTATTAATGCTAATATTTATCCTATTAATACTATTAATGCTAATAATAATGCTATTAATGCTATTAATAATGCTATTGATGCTATTAATTATGCTATTAATGCTATTAATGCTAATATTTATCCTATTAATGGCATTATTAATGCTATTAATGCTAATAATAATGCTATTAATGCTAATAATAATGCTATTAATGCTATTAATAATGTTATTAATGCTATTATTAATGCTAATAATGCTATTATTAATGCTATTAATGCTAATAATAATGCTATTAATGCTATTAATAATGCTATTAATGCTATTCATTATGCTATTAATGCTATTAATGCTAATATTTATCCTATTAATGCTATTAATAATGCTATTAATGCTAATAATAATGCTATTAATGCTATTAATAATGTTATTAATGCTATTATTAATGCTAATAATGCTATTATTAATGCTATTAATGCTAATAATAATGCCATTAATGCTATTAATAATGTTATTAATGCTATTATTAATGCTAATAATGCTATTATTAATGCTATTAATGCTAATAATAATGCTATTAATGCTATTAATAATGTTATTAATGCTATTATTAATGCTAATAATGCTAATAATAATGCTATTAATGCTAATAATAATGCTATTAATGCTATTAATACTGTTATTAATGCTCATAATACTGCTAATAATGCTTCTAATACTGCTATTACTGCTAATAATAATGCTATTGCTTATATTATTGCTATTGATGATGCGATTATTATTTAAAAATCTTTAAAAAAACAATAAACATATTTTAGATACCCGATGCATTTGTATCAGGCTAACAGCTATAACTACTATAATCAAATTAATGCACGTTCTAGAATCCCGATGCATTTGCATCGGGCTCACAGCTAGTATTTGTATAAATGACCAAAAAAGGAATAACATGTTCACACATGGTACATAAGAAGAAATAAAAACAAACATCACATCATAGGATCCCATTTTCTTATATGCTCAGCATCACGGAAAATTTAAAGGGACCAAAACACAGAAAAAACCCACTAATGGCATAAGGTAAGTTTTTACAGAACAAAAACAAAAATGACTCAATCACAGCCTAAATGTATTAATACAATATACGAGATCAATGTAAAGTTATCAGAAAGAAACTAGGGGAAGGAACCCTATATTGAGGACAGGTATAGGAAAAGAATCAATGACTTATACGTATACGCTTACAGCAAACACAGAGGGTATAAAGATTCTTCTAAGGGGAAACCGTAATCTAGGTATTCAATCGTGTACAATACTGAAAATGTTGGTCTAGAATGTTTAAAATAAAACAACGTCAAAAACTAGATAAACCCCAAGGGATATTATGACTGGTAATATGTGAAATACCTGAAGTATAAGAAAATTGGATCCTGTGATGTGTTGTTTGTATTTATTTCTTCTTATGTACCATGTGTGAACATGTTATTCCTTTTTTGGTTATTTATACAAATATATATTTTTGTTGTACAGAATATAATCATTCGTGATGAAGGCAATGTAAAAGCCGAAGCGTTAACGTCAACGCACTGTGAATTCCTACATGGACTGTTGAAAAAAAAAAATAAAAAGGACACATAACAAAGACATTGCTTCAAGATTTTTGTTGTATACTTGGTTGCACCTTTTCTCCTTGTAGTGTGCCGAGGTCGTTTTTCTGAAGTACACAGTACAGTCTTGTTTAGCGGGGACGTAGCCACAGATTTTGAGCTGTCTTTGCAGAGTCTGTTGGTGATCCTTTTTGTAATAGCTTTCTGGGTCTGGGTTCCTCTTTAACTCTCTTTAACCACCCTGAAGAGCCCTTTCACCAGTCCCCTGGTCTGTTACTGTTAAGTACAGTCGGTTCCTTACCGGTACGGACAGAAGCGACAGTACAGTAATCCTCCCACACCGGAATTCAGTCCTTTCTCTAAAAGTGTCCTGGACCCAATTTGGAACTGAGGTAGGGATTCAGTCCGTGGCGCTATGGCTTCCTTATGTCGGTCCCACAGCCTGTCGGTTTGCAGTCAGGGATAGACAGACTGACTGCCTCGGCTCCGGTATGCCGGTGTTGACCCCGGACTCCCCAGCCAGCTCAAACCGGTACTGGTTTGTCCCCTCCGGTGTCTGGGTCACCCCTCTCCAAAGAGGTGCCCTCCTGTCAGAGACGCCGCCTCTTGACGTCAGCCCTCCTGCTAACTCTTTCACTGACTAACTAACTGTCACTTCAGTCTCCTGCTCTACTCTAGGCTCCACCCCCTTGACCTACTGAATATACGGTCCCTATGCTACGGTGGCCTAGTGTATGGGTGCTTATGACAGACTCTGTATGAGACCCCATATCCATGACTATGGAGGCCCTACGGAGGCACTACACCTTCTGTTTGGGGTGCAGTACCTCCCTATGGCGCATTCCCATAGGGGCGCCACGCAGGCATTCGATTTATAGAAGTCTGCAGATATAGAGGCTGCTGAGTCTTAGTGACTCAGGGTAATTTTTGTATCTGCTGTTGGTGTTTTTTTGATAGTGTTTTATACTGACCGCAATAGTATTCTATCCTGTTTTTCCTTTATACAGTGTATAAAAGTATTGACACCCCTGCAATTCTGTCAGATAATACTCAGTTTCTTCCTGAAAATGATTGCAATCACAAATTTGGTATTATTATCTTCATTTAATTTGTCTTTGATGAAAAAAACACAAAAAGAATTGTCCTAAAGCCAAATTGGATATAGTTCCACACCAAACATAAAAAAGGGGTGTACAAAAGTATTGGCACTGTTAGAAAAATCATGTGATGCTTCTCTAATTTGTGTAATTAACAGCACCTGTAACTTACCTGTGGCACCTAACAGGTGTTGGCAATAGCTAAATCACACTTGCAGCCAGTTGACATGGATTAAAGTTGACTCAACCTCTGTCCTGTGTCCTTGTGTGTACCACATTGAGCATGGAGAAAAGAAAGAAGACCAAAGAACTGTCTGAGGACTTGAGAAACCAAATTGTGAGGAAGCATGAGCAATATCAAGGCTACAAGTCCATCTCCAAAGGCCTGAATGTTCCTGTGTCTACCGTGCGCAGTGTCATCAAGAAGTTTAAAGCCTATGGCACTGTGGCTAATCTCCTTAGATGGGGACGGAAAAGAAAAATTGACGAGAGATTTCAACGCAAGATTGTGCGGATGGTGGATAAAGAACCTTGACTAACATCCAAACAAGTTCAAGCAGCCCTGCAGTCCGAGGGTACAACAGTGTCAACCCATACTATCCGTCGGTGTCTGAATGAAAAGGGACTGTATGGTAGGAGACCCAGGAAGACCATACTTCTTACCCCGAGACATAAAAAAGCCAGGCTGGAGTTTGCCAAAACTTACCTGAGAAAGCCTAAAACGTTTTGTAAGAATGTTCTCTCTTTTTGGGCAAAGGCATCAACATAGAGTTTACAGGAGAAAAAAAGAGGCATTCAAAGAAAAGAGCACAGTCCCTACAGTCAAACATGGCGGAGGTTCCCTGATGTTTTGGGGTTGCTTTGCTGCCTCTGGCACTAGACTGCTTGACCGTGTGGGATGGCATTATGAAGTCTGAAGACTACCAACAAATTTTGCAGCATAATGTAGGGCCCAGTGTGAGAAAGCTGGGTCTCCCTCAGAGGTCATGGGTCTTCCAGCAGGACAATTACCCAAAACACACTTCAAAAGCACTAGAAAATGGTTTGAGAGAAAGCACTGGAGACTTCTAAGGTGGCCAGCAATGAGTCCAGACCTGAATGCCATATAACACCTGTGGAGAGATCTAAAAATGGTAGTTTGGAGAAGGCACCCTTCAAATATCAGGGACCTAGAGCAGTTTGCCAAAGAAGAATGGTCTAAAATTCCAGCAGAGCATTGTAAGAAACTCATTGATGGTTACCGGAAGTGGTTGATCGCAGTTATTTTGGCTAAAGGTTGTGCAACCAAATATTAGGCTGAGGGTGCCAATACTTTTGTCTGGCCCATTTTTGGAGATTTGTGTGAAATGATCAATGATTTGCGTTTTGCTTCATTCTCTATTGTGTTTTTTCATTGAAGACAAATTAAATGAAGATAATAGTACCAAAGAATTTGTGATTGCAATCATTTTCAGGAAGAAACTGAGTATTATCTGACAGAATTGCAGGGGTGTCAATACTTTTGGCCAACACTGTAGCTAGTCTGGCTTCTTTTGCTAAACCTTTTACTCTGCCTGTGTTCAGGCGGCTGAATTGTATTGTCAGGAATTCAGGAAATGGTCTGTGCTGACTAAATAGAATGATGATGATTTGGCGGCGCTTTTCTGAAAGGGTCTTTCTGACGCTGTTAAGGATGTTATGGTGGGGTTTCCTACGCCTGCGGGTTTGAACGATTCTATGTCTCTGGCCATTCAGATTGATCGACGTCTGCGGGAGCACCGAGCAGTTCGCTCGGGATTGTCATCCTCAGAGCAGATTCCTGAGCCGATGCAGTGTGATAGGATTCTATCTCGCACTGACCGACAATGACTTAGACGCATAATAAGATGTGTTTTTACTGTGGTGATGCTTCTCATGTCATCTCTGCTTGTCCCAAGCGGACACAGAGGATTGGTGGTTCCTTTACCGTCAGTTCTATACAACCTAAGTTCTTATTATCTGTGTCTCTGATTTGTTCCTTGTCGTCATTTTCTGTTATAGCATTTGTGGATTTAGGTGCCGCCTTAAATTTGATAGATTTTAAGTTTGCTAGTCATTTTGGCTTCCCTATGCAGCCGTTACGGGACCTTATTCCTATAAGAGGCATCGATACTACACCTCTTGCGCAGGACAAACCTCAGTTTTGGACACAGTTGACAATGTGCATGGCACCAGCTCATCAGGAGGATTGTCGATTTCTGGTTTTGCATAAACTGCATGATGCGGTGGTGCTGGGTTTTCCGTGGTTGCAGGTACATAATCCTGTTTTAGATTGGAAGTCTATGTCCGTAACTAGCTGGGGTTGTAAGGGGGTACATGATGACATTTCCTTGATGTCTATATCATCTCCGCCCCAGGAGATTCCGGAGTTTCTGTCTGATTTTCAGGATGTTTTTGCTGAGCCTAAGTCCAGTTTTCTTCCGCCACATCGGGTGTGCAATTGTGCTATTGACTTGGTGCCAGGCTGTAAGTTTCCTAAGGGTCGACTTTTCGCCCTTCCTCTTCGCCGTTGGGGGCGGGGTTCTTTTTTGTTGCCAAGAAAGATGATTCCCTGAGACCCTGTATTGATTATCGCCTCTTGAATAAGATCACAGTCAAGTTACAGTACCTTCTGCCTTTGATTTCTGACTTGTTTTCTAAGTTTCAGGGGGCATGTTGGTTTACTAAAATTGACCTTAGGGGCCTACAATCTGGTTCGTATCAAGCAGGAACACAAATGGAAAACAGCATTTAATACGCCTGAAGGCCATTTTGAATATCTCGTGATGCCTTTTGGGTTGGCTAATGCTCCTTCTGTTTTTTAGTCCTTTACACATGACGTATTTCGGGAGTTGATTGACAAGTTCTTGTTTTAATGATATCCTGATTTTTTCTGATGATTGGGATTCTCATGTGGATCAGGTCAGGTCGGTCTTTTAGATTCTGCATGACAATGCTTTGTATGTTAAGGGGTCTAAGTGTTGCTTTGGTGTCCAGAAGGTTTTTTTTTGGGGCTTCATTTTGTCTCCTTCTATTGAGATGGATCCTGTTAAGGTTCAGGCTATTCATGATTGGGTTCAGCCCACATCCGTGAAGGGTCTTCTGAAATTTTTGTGCTTTGCTAATTTTTATCGTCGGTTCATTGCCAATTTTCACCAGTGTGGTGAAGCAATTGACCGATTTGACTAAGAAGGGTGCTGATGTGGAGCATTGGTCTCCTGTGGCCATTTTTGCCTTTCAGGAGCTTAAAAGACAGTTTACCTCTGCTCCAGTGTTGCGCCAACCGGATGTTTCCCTTCCGTTTCAGGTGCAAATTGATGCTTCTGAGATTGGTGCAGGGGCTGTCTTGTCTCAGAGGGATCCTGTTGGTTCCGTGATGCACCCTTGTGTCTTCTTTTCCCGTAAATTTTCACCGGCGGAACTCAATTATGACGTCGGCAATCTGGAGTTGCTGGCCATGAAGTTGGCTTTTCAGGAGTGGCGTCATTGGCTGGAGGGGGCTCAACATTGTGTGGTTGTCTTGACTGATCACAAGAATTTGGTTTATCTTGAGTCTGCCAAGAGGCTGACTCCTAGGCAGGCTCGGTGGTCCTTGTTTTTTGCTCATTTTGATTTTGTGGTTTCCTATCTTTCTGGTTCTAAGAATATTAAGGCCGATGCTCTCTCTTGCAGTTTTTTGCCTGATTCTTTTGAAACTTCGGAGTCTGTCGGCATTCTTAAGGAGGGGGTTGTTCTTTCCGCTGTTTCCCCTGATTTACGGCTTGCTCTTCAGGAATTTCAGGTGGATAAGTCTGAGCGCTCCCCTGTTGGGAAATTGTTTGTTCCTGCCCCGTGGACTACTAGAGTGATTTCGGAGGTTCATTGTTCTGTGTTGGCTGGTCATCCTGGCATCTTTGGTACTCGTGATTTGGTTAGCCGATCTTTTTGGTGGCCCTCTTTGTCCCGGGATGTGCGTTCCTTTGTGCAGGCCTGTGGGACTTGTGCATGGGCCAAGCCTTGTTGTTACCATCCTAGTGGGTTGCTTTTGCCCTTACCTGTACCTGAGTGGCCATGGATGCATATTTCTATGGATTTAGTTTCGGACATTCCTGTTTCCCAGGGGATGACGGTTATTTGGGTTGCTTGTGACCGGTTTTCTAAGACGGTTCATATCGTTCCTTTGGCTAAATTGCCTTCTTCTTCGGACTTGGTTCCGTTGTTTTTTCAGCATGTTGTTCGTTTGCAAGGTATTCCAGAAAATATTGTGTCTGACAGGGGTGCCCAGTTTGTTTCTCGGTTTTAGAAGTCTTTCTGTGCTAAGCTAGGTGTGGCTTTGTCTTTTTCTTCTGCGTTTCATCCGCAGTCTAATGGTCAGACGGAGAGAACTAATCAGACTTTGGAGACTTATTTGAGATGCTTTGTGTCTGCGGAACAGGATGACTGGGTTGCCTTTTTGCCTTCGGCCGAGTTTGCGCTCAGTAATCGGGCGAATTCTGCTATGTTGGTTTTGCCCTTCTTTTGTAATTTTGGTTTTCATCCTTGTTTTTCTTCGGGGCAGGGTGCACCTTCTGCCTGTCCGGGTGTGGATTCTGTGGTTGAGCGATTACAGCAGATTTGGGATTGTGCTGTTGCCAACTTACATCTTTCTCAGGTAGCTGCTCAGCGTTTTGCTAACCGTCATCGGTGTGTTGGTTCTCGGCTTTGTGTTGGTGATTTGGTTTGCTTGTCCTCCCACCATGTTCCTTTGATGTTTTTTTCTCCTAAATTTAAGCCTCAGTTCATTGGTCCGTACAGGATTTCTGAAGTTATTAATCCTGTCTCCTTCCGGTTGGCGCTTCCGAGCTCTTTTGCGATTCATGATATTTTTCATAAGTCC